>JAULAV010009793.1:0-29629 GCA_030789695.1 Scilla litardierei
GGCTATTTTTCTATATTTTCTGGAAGGTATGGATCTTTTTATGAAATGATATGATTTTTGGCCTAATTTTGTCTTCTCTTTTTTAAGTTGAAAGTGGCGATCTCCCGGTTCCTATGGACATTCGTGCGGATTTCTTTGAGCTCCGGGCTATTTTCTACATTTTCTGTATGATATGAATCTTTATATTAAATGATATGATTTTTTAACCTAATTTGGCCTTCTCTCATTTTATATTTTTGTAGATAGTTCTGAACTTGGGGCTATTTTCTGTATTATCTGGAAGATATCGATCGTTTTATTAAATGATATGATATTTTGGCCTAATTTTGTCTACTCCTATTTTTTTCCCGTTGATGATGGTGATATCCCAGAACCAACGGATATTTTTGCATATTTTTCTAAGCTATGGCCTATTTTTTGTATTATTTGGACGATATCGATCGTTTTATTAAATGATATGCTTTTTTGGCCAAATGTTTTCTTCTCTTTTTTGTTAAATTTTGTGATCTTCCGGTTCTGATGGATATTATTGTGGATTTTTCTGAGCTTGGAGATATTTTCTACATTTTATGGAACATAAGAATCTGTAGATTAAATGATATGAATTCTATTGGCAAATTTTGTCTTCTCTTATTTTTTAGTTGAACATAGCGATCTCCCGGTTCCAACTGACCTTTTTTCGGATTTTTTGAGCTCGATGCTATTTTCTTTATTTAATGGAAGATATGTATCGTTTTATTGAAATATATGATTTTGATAGCTTAAATTTGTCTTCTATTATTTTTTAAGTTGAATATGATGATCTCATGTTTCCAACAAACATTTTTGCAGATTTTTTGAGCACATTTTGATAGCCATCTTCTACATTTTATGGAAGATATGATCTTTTTATTAAGTGATCAGATTTTTGTAATATAAGTTTGTTTTTCTCTTATTTTCCAGTTGAAGATGGCGATGTTCATATTGATAGATATGTTTTTGGGTCTAATTTAGTCTTCTCATGTACTTCAGTTGAAGATGGCAGTCTCTCAGTCCCAAGGGGAATTTTTGCGGATTTTCTAAGCTTCGGGCTATTTTCCATATTTTCTGGAAGTTATGGAACATTTTATTAAATGATATGATTTTTGGCCTAATTTAAGGAAATCGTCATCTTCAACTAAAATATAAGAGAAGAAAAATTCAGAACAGGGAAGTCGTCATATTCATCTATAAAAATGTCTGTTGTAACCGGGATATTGCCATCTTCAACTGAAAATATTTTATGTATCATTTTCGGAGTTTGGTGCTATTTTATACAGTTTATGAAAGATATGGATCTTTTTATTGATATGATTTTTCTATCCTAAATTTGTCTTCTCGTATTTTCCAGTTGAAGATGACGATCTTTTTATTAACTGATTTGATTTTTGGCCTAATTTTGGTCTTCTCTTATATTCCAGTTGAAGATGGCGATCACCCAGTTCCGACGGACATTTTTGCGGATTTTTCTGAGCTCATGCCTATTTTCCACATTTTTGGAAGATATGTATCATTTTATTAAATGATATGATATTTTGGCCTAATTTTGTCTTCTCTTATTTCCAGTTGAAGATTGCGATCTCCCGGTTCCAACTGACATTTTTGCTGATTTTTCTGAGATCGGATTATTTTCTATATTTTTTGCCTAATTTTGTCTTCTCTTATTTTTCTGTTGAAAATGACGATCTTTTTATTAAATGAAATGTTTTTTTGTTCTAATTTTGTCTTCTCTTACATTCTAATTGATGATGGCAATCACTCGGTTCCAACAGACATTTTTGCGGATTTTTTGAGCTCCGGCCTATTCTCCACATTTTTCGAAGCTATGGATCGTTTTATTAAATGATATGATATTTGGCCTAATTTTGTCTTCTCTTATTTTTCTAGTTGAAGATTGCGATTCCCCAGTTTCAACGAAAATTTTTACGGGGTTTTCTGCATTCGAGATTATTTTCAACATTTTTTGGAAGATATGGATCTTTATAATACATTATATGATTTTTGTAGGATAATTTTGTCTTCTGTTATTTTTCAGTTGAAGATGGTGATATCTCGGTTCCAACAGACATTTTGGCCAATAATTCTAAGCTCGAGAATATTTTCTATATTTTCTGTAAGATACGGATCATTATGTTAAATGATATGATTTTTATGGCATACTTTTGTCTTCTCTTATTTTTTTTCAGTTGTACGTGGCGATCTCCCAGTTCTAATGGACATTTTTGCGATTTTTTTGAGCTTGGTGCTATTTTCTACATTTTATGGAAGATATGGGTATATATATTTAATGATATGATTTTTTAGGTTCTAATTCTGTCTTCTCTTATTTTCCTTTGAAGATGTCGATCTCCGGGTTCCAACCGACATTTCTGTATATTTTTCTGAGCTTTGGGCTATTTTCCACATTTTCTGGAAGATATTTCTGTGGATTTCTTTGACTCCGAGCTATTTTTCGCACTTTCTGGAAGATATGGATCGTTTTATTAGATGATATGATTTTTTGGGCCTAATTTTGTTTTCTGTTTTTAGGCGATTACCCGGTTACCATGGACATTTTTTCGCCTTTTCTGAGCTTAGTCCTAATTTATACATTTTTGAAAGGTATAGATCTTTTTAATAAATGATATGATTTTTTGGCCTAATTTTGTCTTCTATAATTTTTCGGTTGAAAATGACAATCTCCCGGTTTAAATGGACAGTTTTTCGGATTTTACCGATCTCTGGCCTATGTTCCACATTTTGGAAGATATTGATCATTTAATAATATGATATTTTGGCTTCTCTTTTTTTTCCAGTTGAAGATTACGATCACCCGGTTCCAGCGAACACTTTTTGCAGATTTTTGTGAGCTCTAGATTATTTTCTACATTTTTTGGAGGATATGAATCTTTTTATTAAATTATATGATTTTTGTAGCCTAATTTTATCTTCTCTTATTTTAAGTTGAAGATGGCGATATCCCTGTTCCAACGAAATTTTGCTCGATATTTCTGAGCTCAGGATTATTTTCAACATTGTCTGTAAGATATGTATATTTTTATTAAATGATATAATTTTTCTAGCCTAATTTAGTCCTTTCTTATTTTTTTTAATTGATGATGTCGATCTCCCAATTCAAATGGAAATTTTTGTGGATTTTTCTGAACTTAAGTCTATTTTCTACATTTTATTGTAGATTTGGATCTTTTTATTAAATGATAAGATTTTTTATTGCCTACATTTGTCTTCTCTTATTTTTCACTAGAAAATTCATGTTTCCTGGTTCCAACGGAAATTTTTGCGGATTTTTCTTTCCTCAGAGCCATTTTCTGTATTTTCTGGAAGGTAACGATCGTTTTATTAAATGCTATGATTTTTTGTTTAATTTTGTTTTCTCTTAGATTTTTCATTGATGATGGCGACCTCCCGGTTCCAATAGACACTTTTGCGGATTTTTGTGATCTCTGGATATTTTCTAAATTTTCTGTAAGCTAGGGATCTTTATATTAAATGATATGATTTTTATGGCATAATTTTGTCTTCTCTTATTTTTTTCAGTTGTACATGGCGATCTCCCAGTTCTAATGGACATTTTTGCGAATTTTTTGAGCTTGGTGTTATTTTCTACATTTTATGGAAGTATGGGTATATATATATTTATTGATATAATTTTTTAGGTTCTAATTTTGTCTTCTCTTATTTTTCCATTGAAGATGTCGATCTCTTAGTTCTAACCGACATTTTGCGGATTTTTCTGAACACTGTGATATTTTCCACATTTTCTGGAAGATATTTCTGTGGTTTTTTGACCTCCGAGCTATTTTTGCTCACTTTCTCGAAGATTTGGATTGTTTTATTAGATGATATGATTTTTGGGCCTAATTTTGTTTTCTCTTTTTAGGCAATCACCAGGTTCCCATAGACATTTTTCCGGTTTTAGTGAACTTTGTCCTAATTTATACATTTTTGAAAGGTGTAAATCTTTTTATTAAATGATATGATTTTTTGGCCTAATTTTTTCTTCTCTAATTTTTCGGTTGAAGATGACGATTTCCCCGTTTAAGCGGACAGTTTTCTGGATTTTACGGAGCTCTGGCCTACGTTCCACATTTTTGGAAGTATGGATCGTTTTATTAAATAAAATGATATTTTGGCCTAATTTTGGCTTCTCTTTTTTTCCAGTTGAAGATTACGATATCCAGGTTCCAACGGACATTTTTTGCGGATTTTTTTTGAGCTCGTGATTATTTTCTACATTTTTTGGAAGATATGAATCTTTCTATTACATTATATGATGTTGAGTATTGGACTTCTCCCTACTTGGTGTTAATGATGAGGAAACATAAATACTTGTGACTAATCCCCTATTTTGCAGTTAATCCATTGTCTAAGCTTATTATGAAGATCTACTTGCAATGGATGATACTCAAAGTTGATTGAAGGAAAATGACATGGATTGGATGATCGTAGATGATGATTGAAGCTCCATGAAGACTTCAAGATCATACGATGGATAGAAGAGAGAATTCGTCAATGTAATTTTCTTTTATCTCTTCTAGTATGTAGCTTAGAAGTAGAACTTGATGGAGCACTCACACACATCTTCAATTCAGTCTTAAGACATCATTACATCATTCGTCCTTGGACTCCAATTCATTTCGTTAGTGATTGTACTTGGTTTGTCTTTAATAGTCGACTGCTGAACGTTTTACAGTCGTCTGTCTCAACAACAGTGGACTGTGTTTTGTTCAACAGTCGCCTGTTATGCACAAACTTTTACAATTCAGTTTTGGGCCTCTCTGTTTATTTCTCACAGGCAACTGATGAACGATTCACAGGCGCCTGTCTAGTTGACAGTCGACTGTGTTTTGTGAATCAGTCGCCTGTCTATCTTCTGCCCAAACTTTGCTGATCTGACTTTTACGGCCAGTCGACTAATGTTGAATATACAGTCGTCTGTCCCTTGGATCAGTCGACTGTATATGCTGCAACAGTCGTCTGTCTGTGAGCCAATCAGTTGACTCTGCTCTCTGGAAATTCTCAGGGTATATGACAGTCGTCTGTATAAGGATTTACAGTCGCATGTTCTGATTAACAGTCGACTGTTATATTCTCATCAGTCGTCTGTCCTGTTATCTTACAAGATTTCCAGATTTCATTCAACATACCCATCTTTCGGCCAGTCGCCTGTAGAAGGATTTACAGTCGTCTGTTGGTTTAACAGTCGACTGTCTTTGCTTCATCAGTCGACTGTCCATGTGGTAAGTTACTGTTATGAATTCTCACCTACCCTTGCTGACTGTGCAACAGTCGACTGTGGTTTCTTCAACAGTCGACTGTCGCAAGCGCAGATTCTATCCGTTGAGATTTTTATCACGGATTCCTAAAGGGTTTTTTGCCTAAACTGTTTTGTGGATTTGAGAAACCTATATAAGGGCCTTCTACTGTTCCATTGAAAGGTTACCTAGGCTATTGCAAAATCTCTCAAGCTTTCATTCTAAAGTTTTAAAGCTCTCAAATCCAAAGCCCTAAGAATTCCAATCTTTGATCTCTTTCTCTCCAACCTAGAACCAAAGAGTTATCTTCTAGGCATTTGGTGTAGCCAAGAGAGTCTTCAACACACAACACACCACTCCTTCAAGTTCTACTTCAAGGCATAGGTGATTGTAAGTGTTGCTTTCATAATTTCATAACTTTCGTTATTTGAATTTGCTCACGGGTTGTGAGAGCGGTTTGCTTGCTCCCAAGTTGTGGGAGTCAAGGTCAATCGATTGTTCTTCGATTTCACTTGTAGGGTTGCTACAAGTGGGGTTTTAAGGAAAGCTCAAGTTAGGGTTCTAACTTGAGTATCCGGAGGTATCCGGGTGGAAGGGACATAAGATTACCGAGAACAAGTCGGGAAGTGACTTCGGTAATCCGAACCCTTGAAACATCTCTGTGTTTGCGTGTGTTTCGTTTTGGGTTTATTTTCTATTCCGCATTATTTTGTTGGATTGCATTTAAATTGGTGCAACTATCTTTTTAAATTGCATAAACACTACTCAACCACCCTTCTAGTGTTTTCCCCATAGACAGGATCCTTACAATTTTGTAGCCTAATTTTATCTTCTCTTATTTTTAAGTTGAAGATGGTGATATCCCTGTTCCAACGGAATTTTGCCAGATATTTCTGAGCTCGGGACTATTTTCAACATTTTCTGTAAGTTTTGTATATTTTTATTAAATGATTTGATTTTTCTAGCCTAATTTTGTTTTTTCTTATTTTTCAATTTATAATGGCGATCTCCCTGTTCAAACAGAAATTTTAGCGGATTATTCTGAACTTGAGTCTATTTTCCACATTTTATTGTAGATATGGATCTTTTAATTAAATGATATGATTTTTATAGCCTACATTTGTCTTCTCTTATTTTTCACTAGAAGATGCATGTTTCTCGGTTCCAACGGAAATTTTTGCGCATTTTTCTTTCCTCAGAGCTATTTTCTGTATTTTATTGAAGGTAACGATCGTTTTATTAAATGCTATGATTTTTTGTCTTATTTTGTTTTCTCTTAGATTTTTCGTTGATGATGGCAATCTCCTGGTTCCAACGGACATTTTTGCTGATTTTTGTAATCTCCAGGCTATTTTCTAAATTTTCTATAAGTTATGGATCTTTATATTAAATGATATGATTTTATGGCATAATTTTTTCTTCTCTAATTTTTTCAGTTGTACATGGCGATCCTCCGGTTCTAATGGACATTTTTGCGATTTTTTAAGCTTGGTGCTATTTTTTGCATTTTATGGATATGGGTATATAAATTAAATGATATGATTTTTTAGGTTCTAATTATGGCTTCTCTTATTTTTCGTTGAAGATGTCGATCTCCTGGTTCCAACCGACATTTCTGCAGATATTTCTGAGCTCTGGGCTATTTTACACATTTTCTGGAAGATATTTTTGTGGATTTATTTGACCTCCGAGCAATTTTTGCGCACTTTCTGGAAGATTTGGATCGTTTTATTAGATTATATGATTTTTTGGGCCTAATTTTGTTTTCTCTTTTTTAGGCGATCACCTGCTTCCCGTAAACATTTTTCCGGTTTTTCTGAGCCTAATCCTAATTTGTACATTTTTGAAAGGTGTATATCTTTTTATTAAATAATATGATTTTTTGGCCTGATTTTGTCTTCTCTAATTTTCGGTTGAAGATGACGATCTCCCGGTTTAAACAGACAGTTTTCCAGATTTTACTGAGATGTGGCATATGTTCCACATTTTTGGAAGATATGGATTGTTTTATTATATAATATGATATTTTGGCTTAATTTTGGCTTCTCTTTTTTTCCAATGGAAGATTTCGATCTCCCTGTTCCAACGGACATTTTTGCGGATTTTTCTGAGCTCTAGATTATTTTCTACATTTTCTGGAAGATATGAATCTTTCTATTACATTATATGATTTTTCTGGCCAAATTTTACCTTCTCTTATTTTTCACTTGAAGATGGCGGTCTCCCAGTTCCAACGAAACGTTTGCAAATTTTTCTGACCTCGAGGCTATTTTTTGTATTTTCTGAAAGATATCGATCGTTTTATTAAATGATATGATTTTTGGCCTAATTTCATCTTCTTATATATATTTCTTTAGTGATGATGATGATCTCCCGGTTCCAACAGATATTTTGCGGATTTTTCTGAGCTCTGAGATATTTTCTGCATTATTTGGAAGATATCGACTGTTTTATTAAATGTTGTGATTTTTTGGCTGAATTTTGACTTTTTGGTTAAATTTAGCGATCTCCCGGTGACGAAAAATATTTTTGCGGATTTTCTGAGCTCGAAGATATTTTCAACATTTTATGGAAAATAAGAATGTTTATATTAATGTTATGATTTTTATTGCCAAATTTTGCCTTCTCTTATTTCTCAGTTAAACATAGCTATCTCTTGGTCCCAAAGAAATTTTTTTCGCATTCTTTGAGTTCAGAATTATTTTCTTTATTTTATGGAAGATATGGATCTTTTTATTAAATGATATGATTTTTATTGCTCGATTTTGTCTTCAATTTGTTTAAGTTGAAGATGGAATCTCCCGGTTCCAACGGACATTTTTGTGAATTTTTCTAAACTCCGGGATATTTTAAATGATGTTATTTATTAAATGATGTGATTTTATAACCAAAGTTTGTCTTCTCTTATTTTCCAATTGATGATGGTGATCTTTATATTGAATGATATGATTTTTTGGCCTAATTTTGTCTTCTAGTATACTTTTGTTGAAGATGGCATTCTCTTGGTCCCAGGAATTTTTTGTGGATTTTTCTTAGCTCCGTGTCATTTTGCGCATTTTCTGGAAGATATGGATCGTTTTATTAAATGATATGATTTTTGGCCTAATTTTGTCTTCTCTTATTTTCCATCGATGTTGGCGATCTCCCTATTACAACGGACATTTTGTTGGATGTTTCTGAGCTGAGGGCTATTTTCGACATTTTCTGAAAGATATGGATCGTTTTATTAAATGATATCGGAGAAGACAAATTTGGCCAAAAAATGTTTGTTGGAACCGGGAAATCGTCATCTTCAACTGAAATATAAGAGAAGACAAAATTTGAAACCGGGAAGTCTCCATCTTAATCTAGAAAAATGCACATTGTAACCGGGATATCGCCATCTTCAACTGAAAAGATTTTTTATATCATTTTCTGAGCTTAGTGCTATTTTATACATTTTATGAAAGATATCGATCTTTTTATTAAATGATATGAATTTTCTAGCATAAATTTGTCTTCTCTATTTTCGAGTTAAAGATGGCGATCTCCCAGTTTCAATGGAATTTTTTGCGGATTTTTCTGAGTTCCGGCCTATTTTCCACACTTTTGGAAGACATTGATCGTTTTATTAAATGATATGATATTTTGGCCTAATTTTGTCTTCTCTTATTTCTAGTTGAAGATGGCGATCGTCCGGTTTCAAAGATAATTTCGTGGATTTTTCTGTGCTCGATACTATTTTCTAAATTTCCACGAAGATTTGGATCTTTTTATTAGATTTTTGTAGGCTAATTTTGTCTTCTCTTATTTTTAGTTGAAGATGTCAATATCCCGGTTCCAACGACATTATAGCTGAAATTCCTGATTACGGTACTAGTTTCTATATTTTCTGTAAGATTTAGATCTTTTTAGTAAATGATATGATTTTTCTATCCTAATTTTGTCATTCCTTATTTATCAATTGAAGATGGCGATCTCCTGGTTCTGACAGAATTTTTTTTGGATTTTTCTAACCTAGAGGCTATTTTCTATGTTTTATTGTCGATATGGATCTTTATATTAAATTATATGATTCTATAGACTACGTTTATCTTCTCTTATTTTTCACTTAAAGATGGCGGTCTCCCAGTTCCAACGGACATTTTTGCAGATATTTCTGACTCGGGACTATTCCTTGAATTTTCTTGAAGACATCGACCGTTTTATTAAATGATAAGATTTTTTACCCAAAATTTGTCTTCTTTTATTTTTTTCGCTAATGATGGCAATTTCCTGGAACCAACAGATATTTTTGCGGATTTTCTGAGATATAACCTATTTTATGTATTATTTGGAAGAGATCGATCGTTTTATTAAATGGCATGATTTTTGACCTAATTTTTCTTCTTCTTTTTCGTTAAATTTGGTGATCTCCGGGTTCTGACGGATATTTTTGCGGATTTTTTCTGAGCTCGGGGATATTTTCTACTTTTTATGGAAAATAAGAATATTTATATTAAAATGATATTATTTCTACTGCCAAATTTTGTCTTCTCTTATTTTCCAGTTGAACATGGCAATCTCCCAGATCCAATGGACATTTTTTGGATTTTATGATCATTGTGCTATATTCTTTAATTTATGGAAAATATGGATATTTTATTAAATGGTATGATTTTTATAGCTTCAACTTGTCTTCTATTATTTTTAAGTTGAAGATCGTGATCTTCCAGTTCCAACGGACATTTTTGCAGTTTTTCTGAGCTCCGGCATATTTTCTACATTTTATGAAAGATATGGATCATTTTATTAAACGATATGAATTTTATACCCTACGTTTGTTTTCTCTTATTTTCCAGTTGAAAATGGCGATCTTTATATTTAATAATATGATTTTTTGGCCTAATTTTGTCTTCTCTTATATTTCAGTTAAAGATGGCCTTCTTTCGGTCACAAAGGAAATTTTTGCAGATTTTTCTGAGCTCCTGGCTATTTTCCAAATTTTCTGGAAGATATGAATGTTTTATTAAATGCTATGGTTTTTTGGCCTAATTTTGTCTTCTCTTAATTTCTAGTTAAAGTTAGCGATCTCCCGATTCCAACGAACATTTTTGCGGATATTTCTGAGCTACTGGATAGTTTCCATATTTTCTGGAATATATGGATCGTTTTTTTAAATGATATCATTGAAGACAAAATTAGGCCAAAAAATATCCGTTGGAACCGAGAAATCGCCATCATCAACTGAAAGATAAGAGAAGACAAAATTCGGAACAGGAAAATCGCCATCTTCATCTATAAAATGTCCGTGGTAACCGGGATTTCGCCATCTTCAACTTAAAATAATTTTGTATATCATTTTCTGAGTTTGGTGCGATTTTATTCATTTTATGAAAGATATGGATCTTTTTATTAAGTGATATGATTTTTCTATCTAAATTTTTATTCTCTTATTTTCCAGTTGAAGATGACAGTTGAAGATGACGATCTTTTTTAAATGATATGATTTTGGGCCTAATTTTGTCTTCTCATATATTCCAGTTGAAGATGGCGATCACCTCGTTCCAAAGGATGTTTTTCCGGATTTTTTTGAGCTCAGGCCTATTTTCCACATTTTTGGAAGATATGGATCGTTTTATTAAATAATATGATATTTTGGCCCAATTTTGTCTTCTCTTATTTTTCTAGTTGAAGATGGCGATCTCCTGGTTCTAACGAACATTTTTACTGATTTTTCTGAGCTCGGAATTATTTTCTACGTTTTCTCGAAGATATGGATTTTCTTTTACAGTATATTCTTTTTTAGCCTAATTTTGTCTTCTCTTATTTTTTTCAGTTGAAGATGATGATATTCTGGTTCAGACAAACATTTTGGCCGATATTTCTAAGCTCAGGACTATTTTCTAAATTTTATGAAAGATATGGATCGTTTTATTCAATGATATAATTTTTCTAGCCTAATTTTGTCTTCTCTTTTTTTTTAAATTGATGATGGCGATCTACCGGTTCCAACAAAATGTTTTACGGATTTTTCTGAACTCAAGGCTATTTTCTATATTTCATTGTAGATATGGATTTTTTTATGTAAATGATATAAGTTCTATAGCCTACGTTTGTCTTTTTTTTATTTTCCACTTGAAAATGGTGGTTTCCCGGTTCCAATGGAAATTTGTGCGGATTTTTCCGATCTCCTGGCTATTTTCTATATTTTCGGGAAGATAACGATCGTTTTATTAAATGCTATGATTTTTTATCTAATTTTGTCTTCTCTATGATGGCGATCTCCCGGTTCCCACAGATATTTTTGAGGATTTTTTGAGCTCTGGGCTATTTTCTGTATTATTTGGAAGATATTGATCATTTTATTAAATGATATGATATTTTGGCCTAATTTTGTCTCCTCTTTTCGTTAAATTTGGCGATCTCCCAGATTTATCTTAGCTCGGGGATAATTTATACATTTTATGGAAAATAAGAATCTTTACATTAAATGATATGATTTCTATTGACAAATTTTGTCTTCTTTTATTTTTCAGTTGAACATGACGATCTCCCCGATCCAACGGACATTGTTGTTCGGATTTTCTGATCTCTATGCTATTTTCTTTATTTTATGGAAGACATGGATCTTTTTATTAAATGATATGATTTTTATAGCTTAAGTTTGTCTTCTGTTATTTTTCTGAGCTCCGGGCCATTTTCCACTTTTTCCGGAAGATATGAAACATTTTATTAAATGATATGATTTATTGGCCTAATTTTGTCTTCTCTTAATTTCCAATTGAAGTCCCACGATCTCTCGGTTCCAACAGAAATTTTGGGGATATTTCTATGCTACGGGATATTTTTCATATTTTCTGGAATATATGGATCATTTTTTAAATGATATCAGGAAAGACAAAATTAGGCCAAAAATTTACGTGGAATTGGAAAATCGACATCTTCTACTGACAGATAAGAGAAGACAAAATTCGGAACAAGGAAATCGCCATCTTCATCTATAAAATTTCTGTGCTAACCGGGATATAGCCATCTTCAACTTAAAATATTTTTGTATATCATTTTTTGAGTTTGGTGCTATTTTATTCATTTTAAAGAAAGAATGGATCTTTTTATTAATTGATATGATTTTTCTGTCCTAAATTTGGCTTCTCTTATTTTCCAGTTGAAGATGACAGTTGAAGATGACTATCTTTTTATTAAATGATATGATTTTGGGCTTAACTTTGTCTTCTCATATATTCCAGTTGAAGATGGCGATCACCCAGTTCCAACGGACATTTTTCCAGATTTTTCTGAGCTCAGGCTTATTTTCCGCATTCTTGGAAGATATGGATCGTTTTATTAAATGATATGATATTTTGGCCAAATTTAGTCTTCTCTTATTTTCCAGTTGAAGATGACGATCTCCTGGTTTTAACAGACATTTTTGCATATTTTTCTGACCTCGGAATTATTTTCTATATTTTCTGGAAGATATGGATTTTCTTTTAACAGTATATTCTTTTTGTAGCATAATTTTGTCTTCTCTTATTTTTTTTCGATTAAAGATGACGATATCCCGGTTCCAACGGACATTTTGGCCGATATTTCAATGCTATGGACTATTTTCTACTTTTTCTATACGATATGGACCTTTTTATTCAATGATATGATATTTCTATCCTAATTTTGTCTTCCCTTCTTTTTAAATTGATGATGACGATCTCCTCGTTCCAACGAAATTTTACGGGTTTTTCTGCACTCGATGCTATTTTCTACATTTTATTGTAGATATGGATTTTTTAATTAAATGATATATTTTTATAGCATACGTTTGTCTTCTCTTATTTTTCACTTGAAAATGGCGGTTTCCCGGTTCCAACAGAAATTTTTGTGGATTTTTCTGACCACGAGGTTATTTTCTATATTTCTGGAAAGATAACGATCATTTTATTAAATGCTATGATTTTTTTGCCAAATTTTGTCTTCTCTTAGATTTTTTGTTGATGATGGCGATCTCCCGGTTCACACCGATATGTTTGAGGATTTTTCTGAGATCTGGGCTATTTTCTGTATTATTTAGAAGATATAGATCGTTCTATTAAATAATATGATATGTTGGCCTAATTTTCCCTTTTCTGTTATTCGTTAAATATTGCACTCTCCTAGTTCCGACAGATATTTTTGGAGATTTTTCGGAGCTCAGAGATATTTTCTACATTTTATGGAAAATAAAAATCTTTATATTAAAAGATATGATTTTTATTTACAAATTTTGTCTTCTCTTATTTTTTTGGTTGAACATAGCGATCACCCGGTTCTAACGGACATTTTTGCGGATTTTCTAATATCTGTGCTATTTTCTTTATTTTATGGAAGATATGGATCTTTTTATTAATGATATGATTTTTATAGCTTAAGTTTGTCTTTTATTATTTTTAAGTTGTAGATGGCAATCTCCCGGTGCCAACAGACATTTTTGCAGATTTTTTCAAGCTCCGGCATATTTTCAACATTTTATGGAAGATTTGGATGGCTTTATTAAATGATATGATTTTTATAACATATGTTTGTTTCTTCTTATTTTCTAGTTTAAGATGGCAAACTTTATATTGAATGTAAGATTTTTTTGGCCTAATTTTGTCTTCTCTTATATTTCAGTTAAAGATGGCCTTCGCTCGATCCCTAAGGATATTTTTGCAGATTTTTTTAAGCTCTGTGCTATTTTCCAGATTTTCCGGAAGAAATGGAACGTTTATTAAATGATATGATTTTAGGCCTAATTTTGTCTTCTCTTAATTTCTTGTTGAAGTTGAAGTTGGCGATCTCCCTGTTCCAACGGACGTTTTTGCGGATATTTCTAAGCTCCGGGATATTTTCCATTTTTCTAGAATATATGGATCGTTTTATTAAATAATATCAAAGAAGACAAAATTAGGCCAAAAAATGTCTGTTAGATCCGGGAAATCGCCATCTTCAACTGAAAGATAAGAGAAGACAAAATTCTAAATCGTGAAATCGCCATCTTTATCTATAAAAATGTCTGTTGTAACCGGGATATCACCATCGTCAACTGAAAAGATTTTAATATATCATTTTCTGAGATTGGTGCTATTTTATACATTTTATGAAAGATATGGATCTTTTTATTAATTGTAATGATTTTTCTGTCCTAAATTTGTCTTCTCTTATTTTCCAGATGAAGATGACGATATTTTTATTAAATGATATGATGTTTTGGCCTAATTTTGACTTCTCTTATATTCCAATTGAAGATGGCAATCACCTAGTTCAAACGGACATTTTTGCGGATTTTTTTAAGCTCTGACATATGTTCCACATTTTTGGAAGATTTGGATCGTTTTATTAAATGAAATGATATTTTGGCCTAATTATGTCTTCTCTAATTTTTTCGTTGAAGATCACCCAATTCCAACGGACATTTTGCAAATTTTTCTGAGCTCGGGATTATTTTCTACGTTTTCTGGAATGTATGTATCTTTTATTACACTATATGATTTTTGTAGCGTAATTTTGTCTTCACTTATTTTTCAATTGAAGATGGTGATATCCCAGGATAAACGGACATTTTGGCCGATAATTCTGAGGTCGGAACTATTTTCTGTAAGATATGGATCTTTTATTAAATGATATAATTTTTCTTGCCTAATTTTGTCTTCTCTTATTTTCCAAATGATGGTGGTGATCTCACAGTTCAAACGTAAATATTAGCGGATTTTTTTGAACTCGATGCTATTTTTTATATTTTATTGTCGATATGGATCTTTTTATTAAATGATATAATTTTTAGCGTCTATGTTTGTTTTCTCTTGTTTTTCACTTGAAGGTGACGGTTTCCTGGTTCCAACAAAAATTTTTGCAGATTTTTCTGACCTTGGGGCTATTTTCTGTATTTTCTGGTAGACAACGATCATTTTATTAAATGTTATGGTTTTTGGCGAATTTTATCTTCTCTTAAATTATTCGTTGAGGATGGCAATCCCCGGTTCACACGAATATTTTTGAAGATTTTTCTGAGCGCTAAGCTATTTTCTGTATTATCTGGAAGATATTGATCGTTTTATTCAATGATATGATATTTGTGCCAAATTTTTCCTTCTCTCTTTTTCATTAAATTTTGTGCTCTCCTGGTTTCCGACAGTTATATATGTTCGCGGATTTTTCTTAGTTCGGGGATATTTTCTACATTTTTGGAAAATAAGAATCTTTATATTGAATGATATGATTTTTATTGCCTAATTTTGTCTTCTCTTATTTTTCAGTTGAACATAGCGATCTCCCAGTTCTAATAAAAAAATTTGTGGATTTTCTTAGCTCTGTGCTATTTTCTTTATTTTATGGAAGATATGGATCTTTTTACTAAATGATATGCTTTTATAGCTTAAGTTTTTCATCTATTATTTTTAAGTTGAAGATGGCGATCTTCCGGTTCCAACAGACATTTTTGCGGATTTTTCTAAGCTCAGGGATGTTTTCTACATTTTTGGAAGATATGCATCTTTTTATTAAACGATATGATTTTTATAACCTACGTTTGTCTTCACTTATTTTCGAGTTGAAGATGGCGATCTTTATTTTGAATGATATGATTTTTGGCCTAATTTTGTCTTTCTTATTTTTCAGTCGAAGATGGCATTCTTTCAATCACAACAGACAATTTTGCGGATTTTTCTGAGCTCCAGGCTATTTTCCCCATTTTCTGGAAGATAGGTATCGTTTATTAAATTGTATGATTTTTGGCCTAATTTTATCGTCTCTTATTTTCCAGTAGAAGTTGGTGATCTCCCGGTTCCAATGGACATTTTTGCAGATATTTTTGATGTCAGTGCTATTTTTCACATTTTCTAGAATATATGGATCGTTTTATTAAATGATATCTGAGAAGACAAAATTAGTCCAAAAAATGTCGGTTGGAACCGGAAAATCACCATCTTCAACTGAAATATAAGAGAAGACAAAATTCGAAACCGGAAAATCGCCATCTTCATCTATAAAAATGTCCGTTGTAACTGGGATATTTGAGATCTTCAACAGAAAAGATTTTTATATATCATTTTCTGAGTTGATCTATTTTCTTCATTTTATGAAATATATGAATTTTTTATTAATTGATAAGATTTTTCTAGCCTAAATTTGTCTTCGCTTATTTTCCTGTTGAAGATATCGATCTTTTTATTAAATGATCAAATATTTTAGCCTAATTTTGTCTTCTCTTATATTCCCGTTGAAGATGGCGATCACCCGGTTCCAACGGACATTTTTACGGATTTTTCTGAGCTCCGGCTTATTTTCCACATTTTTGGAATATATGGATCATTATGATATGATATTTTGCCTTCATTTTTGTCTTCTCTTATTTTCCAGTTGAAAATGGCGATCTCCCGATACCAATAGATATTTTTGCTGATTTATCTGAGCTCTGGGCTTTTTTATACACTTTCGGGAAGATAAGAATCGTTATATTATATGACATGTTTTTATATCCTAAATTTATCTAATCTTATGTTTAGTTGAAGATGGCGATCTCCAGGTTCCTACATTTTTTTGTGGATTTTCTTAGTTTGGGGCTTTTTGTACCTTTTCTGAGAGACATGAACCTTTTTATTAAAGGATACAATTTTTTTGGCCTAATTTTGTCAACTCATTTTTAATTGAATATGGCAATCTCCTAGTTCCAACGGACATTTGTAAGGATTTTTCTGAGCTCGGGGCTATTTTCTACATTTTATGGCAGATATGTATATTTTATTAAATGATATGAATTTTGGCTTCATTTATTTTTCTATTGAAGATGACGATCTCCATGTTCCAACATTCATTTTTGTGGATTTTTCTAGGCTTCGATCTATTTTCAACATTTTCTGTATGATATGCATGTTTGTTTTAAATGATATGATTTTATAAACTAATTTTTTGTTATTTTATTATTTATTTGAAGATGGCAATCTCCGGTCCAAACGAACATTTTTGCGGAATTTTCAGAGCTTGTGGTTATTTTTCATTTTCGGGAAGTGATGAAATTTTTTATTGAATGATATGATTTTTTTGGCCTTATTTTTTCTTCTCTTATTTTTTGGTTGAAGATGGTGATCTCCCGGTTCCACTGTACATTTTGGCAGATTTTTTTGGGCTCCGG
Source organism: Scilla litardierei (assembly GCA_030789695.1). Lineage (NCBI taxonomy): Eukaryota > Viridiplantae > Streptophyta > Magnoliopsida > Asparagales > Asparagaceae > Scilla > Scilla litardierei. The sequence goes on from JAULAV010009793.1 coordinate 17,374, forward strand.
GCAATTTTCTAAATTTACATAAAGTTATGGATCTTTTAAATAAATGATATGATTTTTATAGTCTAATTTTTTCTTCTATTTTTTTCAGTTGAACATAGCGATCTCCCGGTTCCAACGAACATTTTTTTGGATTTTCTGTGCTTGTTGCTATGTTCTTTATTTTATTAAAGAAATGGATCTTTTTATTAAATGATATGATTTTTATTGCTCAAGTTTGTCTTCACTTATTTTTAAGTTGAAAATGGGATCTCCCGGTTCCAACGGACATTTTTGCGGATTTTTCTGAGTTCAGAGCTATTATATATATTTTATGGAAGATATGAATCTTTTTATTAAATGATATGATTTTTATAACCAAAGTTTGTCTTCTCTTATTTTCCAATTGAATATGTCGATCTTTATATTGAATGATGTAATTTTTTTGGACTAATTTTGTCTTCTCTTATATTTTAGTTGAAGATGGCATTCTCTTGGTCCCAAAGGGCATTTTTACGGATTTTTTGAGCATTGCGCTATTTTCCCCATTTTCTGGAAGATATGGATCGTTTTATTAAATGATTGTTATGAGTGGGTGAGACTTATGGTCTCCCCCCTCATTTATCCACCATAAACATGCCATACATGGTAGTGAGGTGGACCTTTGGTATACTAGAGACCATTGGTATCCCCTTATTAACATGTTGATATAATAAAATGGCACCATGAGCTATAGCCATGGTTAATTGATCTCCAACACGTTATCAGCATGACTTCACTCTAACATAAATTTTTTTCTGAGCCAACAAAATTTCCTTCTTGCAAAGGAATCTTGTAGTTGCGGCGAAGCTTTTGCGACAACGATCGACTGATTTCTTTCACGGATTGCGGGAGCGGGGATTTTTATCTACGGATTTTATTTGTTCTTCCCTAGATCTTTGATCTAGAGGTAAAAATTCTAATCCCGTAGATATATATTATGAACCGTATTCTATTTTTTACATATGTATGTTGATTGATTTACTCAAATCAACATATAAAAAATAGAAAAAAATGAATACTGTTTTCACCAAAATTCCCCTAATTTGGTAGACTAGGAAGAAATGTAGCACTGGTGCAGGACATGCATACTCTATGCATCTTTATGAATTTATTGAGTATCAGTGTGTCACGCCCCCAGTCAACGTAGATGCATCCGTGTGACATATGTGATGTTCAAAATCATACGAGAGTTTTGACCATATGCAAATACAGGCGAAGTGAAATAAAAATTTGCACAGTTTTATTATGTATTTGATTTGGATAAATGATGCGCTTTGACATTTATGAACTATTTAATGATGTCATGCCATTAGAAACTGAGGATTAGTGGTGCCGATTTTAATAAAGATGTTACATGCCATTTGAATTTGGTTTAAGTACGAATTTATTGGAAGATTAGATTTTTTTATCAAGTTAAATTTTAATACTTTTATATTAAAAAAATTTGACCCAGAGTATCCGTTACTAGTCAGCCCACAACATCTCGAAGAGAAATCCCAGTTCCAACTCGGAAGGGAAAACTGTTGTTTCAGAGTGTTTTCTCACTACAAAAGCGTTGACCGTGGACTACCCGGTCAACGTGGTCAAGGGGCCGACTTGGGTCCCTCGGGTGCGTCGAGTCCGTGCAGACGCGGCGCAAATCGGAGTTGTGGATGACGTGGAGCACTTCGGCTGGGCCGGGTCTGGATCGTCGGCCACAAGGGGGGCGAGGGGAAGCCTCGACCCGGTGTGAGATGCTCGGCCTCGGACGGTCGGACGACGAGGGGTAGCCTCGGTCGTCTCGCTTGATGCGCTGCCGGCGTGGAGCTGAGGGGAAGCCTCGGCTCGGATGGGTGCGCTCGGCCTCGGTCACTCCTGGCGTCGAGGGGTGGCCTCGACAGAGCGACTATCTTCTGGTGGTGGAGACGAACGGGCTCGGGGACGGGGGCGCTCGGCTCCGGCTGTGATGACGCTGAGGGGTAGCCTCGGCACCGCGGGATCTCCTGGACCTAAATGGACGAAAGAGCTCGTCAGGGGGGTCAGACATTGGTTCCGACCAAATCCACTCCGATGCCAAAGTCAGATCTTGTCTGAGGGATACTCGGTGGGGTCGGGCTCGGTTCGCGGAGAGACCGAGCCCCCATCCTCGAGCCGAGCTATGGAGGAGAAATATGTAAAGGCGGAAGAAGGTGTAAGATGGAGTTGGTGATACCTCCCTTGTAGATCGTGAAGCCCCCCTTGTGATGATGACCCTCCTCCCCTCATATAGGTGACTCGTCCTCATAATGTGCCATGATGTGACATCATGGCCATCATTCATGGGGACGTGCAAATGTGGGAAGTTTTGACCGCCACTAATTGCGCCCATCTTGATGAGGAGATGAATGTCCTGAGGGTGGCCATGATGGCTGGAGTGATGGACTCGGGCGGTTGCCATATTTGGCGGGCCTTGATGGCTGGAGAGTGATGGCCATTTAAGTCGGGCCATTAAGCTGAGCCATTAAGCCGAGTCATGATGGCTATAGAGTGATGGCCATTTAAGTCGGGCCATTAAGCTGAGCCATTAAGCCGAGCCATGATGGCTATAGAGTGATGGCCATTTAAGTCGGGCCATTAAGCTGAGCCATTAAGCCGAGCCATGATGGCTATAGAGTGATGGCCATTTAAGTCGGGCCATTAAGCTGAGCCATTAAGCCGAGCCATGATGGCTAGAGAGTGATGGCCTTGGATGGTTGCCATACTTGGCGGATGCTTCCTTGATTTGGGCCTCGATTTCCTCCACTGAGGAAGTGGGCCTTCGTCATGGGTGGAGAATCACGGCCCGCCCGTGAGATCCTTGGGCCGAGGCCCCAAGGTCGTAGTAATCCGGTTGACCAGTCATAGTTGACTTTGCTCTTCCGGGCCCGGTCAGAATAGCCCATTTGTCAACAACTGTAATTATAATAGTAGAGATGATTTCTAAGAATAAGTCTAGTACTTAAAATTAACACTAGTTTTCTCTCAATATTATTCTCATGCAATTATGCATTTAAGATGTTACAGGAACCCAAACCTTTTTTTAAGTTGTTTAGGGAGTACTTAAAACCAGCTCCTAAAAATTAACACTGGTTTTCTCTCAACATTATTCTCATGCAATTATTTTTGCATCACTTATCATATGGGCTATTAGCCCATTTACCCATTTATTATAAATAAAAATTGAGATTTTTTTGTCTGTTTGGCCTGCAGCCTGCAGCCTGCAGCAAGCCTAAGGGCTTTTTATTGGCATAATTGGGTTATGTTATCCTTCTGATTTAAATATAAATTTAAACTCAGAAAATTTCCATTAATTCTAGAAGAATATCAGAAATTATCAAGTTATTACTGGAAATTCTGAAAAATCTATATAAATTGATGTGTTGCATTAATATTCATTTTGGGATATTATTTGTTTGTGGTCCATATAATATCAATAACATCACTATCTGCAAAATTTGGATAAATAAGATTTTTTTATTTAATAATTATGGAAGGTCCTGAGGTCGCACTGCCGTTAGTTATCTTACCTAACGGTGCATGATATGTCTCCACGTGGCACAAGTAATTATTAAATATTTTATATTTCTCCAATATATTGCGTGCGATGTTGATTAAATTAAATTTGATAAGCCTGTGATGTTGCACAATAATTTATGCCTGTGTTTGTTGCATAATTTATAAATTGCGTGGATATTTAATAAATTACGTTGTGGTTTTGGATCGGCCAATTTGTCACCATTTCATATTCCTCATATTTTCTTTTCTTTTTTGAGAGAAATTGTAGTGAGGATATAATTTGTATAAAGCCAAAGACCGAAGTTTTATTCCTAGAAGACGGAGGCCAAATTGCAAATTTGCAGGGACCCCAATGGGTTTCCACGTTGTAATTTTTCATTTTATTCTTTTGTATTTCCTAGACTGTATAATTTTGGACTTTGGACTTTATTATATGGTGACTGGCCGATCCACGCAACTAATTTATTAGCTTTACATGAATTTCTAATATGTTTTATTAATTCATGTCATTTTAAATGCATAGATAAAATGGCAAAAATATAGAGCATTGACTTTGAAGTTCTCGATGCGGCTGGAAAGAATTATCTGAGCTGGTATGTGGACCTGAAGTTCCACTTGCGCGCACAGGGCCTAATGGCCATAATCTCTACTCCTGTGCCCACGACAACATGCACTACTGAGGCAGCTTCTACACCACAAGTCTCTGATGTAGATAAGTCGAAAGCCATAATCTATATCAGACGACATATTGATCGGACCCTAAAGGCTGAGTATCTCACTGTAGAAGACCCACTAGAGTTGTGGACTGCACTGGAGGATAAGTATAAACATCAGAAAGATGTGATCCTCCCACGTGCACGTTATGAAATTTCACTAAGTACTCTGACCTGCACTCCTGCCTTCTCATGGCGGAGCAGAATATAGAGTTACTACTGGCCACCCATAACCTACGCCCTACAGGCTCAGCTTCTCTCCTTGAGGCTTACAGAGTTTCTTCCCAGAAACAGAAGAACAAACAGAAGGGAAAATTCAACAAAGGGAAACTCCCTAAGAGGCAGGCCAGAGGTCCTCCCCAGCACAACATCCCTTCCCAAAGCAACAAAAATGAGGGAAAGAAGAAACCCAGTGGAAGAAAAAGAACACTGGACAGACGTCTATTCCCAACAATAATTGGGAGCACAAATGCCACAGATGTGGCATGACTGGACATTGGACCAAAAACTGTCGTACTCCACGACACCTCCAAGATCTGTATCAGGCGAGCCTGAAGTCTCCCGTTGAAACAAATCTGGTGGACACCCTGTCGACATCCAAGTTCACACTGGATGACTTCGAGAATGAAGACCTCCTATATTGATGTCATTTTTATCTATTATGCATTTACTTTGTCATCTGTAGTTGGTTTAATCTTTACTTTTTTAATAAATGAATGTCTTCCTTTTATTAAAGTATTGATTTCATTATATATAGATGAAGTGTGAGTGCCTAGTGGACGTGCCTCAATGCACACAATCCTTCAAGAAAAAAATATTAGCTTAAATAATTATGATGGTTCTATTATTACTATTTCAAGACTATCTAACATAATTGAAGGATCTGGTGAAGCAATGATTATGCTCCCAAATAACAAAAGACTAATAATAAAAGATGCACTTTTCTCTCCTAAATCAAATAGGAATATATTAAGTTTCAAAGATAATCGTTTAAACGGATATCACTTAGAAATTATAGATATACATGAGGATGAATATATGTATGTTACTCGTCAAAAAGACGGTTTAAAACTGTCTTAGAACGAAGTAAGGGACTCCCGTTGTGTCTCTATCATACTTATATTAAATCTATAGAAGCTAATTTTACTATGCACCAGAAGTGCCTTTCATCTCCTGAATTCAAACTCTGGCATTACAGACTTGGTCACTCTGGATCGGCAACGATGCACCGCATCATCATCCAATCTTTAGGACATAATCTGAAGAACATGAAGATTCTTCAGAAAAGTGATTTTCCATGTCTGCTTTGTTTCAAGGGTAAATTAATAACGAGAGCATCCCTATTGAAAGTGGGATTAAAGTCTCCTAGCTTCTTGGAGAGAATACATGGGGATATTTGCTGGCCCATTGCACCACCTCAAAGGACCAAAATGGGTCCACAGCGTCGTTTGGGTATCTATATAGGGTATGATTCACCCTATATAATTAGATATCTTGAACCCCTAACGGGTGATGCATTTAAGGCACGTTTTGATGACTGTGAGTTTGATGAAAATGTATTTCCTAAACTAGGCACACAGTCTAAGAAGCCAGAAGCTTCTGAGACCATTTCTTGGGACACAAAGACTTTGTCTCATTATGATCCGTGTACTAGTCAATGTGAAGATGAGATCCTGATGATCCTTCATCTTCAGAATACAGTACATTTACTATCGGATAATTTTACTGACAACCAGAAGATTGTCAGATCACGCATCCCTGTTGCCAATACGCCAGCTAGGATTGACATCCCCAAAGATGGATGCAACCCACCAGCAACAGAATCGGCTGTACCTCAATTAAAGAGAGGATTCCTACCAGGTTCGAAGGACAAAGCTACTCGAAAAAGAAAAAAATCCTGGAGAAATAAAGATGAGCCCTACACAGGATGCTGAGCTCATACCAGCTACCTCTCCCCTCCTACATTCCCTTGAAGATGAAACTATAAGAGAAACATCATTAAATTTTGTACGTACTGGGGAGGTACTGGACAGATAAAGCACTGTCGTTGACGACGACTTTGCGTTCAATATTACCGTGCACGTCGCTGAATACGACGATGACATCGAACCACAATCTCTAGCAAAACGTAAACGCAAAGATGATTGGCCAAAGTGGAACGATGCAATAGGAGTAGAGTTGGACTCACTCTTGAAATGCAAAGTTTTTGGACCAGTAGTGCAAACACCGAAAGGTGTAAAACCTGTTAGTTATAAGTTGGTTTTCGTCAGAAAAAGAAATGAAAATAACGAGATCGTACGCTACAGAGCACGGCTTGTAGCACAGGGCCTATCCCGACGACCGGGGATATATTATGAACAAACTATTCCCCTGTTATGGATGCGATCACATTCCGATTTTTATTAAGCTTATCATCTTTGAAAGCCTAGAAATCAACTCAAAGACGTTGTGACTGCATATCTATATGGCAATATAGATAAAGAAATCTATTTGAAACTCCCTGAAGGATATAAATTACCTCCAGAGATAGCAGAAAGACCTCGAGACATCTACTCTGTAAGGCTTCAAAGATCATTATATGGTCTTAAGTAATCGGGTAAAATGTGGTATAACAGACTGAGTGATTTCCTTGCACAGTAAGGTTTCACCAATAATGAAGTCTGTCCATGTATATTTATTAAAAGATCGGGAACATGATTTGTTATAGTCGCCATTTATGTGGACGACTTAAATCTCATTGGATCTCTTGCAGAGATGCTGAGATATCTGCAAGCCTTAAAGAATACTTTTGAAATTAAAGTCCTAGGCAAAACAAAGTATTGTCTTGACTTGCAAATCGAACACCTACGTGGTGGTATCCTGTTACACCAATCCACATATACAAGGAAATTACTTAAAAATTTCCACATGGATAAATGTCATCCTATAAGTACACCAATGGTCGTAAGATCCTTGGATGTACATAAGGACCCTTTCGTCCGCTGGAAGAGGGGGAGAAAATGTTAGGTCCTGAAGTACCTTATCTTAGTGCCATTGGAGCACTTCTATATCTGGCTAACTGTACGCGTCCCGATATAGCGTTCTAAGTAAATCTTCTATCCAGATATAGTGCAGCACCCACAAAGTGCCACTGGAAGGAGTTAAGCAGCTTCTGCGCTACCTCCAAGGGTCAATTGACCTGGGATTATATTTCCCTAAAGGTGGATCTCCCACTTTAATTTGGTTATGCAGATGCAGGTTATAGGTCCGATCCTCACATCGAGAAATCACAGACTGGTTTTGTGTTTACCTACAGTGGTACAGCCATCTGCTGGAAATCTGTAAAGCAAACCACTACAGCTATCTCTTCCAACCATTCCGAGCTCCTCGCAATCCATGAAGCAAGCAAAGAATGTGTATGGCTTCGTTCAGTGATTCATCACATCTTAATGACTACCGGCCTAAAGACTGGTGACCTTGAGCCAACCACGATATTTGAGGATAATGCAGCCTGCATAGCTCAACTACCGACTGGTTTCATCAAGGGTGACAAGACGAAGCACATATCTCCTAAATTCTATTGGACACACGACCTACAAAAGTAGAAACAAGTGAAATACAGCAGATTCAGTCTTGTAATAATTTAGCTGATTTGTTCACTAAGGCTCTGCCTAGATGTATTTTTGTAAAGCTTGTAAAAGGAATCGGGATGAGACAGCTGAGAGACCAATAAGCCTGAAGCTTGTACGGATCAGGGGGAGTAACTTGTGGGTTGTACTCTTTTTTCTTAAGACTGTTGGTTTTTTCCAATTGGTTTTCCACAGCTGTGATTTTAACGAGGCAAACATGTTTACTCTGGATCCAGAAGTATCCACCCCATTAGCATCATGAATCCTGAAGTATTCATATGCTAAGTCCAAAGGTAATGGATGGATAAGGGTGTTATGAGTGGGGGAGACTTATGGTCTCCCCCCTCATTTATCAACCATTAACACCCCATTACATGGTAGTGGGGTGGACCTTTGGTATACTAGAGACCATTGGTCTCCCCTCATTAACATGTTGATATAATAAAATGGCACCATGAGCTTTAGCCATGGTTGACTGATCCCCAACAATGATATGATTTTTTGGCATAATTTCGTCTTCTCTTATTTTCCAGTTGAAGTTGGCGATCTCCCAATTCCAACATATATTTTTGCGGATATTTCTAAGCTCCAGGCCATTTTCCACATTTTCTGAAAGATATGGATCGTTTTATTAAATGATGTCGGAGAAGACAAAATTAAGTGACAAAATATTTGTTGGAACTGGGAAATCGCCATCATCAACTGAAATATAAGAGAAAACATAATTCGAAAATGGGAAATCACCATCTTCATCTATAAAAATGTACATTGTAACCGGGATATTGCCATCTTCAACAGAAAAGTTTTTTAAATATCATTTTCTGAGTTTGGTGCTATTTTATACATTTTATGAAAGATATGGATCTTTTTATTAAATGATACAATTTTTCTAGCCTAAATTTGTCTTCTCTTATTTTCCAGTTGAAGATGGCGATCGGCCAGTTCCAATGGAAGTTTTTGTAGATTTTTCTGAGTTTCGGCTTATCTTCTCTTATTTTTCCAGTTGAAAATGGCGATCTCCCGGTTCTAACGGACATTTTTGCGGATTTTCCTGTTCTCGGGACTACTTTTTCTACATTTTCTCGAAGATATAGATCTTTTTATAACATTATATGATTTTTGTAGTCTAATTTTGTCTTCACTTATTTTTCAGTTGAAGATGGCAATAACCTAGTTCCAACGGACATTTTTGTCGATATTCCTTAGCGTGTGACTAGTTTCTACATTTTTTGTAAGATATAGCTCTTTTTATTAAACGATATGATTTTCCAATCCTAAAATTTGTCTTTCCTTATTTTTCAATTGAAGATGGCGATCTCCTGGTTCCAACAGAATTTTTTTCTGATTTTCTGACCTTGAGGCTATTTTTTTCGTTTTAGATCTGGATATTTTTACTAAATGAAATGATTTTATCGCCTACGTTTATCATCTCTTAATTTTCACTTGAAGATGGCTGTCTCCGAGTTCCCACAGATATATTTTTCGGTTTTTTCTGAACTCGAGGTTATTTTCTGAATTTTCTGGAAGATATCGATCATTTTATTAAATGATCTGATTTTTGGCCATATTTTGTCTTCTTTTATTTTTTCGCTAATGATGGCGATTTCCCGAAACCAACTAATGTTTTTGCGGATTTTTTTGAGATATGGCCTATTTTCTGTAATATCTCGAAGATATCGATCATTTTATTAATTGATGTGATTTTTGGGCACAATTTTGTTTTCTCCTTTTTTCGTTAAATTTGGCGATCTCCCGGTTCTAACGGATATTTTTGCGGATTTTTCTTAGCTCGTGGATATTTTCTACATTTTATGGAAAATAAGAATCTTTATATTAAATGATATGATTTCTATTGCCAAATTTTGTCTTCTCTTATTTTTCAGTTGAACATGGCGATCTCTCGGATACAAAGTACATTTTTTTGGATTTTCTGATCTCTGTGATATTTTCTTTTTATGGAAGATATGGATTTTTTATTAAATGATATTATTTTTATAGCTTAAGTTTGTCTCCTGTTATTTTTAGTTGAAAATGGATCTCCCTATTCCAACGGACAATTTTTGCTGATTTTTCTGAGCTCGGGATTATTTTCTACATTTTCTAGATATGAATCTTTTTATAACATTATATGATTTTTGTAGCCTAATTTTATCTTCTCTTATTTTTAAGTTGAAGATGTCGATATCCCTGTTCCTACGGACATTTTGCCCGATATTTCTAAGCTCGGGACTATTTTCAACATTTTCTGTAAGATATGTATATTTTTATTAAATGATATGATTTTTCTAGCCTAATTTTGTCTTTTCTTATTTTTCAATTGATGATAGCGATCTCCCTGTTCAAACTGAAATTTTTGCGGATTTTTCTGAACTTGAGTCTATTTTCTACATTTTATTGTAGATATGGATCTTTTTATTAAATGATATGATTTTTATAGTCTACATTTGTCTTCTCTTATTTTTCACTAGAAGAAGCATGTTTTCCAGTTCGAACGGAAATTTTTAAGGATTTTTCTTTCCTCAGAGCTATTTTCTGTATTTTCTGAATGGCAACGATCATTTTATTAAATGCTATGTTTTTTTTGTCTAATTTTGTTTTCTTTTAGATTTTTCGTTGATGATGGCGATCTTCTGGTTCCAACAGACATTTTTGCGTATTTTGTGATAGCCAGGCTATTTTCTAAATTTTCTGTAAGCTATGGATTTTTATATTAAATGATATGATTTTTATGGCATAATTTTGTCTTCTCTTATTTTTTTTCAGATGTACATGGCGATCTCCCAGTTCTAATGGACATTTTTGCGATTTTTTTTGATCTTGGTGCTATTTTCTACATTTTATGGAAGATATGTGTATATATTTAATGAAATGATTTTTTAGGTTCTAATTTTTTCTTCTCTTATTTTCCTTTGAAGATGTCGATCTCCTGATTCCAACCGTCATTTCTGCAGATTTTTCTGAGTTCTGGGCTATTTTCTACATTTTATGGAAGATATTTTTATTAATTTCTTTGACCTCCGAGCTATTTTTGCACACTTTCTGGAAGATATGGATCGTTTTATTAGATGATATGATTTTTTGGGCCTACTTTTGTTTTCTCTTTTTTAGGCGATCCGGTTCCCAGAGACATTTTTTCCGGTTTTTCTGAGCTTAGTCCTAATTTATACATTTTGAAAGGTATAGATCTTTTTATTAAATGACATGATTTTTTGGCCTAATTTTGTCTTCTCTAATTTTTCGGTTGAAGATGACGATCTCCCGGTTTAAACGGACAGTTTTTCAGATTTTATCTAATTTTTTCGTTGTGGCCTATGTTTCACATTTTTGGAAGTATGGATCGTTTTATTAAATATTATTGTTATGAATCAACTACGGGGGGATGAACCCCCAGCCCTTTATTTATAGGCATGGTAGGAGAGTAGAAAGATAGAATACATAGATATGGGTGTATCTCTAAGATACCCGTAATCCTAACCGACTCTGGTTGTTTCCGTTCACAACACTCCCCCTTATCCAGCCATAGGTGTGGACTCTACTCAAGAGTACTTCGGGATTCTGAGCTTAATAAGAGTCTCACATGGGGTGGATACTTCAGGATCCTTAGTTGGTGAGGTTCGCCTCGTTAAAACCTTTAGCTATAGAAAACATTGTGGGAGAAACTATAGTTAAGGAAAAAGAGTACAAACTCTCTGTAACTCCCCTGATTTGTACAAGTGACTCTACTCATGAATACTTCTGGATTCTGAGTGTCACAGAGGGGTGGATACTTCAGGATCCAGAGTTGATGTGATTTGCCTCGTTAAAACATTTGGCTATGGAAAACCCAGTGGGAAAAACCATAGCTAAGGGAAAAGAGTACAAATTCCCTCAACTCCCCTCATCTGTAAAAGCTCTTAGGCTTTCAGATCTCTTAGGCTTATCTCATCATTCTTATTTACAACATTCCGAAAATATACACAGATTACAAAGTTATCACAATTAAGCAACTGCAGAATCCAGAAACTATGGAGAGGTGTGCTAAGTATCGTTGCATCTGATGTGGTCTTCAGACTATGTGGTCAGCTCCACAATACTAGCCTCTATCCCAATCGTCACTGGGGTGTGATGTACCAGCAGGCGCCCTCAAATACACCATTAGTGTGGTGAGGATCTCGGAATGATAGGATGATGATGCCTTCATAGATTGCTTTGCAGATCTGCAGTAGATGGCCATCCCACTGTGGGTACCAGTTCTGTGATTTCTCAGTATAGGGATCAGACCTGTAACCTGCATTTGCATGAACATTGGAGGATGATACTTCATTTTGTAAGTCCAAATCTTTCGACCCTTGGAGGAAGCGCAGAAGGATTAACTCCGGTCTAATGGCCCTTCTTAGGTGCCAACTATCTGTGGCTAATGATTTT
>JAULAV010009795.1:0-31073 GCA_030789695.1 Scilla litardierei
TTTTGCTCAGCGCGCAAAACTGTCAGAATTTTGCCAGTTGTGCGTGCTGGGTAATTTCTGGAAAATGTTGACAGTTTTGGTCAGTGCGCAAAACTGTCACAATTTTGCCGGTTGTGCGGGCTGCGTAAGTTTGGTTAAATGTAGTCATTTTTGCTCAGCGCGTAAAACGGTCACAATTTTGCCGGCATTTGTATGATCAACATAGCATGTTTGAAGCATTTTGCTGTTTCTGGCAGCCCTACTTCACTCTAGTGGATGAAGGAGGGCATTCTTGGCTCAAAAGATCGAAATATTCTTTTCTGAGCTTCGGGAAGTGCGTCACTATCTTTTTCTACAGAAAACTCCAAGAAATTACACTTGCATTCAAAACATAAGCAATTGCACCCATCTCTGATTTCTGGGACTCGCATTGATTTCGTGGGAGTGGAGGAATATACAGAAAAATGGAGAGTAAACGTTGTTTCTAGGTGGAGAAGTGGTTGTTTCCTATATTTCCACAAAATTTCAATTTTGAATTACCCAATCGTTGCCCAAAATAGCTGTTTTGAAGCATTTTTTGGTTTCTGGCTGCCCTAGCTCGCTCTAATGGATGAAGGAGGGCTTTCTAGGCCTCAAACGACCCAAATTTTCGTTCCTAAGCTACGGATAGTGCGTCGCCATCGTTTTCTTTGGAAAAACTACAAGAATTTCATCTTGCATTCTAAACACAAGCATCCGTCTCTGATACTGGGGCTCGCAAGGATTTCGTAAGAGTCTTGGAGGAATATAAGGGCAATAGAGATTAAACGTTATTTCAATGCAAATAGGAGGTTGTTTCCTCTATTCCCACGAAATTTCAATTGGAATTACCCAACCATTGCCCAAAATAGCAGGTTTGAAGAATTTTTCTGTTTCTGGCTACCCTAGCTCACTCTAATGGATGATGGAGACCATTCTAGACCTCAAACGATCGAAATCTTCTTTCTTGATCTTCCGGTAGTGCGTCACCATCGATTTCTGTTGGAAAACTACAAGGATTACTCTTGCGTTCAAAACACTAACAATCGCCACTGTCTCTGATTTCTGGGACTTGCAAGGATTTAGTGGGAGTTCGGGAGGAATATAAAGACAAATGGAGAGTAAACATTGTTTCATTGCGGATATGAGATTGTTTCCTCTATTCCCAAGAAATTTCAATTGTAACTACCCAATGATTGGCCAAAATAGCATGTTTGATGTATTTTCCGATTACTGGCTATCCTAGCTCACTCTAATAGATGATGGAGAGAATTCCAGGCCTCAAATGATCGAAATCTTCCTTCCCAAGCTTCGAATAGTGCGTCACCATCGATTTCTATAGGAAAACTATAAGAATTTACTCTTGCATTCAAAACACAAGCAATTGCACCCGTCTCTGATTTCTGGGACTTGATTGGATTACGTGGGAGTTTTGCAAGAATATAAGGACAAATGGAGACGTAAACGTTATTTCAATGCGGATTGGAGGTTTTTCCTCTATTCCCACGAAATTGCCATTGGAATTACCCAATGTTTGCCCAAAATAGCAGGTTTGAAGCATTTTTTGGTTTCTGGTAGTCCTAGCTCACTCTAATGGATGAAGGTGGGCATTCTAGGCCTCAAACGGTCGAAATCTTCGTTCCCGAGCTTCGGATAATGCGTCACCATCGTTTTCTACAGAGAAACTACAAGTATTTACACTTGCATTCAAAACACTGGCAATTGCACCCGTGTCTGATTTCTGAGACTCGCACAGATTTTGTGGGAGTTTTGGAGGAATATAAGGACAAACGGAGAGTAAACATTGTTTCAATGTGGATAGGATGCATTCCCACTAAATTTCAATTGGAATTACCAGACATTTGTCCAAAATATAAGGTTTAAAGAATTTTTTGATTTCTGGTAGCCCTAGCTCACTATAATGGATGAAGGCGGTCATTCTTGGCCTCAAACGCTCAATATATTTTTTGTGAGTTACGGATAGTGTGTCACCAGCGTTTCTACCGAAAAACTATAAGAATGTACTCTTGCATTCAAAACACTAGCAATTGCAACCGTATCTGATTTCTGGGACTTGCATGGATTTCGTGGGAGTTTTGGAGGAATAAAAGGACAAATAGAGAGTAAACATTGTTTCAATGCGGATAGGACAATTGCAACCGTATCTGATTTCTGGGACTTGCATGGATTTCGTGGGAGTTTTGGAGGAATGAAAGGACAAATAGAGAGTAAACATTGTTTCAATGCGGATAGGAGGTTATTTCCTCTATTCCCACAAAATTTCAATAGAAATTACCCAAGGCATGCCCAAATAGCAGGTTTGAAGCATTTTCGGTTTCTACCTCACCCTAGTGGATGAAGGAGGGCATGCTTGGCCTCAAAAGATCGAAATATTTGTTTCTGAGCTTCGGAAAGTGCGTCACCATCCTTTTCTATAGAAAACTACAAGAAATTTTCCTTGCATTCAAAACACAAGCAATTGCACCCATCTCTGATTTCTGGAACTCGCACGGATTTCGTGGGAATGGAGGAAAATACGTACAAATGGAGAGTAAACGTTGTTTCTATGTGGAGAAGAGGTTGTTTCATCTATTCCCACAAAATTTCAATTTTGAATTACCCAACCGTTGCCCAAAATAGCAGGTTTAAAATATTTTTAATTTCTGCCCTGCCCTAGGCCTCAAGCGATCGAAATTTTCGTTCCTGAGCTTCGAAAAGTGTGTCACCAGTGTTTTCTAGCGAAAAACTTCAAGAATTTCATCTTGCATTCTAAATACAAGCAATTGCACATGTCTCTGATTATGGAGCTCGCAAGGATTTCATAGGAGTCTTGGAGGAATAAAAGGACAATAGAGAGTAAATGTTATTTCAATGCAAATAGGAGTACCCAACGTTTGCCCAAAATAGTAGGTTTGAAGCATTTTTGGGGTTCTGGCTGCCCTAGCTCACTCTAATGGATTTAAATGTGGTGTAGTGCATTCTAAGACTCAAACGATTGAAATCGTCGTTCTCGACCTTCGGATAATGCGTCAGCGTTGATTTCAATAGGAAAACTACAAGAATTACTCTTGCATTCAAAACAGAAACAATTCCCATCGTCTTTGATTTCTGGGACTCGCAAGGATTTCGTTGTTTCTATGTAGATAAGAGGTAGTTTCCTCTATTTCCACAAAATTTCAATTTTGAATGACCCAACCGTTGCGCAAAATAGCAGGTTTGAAGCATTTTTCGGTTTCTGGCTGGCCTATATGGCTCTAATGTATGAAGAGGGCACTCTAGGCTTCAAACGATCAAAATTTTCCTTCCTGAGTTTCAGATAGTGCGTCACCATCGTTTTCTACCAAAAAACTTCAAGAATTTCATCTTGCATTCTAAACACAAGCAATTGCACCCGTCTCTGATTCTGGGGTGGGAGTTCGAGAGGAATATAAAGATAAATGGAGAGTAAACGTTGTTTCAATGCCGATAGGAGGTTGTTTCCTCTATTCCTCCCATGAAATTTCAATTGGAACTACCTAATGTTTGCCCAAAATAGCATGTTTGAAGCATTTTTCGATTTCTGGCTATCCTAGCTTACTCTAATAGATGATGGAGATGATTCTACGATGCAAATGTTCGAAATCTTTGTTCCTGAGCTTCGGATAGTGCATCACCATCATTTCTATAGGAAAACTATAAGAATTTACTGAAGAATTCAAAACGCAAGCAATTGCAGCCGTCTCTGATTTTTGGGATTTGCTTGGATTACATGGGAGTTTTGGAGGAATATAATGACAAGTGGAGAGTAAACGTTATTTCAATGCGGATTGGAGGCTGTTTCCACTATTCGCACGAAATTTCCATTGGAATTACCCAACGTTTGCCCAAAATAACTGGTTTGAAGCATTTTTCGGTTTCTGGTAGTTCTAGCTCACTCAAATGGATGAAGGAGGGCTTTCTAGGCCTCAAACGGTCGAAATATTCATTCCAGATCTTCGGATAGTGCATCACCATCGTTTTCTACAGAGAAACTACTAGTATTTACTCTTGCACTCAAAACACTGGCAATTACACCCTTGTAATATTTCTGGGACTCGTACAGATTTTGTCGGAGTTTTGGAGGAAAATAAGGACAAACGGAGAGTAAAAGTTGTTTCAATGCGGACAGGAGGTTGGTTCCACTATTTCCACGAAATTTCAATTGGAATTACCCAATGTTTGCCCAAAATAGAAGGTTTTAACGTATTTTTTTATTTCTGGCAACCTTACCTCACTCTAGTGGAGGACGGAGGGCATTCATGGCCTCAAAATATCTAAATATTTGTTTCTGAGCTTCGGAAAGTGTGTCACCATCTTTTTCGACAGAAAAACTATAAGAAATTACCCTTGCATTCAAAACACAAGCAATTGCACACATCTCTGATTTATGGGAGTTGCGCGGATTTCGTGGGAGTGGATGAATATACGGAAAAATGGAGAGTAAACGTTGTTTTTATGTGGATAAGAGGTTGTTTCCTCTATTCCCACAAAACTTCAATTTTGAATTACCAAACCGTTGCCGAAAATAGCAGGTTTGAAGCATTTTTCGGTTTCTGGCTGCCTTAGCTCGCTCTAATGGATGAAGGATGGCATTCTAGGCCTTAAACAACCCAAATTTTCGTTCGTGAGCTTCGGATAGTGCATCACCATCATTTTCTACCGAAAATCTTCAAGAATTTCATCTTGCATTCTAAATTCAAGCATTTGCGCCCGTCTCTGATTCTGGGGCTCACAAGGATTTCGTGAGAGTCTTGGAGGAATATAAGGACAATAGAGAGTAAACGTTGTTTCAATTCAAATAGAAGGTTGTTTCCTCTATTCCCACGAAATTTCAATTGGAAATACCCAACGTTTGCCCAAAATTATAGGTTTGAAGAGTGTTTGGGTTTCTAGCTGTCATACCTCACTCTAATGGATGATGGAGAGCATTCTAGGGCTCAAACGATCAAAATCTTCTTTCCTGACCTTCGGATAGTGCGTCCGCATTGATTTCAATACTACAAGGATTACTCTTGCATTCAAAACACAAACAATTGCCACCGTCTCTAATTTCTGGGACTCACAAGGATTTCGTTGGAGTCCGGGAGGAATATAAAGACAAATGGAGAGTAAACGTTGTTTCAGTGCTGATAGGAGATTGTTTCCTCTATTCCCATGAAATTTCTTGGATTACGTGGGAGTTTTGGAGGAATATGAGGAGGACAAATGGAGATTAAACGTTATTTCAATACGGATTGGAGGTTGTTTCCAGGTTGTTTCCTCTATTCCCACGAAATTTCCATTAGAATTTCCCAATGTTTGCCCAAAATAGCAGGTTTGAAGAATTTTTCAGTTCCTGACAGTCCTAGCTCACTCTAATGGATGAAGGATGGGCATTCTATGGCTCAAACGGTCGAAATCTTCGTCCCTGAGCTTCGGATAGTGCGTCACCATCGTTTTCTACAGAGAAAACAGAAAACACTGGCAATTGCACACGTGTCTGATTTCTAGGACTCGCACAGATTTTGTGGTAGTTTTGGAGGAATATGAGGACAAAGAGAGAGTAAACATAGTTTCAATGCGGATAGGAGGTTGTTTTCTCTATTCCCACGAAATTTCAATTCGAATTACGGAATATTTGCCCAAACTTGAAGGTTTACAGCATTTTTCGTTTTCTGGTATCCCTAGCTCACTATAATGGATGAAGGAGGGCATTCATGGCCTCAAACGATCGAAATATGTGTTCCTGAGTTACAGATAGTGTGTTACCATCGTTTTCTACTGAAAAACTAAAAGAATGTACTCTTGCATTCCAACCACAAGCAATTGAACATGTCTCTGATTTTTGGGACTCGCATGGATTTCGTGGGAGTTTTGGAGGAATATTAGGACAAATGGAGTGTAAACATTATTTCAATGCGGATAGGAGGTTGTTTCCTATTTTCCCACAAAATTTCAATGCCCAAAATAGCAGGTTTGAAGCATTTTTCGATTTCTAGCAGCCCTACCTCACTCTAGTGGATGAATGAGGGCATTCTTGGCCTCAAAAGATCGAAATATGTGTTTCTGAGCTTCTGAAAGTGCGTCACCATCGTTTTCTAAAACACAGGGAATTACCCACGCATTCAAAACACAGGGAATTGAACCCATCTGTGATTTCTGGGATCTACAGAAAAAACTACAAGAAATTACCCATGCATTCAAAAAAACAAGCAATTGAACCCATCTGTGATTTCTGGGACTCGCACAGATTTCGTGGGAGTGGAGGAATATATGGAAAAATGGAGAGAAAACGTTGTTTCTATGTAGAGAAGAGGTAGTTTCCTCTATTTCCACAAAATTTCAATTTTGAATGACCCAACCGTTGCGCAAAATAGCAGGTTTGAAGCATTTTTCGGTTTCTGGCTGGCCTAGATGGCTCTAATGTATGAAGAGGGCACTCTAGGCTTCAAATGATCAAAATTTTCCTTCCTGAGTTTCAGATAGTGCGTCACCATCGTTTTCTACCAAAAAACTTCAAGAATTTCGTCTTGCATTCTAAACACAAGCAATTGCACCCGTCTCTGATTCTGGGGCTCGCAAGGATTTTGCAGGAGTCTTGGAGGAATATAAGGACAATAGAAAGTAAACGTTATTTCAATGCAAATCGAAGGTTGTTTCCTCTATTCCCATGAAATTTCATTTGGAATTACCCAACATTTGCCCAAAATAGCAGGTTTGAAGCGTTTTTGGGTTTCTGGCTGTCCTAGCTCATTCTAATAAATGATGGAGATCATTCTAGGCCTCAAATGATTGAAATCTTCTATCTTAACCTTCAGATAGTGCGTCACCATCGATTTCTGTAGGAAAACTACAAGGATTACTCTTGCATTCAAAACACAAACAATTGCCACCTTCTCTGATTTTAGGGACTCGCAAGGATTTCTTGGGAGTTCGGGAGGAATATAAAGACAAATGGAGAGTAAACGTTGTTTCAATGTGGATAGGAGGTTGTTTCCTCTATTCCCATGAAATTTCAATTGGAACTACCCAATGTTTGCCCAAAATAGCATGTTTGAAGCATTTTTCAGTTTCTGCCTATCCCAGCTCACTCTAATAGATGATGAAAAGCATTCTAGGGCCTCAAATGATCGAAATAATCGCTCCTGAGCTTCGGGTAGTACGTCACCATCGATTTCTATAGGAAAACTATAAGAATTTACTCTTGCATTCAAAACACAAGCAATTGCACCCGTCTCTGATTTCTGGGACTTGCTTGGATTACGTGGGGTTTTGGAGGAAAATAATGACAAATGGAGAATAAACGTTATTTCAATGCAGATTGGAGGTTGTTTCCGCTATTCCCACGAAATTTTCATTGGAATTACCCAACGTTTGCCCAACATAGCATGTTTGAAGCAGTTTTCAGTTTCTGGAGGTCCTAGCTCTCACTCTAATAGATGAAGGATGGGCATTCTAGGCCTTAAATGGTCGAAATCTTCGTTCCTGAGCTTCAGATAGTGCGTCACCATCGTTTCTACAAAGAAACTACAAGTATTTGCTCTTGCTTTCAAAACACTGGCAATTGCACACGTGTCTGATTTCTGGGTCTCGAACAGATTTTGTGGTAGTTTTGGAGGAATATAAGAACAAAGAGAGAGTAAACATTATTTCAATGTCGATAGGAGGTTGTTTACTCTATTCAAACGAAATTTCAATTGGAATTACCCAACGTTTGCCCAAAATAGAAGGTTTAAAGCATTTTTCGATTTCTGGTAGCCCTGCTCACTATAATGGATGAAGTAGGTCATTCTTGGCCTCATACGATCGATATATTTTTTATGAGTTACGGATAGTGTGTCACCAGCGTTTTCAACCGAAAACAAAAAGAATGTACTCTTGCATTCAAAACACAAGAAAGTGCACCCGTCTCTAATTTCTGGGCCTGGCACGGATTTCGTGAGAGTTTTGAAGGATTATAAGGACAAATGGAGAGTAAACATTCTTTCAATGCGGATAGAAGGTTGTTTCCTCTATTCTCACAAAATTTGAATAGAAATTTCCCCAAGGTATGCCCAAAATAGCAGGTTTGAAGCATTTTCAGTTTCTGGCAGCCCTACCTCACTCTAGTGGATGAAGGAGGGCATTCTTGGCCTCAAAAAGATCGAAATATTTGTTTCTGAGCTTCGGAAAGTGCGTCACCAACCTTTTCTACAGAAAAACTACAATAAATTACCCTTGCATTCAAAACAAAAGCAATTGCACCCATCTCTGATTTCTGGGACTCTCGCGGATTTCGTGGGAATGGAGGAAAATACGGACAAATGGAGAGTAAACATTGCTTCTATGTGGAGAAGAGGTTGTTTCCTCTATTCACACAAAATTTCAATTTTGAATTACCCAACCATTGCCCCAAATGGCAGGTTTGAAGCATTTTTAATTTTTGCCTGCCCTTGGCCTCAAGCAATCATAATTTTCGTTCCTGAGCTTCGAAAAGTGCGTCACCAGCGTTTCTCCAAAGAAACTACAGGTATTTGATCTTGCTTTCAAAACACTGGCAATTGCACACATGTCTGATTTCTGGGTCTCGAACAGATTTTGTGGGAGTTTTGGAGGAATATAAGAACAAAGAGAGAGTAAACATTATTTCAATGCCGATATGAGGTTGTTTACTCTATTCACACGAAATTTCAATTGGAATTACCGAACGTTTGCCCAAAGTAGAAGGTTTAAAGCACTTTTCGATTTCTGGTAGCCCTAGCTCACTATAATGGATGAGGGAGGGCATTCTTGGCCTCAAACGATCGATATACTTGTTCCTGAGTTATGGATAGTGTGTCACCATTGTTTTCTACCGAAAAACTACAAGAATGTACTCTTGCATTTAAAACACAAGTAAGTGCACCCGTCACTGATTTCTTGGACTCGCAGGGATTTTGCGGGATGTTTGGAGGAATATAAGGACAAATAGATAGTAAACATTGTTTCAAGTGCGTTACCAGCGTTTTCTACCGAAAAATTCAAGAATTTCATCATGCATTCTAAATACAAGCAATTGCACTCTCCCTGATTCTGGAGCTCACAAGGATTTTGTAGGAGTCTTGGAGGAATAAAAGGACAATAGAGAGAAAATGTTATTTCAATGCAAATAGTAGGTTGTTTCCACTATTTCCAGCGCGCAAAACAGTCAAAATTTTGATGGCTATGCGCGCTGAATAATTTTGGTTAAATGTAGACATTTTTGCTCAGCGCGAAAAATGGTCACAATTTTACCGGTTGTGAGCGCTGTGTAATTTTGGGTAAATGTAGACATATTTGGTCAGCGCGCAAAACAGTCATAATTTTATAGGTTGTACGCTGGGTCACTTTGGTGAAATGTAAACATTTGTGCTCAGCGCGCAAAATAGTCTCAATTTTGCGGGTTGTGTGCGCTGGGTAAATTTGGGTAATTGTAGACATTATTTGCGTAACGCCAAAACAGTCAAAATTTTGCCGGTTGTGCGCGCTGGGTAATTTTGGGTAAATGTAGACAGTTTTGCCCAGCGCGCAAAACCGTCACATTTTTGCCGGTTGTGCGCACTAGGTAAATTTGGGTAAATGTAGACAGTTTTGCTCAGAGCGTAAAATTGTCACAATTTTGCTGGTTGTGCGCGTAGGGTAATTTTTGGAAAATGTAGCCAGTTTTGCTCGGCGCGTAAAACGGTCACAATTTTGCCGGTTGTGCGCGTTGGGTAATTTTGGAAAAATGTAGGCTGTTTTGTACAGGGCGCAACGGTCACAATTTTGCCGGGTGTGAGCACTGGTAATTTTGGGTAAATGTTGATAGTTTTGCCCAGCGCGCAAAACAGTCACAATTTTGCGAGCAATGAGCGCTGAGTAATTTTGGTTAAATGTAGACATGTTTGCTCAGCGCGCAAAATGGTCACAATTTTGACGGTTGTGAGCGATATGTAATTTTTGGTAAATGTAGACATTTTTGCTCAGCGCGCAAAATGGTCACAATTTTGCCGGTTGTGAGTGATGTGTAATTTTTGGTAAATGTAGACATATTTGGTCCGCGCGCAAAAAAGTCATAATTTTACCGGTTGTGCGCGCCGGGCCACTTTGGGTAAATGTAGACATTTTTGCTCAGCGCGCAAAACAGTCACAATTTTGCGGGTTGTGGACGCTGGGTAAATTTGGGTAAATGTAGACAATATTTGCGTAGCGCACAAAACGGTGACAATTTGCCGGTTGTGCACGCTGGGTAATTTTGGGTAAATGTAAACAGTTTTGCCCAGCCTGCAAAACGGTCACATTTTTGCCGGTTGTGCACACTGGTAATTTTGGGTAAATGTAGACAGTTTTGCTCAGCGCGCAAAACTGTCAGAATTTTGCCAGTTGTGCGTACTGGGTAATTTCTGGAAAATGTTGACAGTTTTGGTCAGTGCGCAAAACGGTCACAATTTTGCCGGTTGTGCGGGCTGCGTAAGTTTGGTTAAATGTAGTCATTTTTGCTCAGCACGCAAAACGGTCACAATTTTGCCGGTTGTGTTCGCTGAGTCACTTTGAATAAATGTAGACATACTTGGTCAGCGCGCATAACGGTCACAATTTTGCAGGTTGTGCGCGCTGGGTCACTTTGGGTAAATGTAGACATTATTTGCGTAGCGCGCAAAACAGTGACAATTTGCTGGTTGTGCGTGCTGGGTAATTTTAGGTAAATGTAGACAGTTTTTGCAGCGCGCAAAACTGTCACATTTCTGGCGGTTGTGCGCATTGGGTAATTTTGGGTAAATGTAAATTGTTTTGCTCAGAATGGAAAACTGTCACAATTTTGCCGGATGTGCGTGTTGGGTAATTTTGGGCAAATGTAGGCTGTTTTGCACAGCGCGCAAAACGGTCACAATTTTGCCGGGCGTGTGCTTTGGTAATTTTGGGTAAATATTTACAGTTTTTGCCCAGCGCGCAAAACAACCACAATTTTGCCGGCTATGCGCGCTGAGTAATTTTGGTTAAATGTATACATTTTTACAAAGCGCGCAAAATGGTCACAATTTTGCCGGTTGTGAGCGATGTGTAATTTTTGGAAAATGTAGACATATTTGGTCAGCTCGCAAAACAGTCATAATTTTACAGGTTGTGCGCGCTAGGTCACTTTGAGTAAAGGTATACATTTGTGCTCAGCCCGCAAAACAGTTATAATTTTGCGGGTTGTGGGTGCTGGGTAAATTTGGGTAAACGTAGACAATATTTGCGTAGCGCGCAAAACGGTCAAAATTTTGCCGGTTGTGCGCGCTGGGTAAATTTGGGTATGTAGGCAGTTTTGCCCAGCGCGCAAAACAGTCACATTTTTGCCGATTGTGCGCACTGGGTAATTTGGGGTAAATGTAGACAATTTTGCTCAGAGCGCAAAACTGTCAGAATTTTGCCGGTTGTGCGCTCTGGATAATTTTTGGCAAATGTAGAATCACACACGTCTTTCGATCAATCCTTTTGTCCTAATTTGCAACCACATTCAAAAGCATATCTATATTGTGTATGATATACAGACATAACCCTGACATAACCCGCTATTGTGCACATCACCTTCAAAACTTTCCCCCAGTCAAAATATTTTCCATAATAAAAATCTTACCCCATTCAAAATATTCACTCCCTTGAAAAATTTCCACATAATCAACATCTTCCCCTGTTCAAAACTTCATGCATTCAAATATCTTTCCCCATTCAAATTAGGGAATATAATATGACTACGATGCATGCGTGTGTACAAGTATGTGATTTTGATCATTCACATCTAATGATGAAGGTACATAATTTTTATCATTAATAAATCCCATCATACATGTGACAAAAGACTTAAAAATACAATAAATCATCAGATTCAATGCTGATAAGAAGAAAAAAAATCCAATCAAAGCTGACAAAATTGCTAGAGGAAATGATCCTAACATTATATGACACATCAAGATTATATGTTTATATGTTTATGCATAAAGCTAAGAAGCATGTGGTACATTACATCTATTAAAATCCCACCATCAAAAAAACACCTAACATCATTCCTAAACTTGGCTTAACATTCATTCCTAAATGTGGTTCATTACATATATTAATTTGAGTTGGAATAAGACAAATGAGAGGGAGTTGATATACATAGGAAAGGAAAGCTCCAGATTAGGATCAGGCTGAATATCACACTGGAAGTAGAAGAGCCACTGTGCTTGGGTATGAGATCGAGTGATATCGATTTCTTCTTGTTGTTATTGGGATATCGGTTTCTTCTCCATATTCGGTCTCTTCATTTCTGGGACAACATAGGAAGAGCCAAGACGATGGGGCTTTATGAACTGCTACTACACATGGCTTTTCTGTCAATTTTTGGTGATTAGGGAGAGTTGGACCTTTTAATTTTTGATCTGTCCTGCATATGTAAATTTTAAAAAAATCAAATATGAATTTGTAAATAATAAAAATAATCAGTTTTCGATCTGTCGTGCATCAGAAGGGTAAAAGTTATTTGATACATGAAATAAACGATGAATAAGATAGAGATCTACGATTTAACACCAGTATAGCACACACATATCATTCAATGGATCAAGCTATCCTAACAGCAAGCCCCAATAGATTTAGCCAATAGGAATATTGGCGAAATATGTATTTGCTTCGTGCCCCTGTTTTTCTAGTCCATGGTATTTTCCCTACTTTTTAGTTCATAGTGTTTATTGGTTATGTGCACTTTTTTTGCAGGCAAGGCTGATGCAGATATATAAAAATTCTAGAGATCCAGAAGCTGCTCATAAATTCCAAGTATGCATGATGAATTTACTTGACACTGTGACATGGTTATTTGAGAACGATTATTAAAATTTACATCCACAAAGCACTCTATAAACTATTTGCAAATCAGTTATCAGTTATTTGGTTTAATTCATTATTTTAATTATTAAACTAATATCCAAGTGAAGTAAACTAATTTCTAACTAAGAAAAGAAAAGGATAATGTGCCTCATCAAATAACTACCATATTATTAGACAAATCGTTCATACTATTACATGCTAATAAATTTAAAAAGTACTTCAAATGTATTTTTATAAAAAAACCAAGAAATATCAACTAATTAATACATATAAACTCATATATAATCAGTAACAAAAACTCAAGAAGATAAGGTGGTTCTGATGATTCCTCCTAAGTTTTTCCCCAGACAAACCACATCAACAGAGATTCCATATGCTTGAAGTTCTTGAAACAGCACCATCACCTTAGTTTAAAACAAATCAATGTTCAAACATCTACCATTTACAATTCTCATCAACTCTTATATCTCGTGTTAACAACTGAAAGATAGTGCAAAAAATGCAGCATTTGTATGATATGACCCACAGTCAGTAATACTATATTCTACAATATGGTAGTAATGGTAATTGATCATTATGTCAAAATAAGTAATAGCTTTTCGTTTTCAGTGCAAAAAATGTGTAACAACTAAAAGATAGTGCAAAAAATGTAGCATATATATATGATATGACCCACAGTCAGGAATACTATATTCTAAAATATGGTAGTAATGGTAATTGATGAAAATGTCAGCGCAGATATCGTATATTTTAACTATTTTAACTTCATTCTGGCAGGTATCATGTAAAAACACAACACGATGTGTAAATATACACACTTCCATACTCATATAAGATCATATTGCTAATCCAAGATGGTAATTGATTAAAACGTGCTTTTCTTATTCACAGCGTGTATATGTATCTGCATACACAACACGACACTAGGTAGGCCACCGGGTAGATACATTCTCGCAGGTAGGGAATATACTAATTGAATAGTGACAATGCCATCAAATGTTAGTAAACAAACAAATGTAAATTTAATATATATAACTGAAAAAGGTTTAGAATAATTTAAGCAAGCTTTCAATAAATCTGGTCCATGTCATTTTCCTTAATTACATCATTGAACATACCAAATTTAATCAAATGGTAAACCGATAATTAAAGCCTTGGGATATGCTTGATGAAAAGCCCAAGTAATGGTAGGTTTGGCCAGAATAACAGGGTTCTGAATCTAAAATATTCAAGACTATACCTCTATGACATTGCAAATCATGCCAAGACCGAGAAAGTATTATCAATTCAGGATGGTCCAATTCCCATGGGTGTCCAAGCACTTCAGGATATTGAAGATGCCCAATGGAAACAGAGAGACAACGATATTTTGCAACTATGATGTAAATCTTATAATAAAAAAGAAACAAATAAACATGCACATAAAATTCTGATTTCAACTTTAATGAGAACGTATATCAATGGCAGACACAATATATAATAAGTAACTTTAATTTTACAGTAAAGTCTAAATCCATGAAGTAAAAACAGAATAAATGCTTACATTGTGAACTTAGGTCTTTAAGACATGCTATAGCATATATCATGAATATACTATCATAATGGTGGTTTTTGGAGATGATCAGGAAGAATTTCAGATCAGCAAACAGACCAAAACACCACTCATAACATCTGACTTGGATTCGGGTCTAAACAAACCATGTACCAATGGAGACAGCAAAAAACGGCCCCTAGCCTTGGGCCCTGGGCGGCTGCCCTGGGTGCCCTGGGATAGGGTATGGCATGCAAATTATAAAGGAAATATGTGTATAACAATTATAGTATGTAATAGGAATACAATGCCCACACAATTGCAAAAACAAAAAAATTCCACTAAATGTATTAGGGTCTGATTGGCTTTGAATTTAAGTTTTGTAAACTGCATCTACATGTTAGGAATCTGGCAATGCCAAAACAGATTATGCAAAGCTTCCACTAAATCTTTCACATATTATGCAAAAATTCCACTAAATCTTTTTTATGGGTACATCGGAAAGTAGGAAACATGGGTCGTGGAACACGGGTACACCCATCCTGATCGCTTAACCCCAAACACGCACTAAATCTTTCAAATCCTATATTCACTTGTTTTCCAGATTAGGCAAATCTCTGCATCATTTTGAGATAGAAACATGCTCAGGATCATCAATATGCCCACCCTAAACACAAACGTGTTATGAGGATGGAAACTCGACTCCAATTGAACTATATATAATGGACATTATTACATGTTCAAAACTAATTGAAAGTTTTCCTGCACATAATTAGATAATCTATATGTTATTTCTAAGTTCTAGCATACAATTGCTCAAAGCCACTTATGCATTGTGTACTTACTACCTCAAAATTGAAGACTGATTGCTCCATTTTATCATCCGACTCTGTTGCTCCAACAGTTCAACTACAAAAATTTGACTTTAAAATTAAACTGGAATTTACAATTGATTAAATTGGACTTTAAATTTAAAAATGAACTTTATCTGCAAAAATTCACATGTGTCCCGATTTATATCGAAAGGAACTACGCCCCCCTGTTTATGAACTACAGATTAGAATTGCAAACATTTTTAGAAACGAAAACTGAATAAAAATGTGAAACAACGTAAACTTTTTTGTGTGTTCAATACTCACATGCCCACCTAAGATTCAACCCAACAAATAGCATAGGAATTACACGAAAAGATCCGAAGAGATAGCACAAACTGATGTCTTTGCTCTGAGATTTGAGCATAGTATATGTAGAAAAAAGCATACAAAGCACTTGATATGCAACCTAGGTTGTGTGTCTGAACTGGCTGGGATCTGTATGGAACCAAAAAGAAAAGAAAAAAAATCAGAATCTGATATAATAAACCAATCTTATAATCGACAAAATGTACTAACATATACTGAAATATGACAAACAATCTACACAATTGACAACTAATTCTTACCCTGATAGTAGCAGAATAAGATTTCACCACTTGCCGATTAAGAACCTACATCAAGATTCATAAAGTTCAATTAAACTCGCACAAAAAAAAATTATTATCGACGAAAATGGGGACGAAGATAAAAAGCTCCAAATAAAGAGATAAATTTCTTTGATAAATAAGGCACATACCGTAGCATCACCAGATGGAACCTTTACCTCGTAGCAACATCCTCGAGGCTAGAGCTCTACAACAAACTGTATCTCGCTATCACTTATTTATGCTAACTAAAAATTTAAAATTAAATATAGAGAGAGCGAACTAAGTTTATGTACCTCTCATTGCAATGTGGGCACTCAAACGCCATTAATACGACCTTCACAATTCTTCAAATAAGCAGCGTCAGAGAGGGGCGGGTGAGACGGGGGTTTAAGGTTTAAAGGTACGATGGTGGGGTTTTTTCTGTTAGAGACCAATGATCGTGCTGAGATCCATGGTGAAGGGCTTAGAAACAGGGCCCATCTGCTCTCTCCTTCAACCTCCAGCGGAGTTCCGCATCAAGTAGGCGACGCCAAAATTTCCGGAACCGATGGCAGTGATCATGATGAGCTATGTGATGAAGGGCTTCGAGACGGCGATCATACAGAGAATGGTCTTATGTTAGGGTTTCAGGGGACATTTTTTTGTTGGGGGCAAGGGGCATTTTTTGTCGGGGCTTTGATAGAGTATGAGAGTGTGAATGAAAGAAATAGATTTTTTTTGTTGGGGACAGTGTAATTGGGAAAGGTCACGTGGAGTGGGTTGATGCGGATAACGAAGGGTTAACGTAGATCTCTAGCAAAGGTCACATGGATCGCCAATTTTGTTTCTGTTTGGACGGATAGGATTAAACCTTGGTTTCGAAAATGGACGGCTCAGATTGAGTTGACGCGGGGTCGCCAGAATTCACTCCGGAATTTTTATTAACATAACCATCCCAACCATTGATTTCTCAAGATTCGATCTCAGCAGTCATTCTATCAACCCTTTGCCCTAGTCAACGTGTCCTAGTCAGAAATCAATTTAAAAAAGTTCTCAAATGTATAATAGATGATTTTTATGGCCTAACTATTCATATAACTTGTGCCCGCAGGCACGGTTCATTTAAGATTTTTCCTCGCGAAATCTTTGTACCAAAAAAATTATTTCCACAACTAAAATTGCGCGGACCAATAAATTAGCGTAAAAATATTTAGCGGTGAGGGTGCAACAAATTCGGCGTGGAACAACAAATTCGGCGCGGGTGCCTTCGACACAGAACAACAAATTCGACACGGACGCATTCGACACAGACAACAAATTCGACACAGGCGCCTTTGGCATGGAACAACAAATTTTGCACATGTGCCTTTGGTGTGAGCGCCATCGATGCGGAACAACAAATAAGTGTAAAAATATTTAGCTGATGCCGTCGGTGCAGGAAATTATTCTCATCTTGACGTGCATTGAAGAGTGTCAGGATTTTTGAAATTTTAGATTGTTGCCCGTTGCGTCGAAGATACGGTGGGCGCGTTGAGGGAGAGATCATTCGATCTGCAGCAGCATTCGATCTGCAGCAACGAGTACAAGTTATAGTTTTTTCTCCCAAATGCATAAATTGTGTGCACTCTGCTATTCTCCATCAAGTGCAAATGCATAAGTGCCCCAGTTAAGTGCAAATACATTAATTGAGTGCCACCATAAAGGGCAAATGCATTGGAAATGCATTAATTAAGTGCAAGCCAGCCAAAATTTTACCCACTGTTTTTCCATACAAAACTTTCCACAAAATTTCATCTCAATTATTCATTCCTTAAGAGTAAATCTCGGCCATTCTTCTGTCAACCCTTTTGTCCTAGTCAGCCCTATAATTCAAAAACAGTCATCAAATGTAATATATGTAGTCATAACACGTGCCCATGGGCACGATGCATTTAAGATTTTTCCCCGCGAAATCTTTGTTTTCCAAAAAATTATTTCCACAGCCAAAATTTAAAAGAAAAATAAATTAGCATAAAAATATTTAAAACCATGGGTACCTTCAGCACGGAACAACAAATTCGACGCATGCACCTTCGACACGAAACAACAAATTCGACACATGCACCTTCGACATGAAACAACAAATTCAGCACATGCGCCTTCGGCACGGAATAACAAATTCGGTGCGGAACAACAAATTAGCGTAGACAACAAATTCGGCGCGGGCGCCTTCTACGTGGGCCCGCAGGCATGGTGCATTTAAGATTTTCCCCTGCAAAATCTTTGTTCCCCGAAAAATTATTTCCACAGCCAATTTTAAAAGAACAACAAATTAGCGTAAGAATATTTAGAGGCACGGGCGCCTTCGGTGCAGGCAACAAATTCGGCACTGGCGCCTTCGACGCAGAACAACAAAGAAGCGTAAAAGATTTTGGCGGTGCATAACAACACAGCAACATAAAAATATTTAGGGGAACAGGTGTCTTCAGCGCGGAACAACAAATTCTGCGCATGCGCCTTCGACACAGAACAACAAATTCGGTGCATGCGCCTTCGACACGGAACAACAAATTCGGCGCATGCGCCTTCGATGCAGAACAACAAATTCGGCCCTGGTGCCTTTGGTGCGGAACAACAAATTAGTGTAGAACAATAAATTCGATACGGAACAAGAAATTACCTCTCCACAAATTTTGCTCTGCAGCATCTTCCTTGATGGTGGGCCCTGCGACCATTAAATTGCCCAGACCATTCGAGCGGATAATGTGTGAGCATGACAAATGCATGCCAATGCATTGAATGCAAGTTCACTTACTCTGTTGCTTTAAGTGCCAATGTGTGAGGGTGACTACTGCAAGCAAATGCATTAAACCAAAAGCGGTAAGTGCACTTACTTTTCTACAAAATGCATTAATCCACGTAAAAATCCACGTATAAATATTGTCCCCTACTATAAAGTTCATGTTGTTCAGGGCTGAGGTTTGGTACGCCCGAGATAAGAGAGGATAAGCTGTGTTTTCCATAAAAATTTCAAAATATTGAGTTTTCCAACCAAATGGATTCCCCCTCAAAACTTTCTCAAAACTCATCCAACCTTTCATTCCCCAAGATCAAATCCTAGCCACTCTTTATCTTGTCCTAGTCAGCTCTTGGATTAAAAAATAGTTGTCAAATGTAATATAGACTAGTCATAACTCGTGCCTGCGGGCACTGTGCATTTAAGATTTTCCCCCGCAAAATCTTTGTTCCCCAAAAAATTATTTCCACAACCAAAATTTAAAAGAACAACAAATTAGCGTAAAAATATTTAGAGGCACGGGCGTCTTTGGCGTGGTACAACACATTCGGTGCATAACCCTTCGACACGGAACAAAAAATTCGTCGTAGGCATCTTCAGCGTGTAACAACAAATTTGGTGCGGGCGTCTTCGGTGCGAAACAAAAAATTCGACGCGGACGCCTTTGACGCGGAACAACAAATTAGCTCGCCTTCGGTACAGAACAAAAGATTCGGCACGGAAAAACAAAGTAGCATAGAACAATAAATTTGACGCGGACACATTCGGCGCGAAACAACAAATTAGCATAAAAAATCAACTCAGGCGCCTTTGGCCCGGAACAAAAAATCGGTGCGGGCGCCTTTGGCGCAGAACAATAAATCGACAGCATCTTCCTTAATAGTGGGCCCCACGACCATTAAATTGCCATGACCATTCAAACTGATAATGTGTGAGCATGACAAATGGATGCCAATGCATTAAACGCAAGTGCACTTACTCTGCTACATTAAGTGCATGTATGAGGGTGATTAACGCATGCAAATGCATTAAACTCAAATGCATTTGCACAAAACGTAAATGCACTTGCTTTTCCAGACAATGCATTAAATTCACATAAATCGAGGTTTGCCATGCCTGCGGGTAAGAGAGGGTCAGCTGCGTTTTTTCAAATAAATTTCAAAATAGTGAGTTTTCCAACCAAATAGATTCCCCCTCAAAACTTTCTCAAAACTCATCTCAACCTTCCATTCTCCAAGATCAATTCCAAGACACTATTTATCTTGTCCTAGTTAGTCGTAGGATTCAAAAAAGTCCGCAAATGTAATATATTTAGAGGCACGGGTGCCTTCGACGTGGAACAACAAATTTAGCGCATGCGCCTTCGACACGGAACAATAAATTCGGTGCAGGCATATTAGGCACGGAACAAAAAATTAGCAGAACAACAAATTTGGAACGGGCGCCTTCGATGCAGAGCAACAAAGTAGCGTAAAAAAGTTTGGCGGTGCGAAACAACAAATCAGCATAAAAATAATTAGGGGCACAGGTGCCTTCGATGCGAAACAACAAATTCGGACAGATGCCTTTGACACGTGCAGGCGCCTTTGACGCGAAACAACAAATTAGTGTAGAACAACAAATTCGGTACGGAACAACAAATTAGCTCTCCATAAATTTCCTTCTACAACATCTTCCTTGATGGTGGGCCCCGCGACCATTAAATTGCCTGGACCATTCGAGATGATAATGTGTGAGCATGGCAAATGAATGCAAATGCATTAAACGCATGTGTGAGGGTGACTATTGCATGCAAATGCATTAAACGCAAATGCGGTAAGTGCACTTGCTTTTCCACAAAATGCATTAAATCCACGTAAATCCACGTATAAATGTTGTCCCTTGCTATAAAGTTCTCATTGTTCGGGGCTGAGACTTGGTATGCTTGAGGTAAGAGAGGATAAGCTGCATTTTTCCTACAAATTTCAAAATATTGAGTTTTTCCAACCAAATGGATTCTCCCTCAAAACTTTCTCAAAACTCATCTCAACCTTCCATCTTCAAAGATCAAATCTCTGCCACTCTTTTCTTGTCCTAGTCAGCCCTAGGATTCAAAAACAGTTGTCAAATGTTGTGTGCACGGAAGCAACGACACACTTGTAAATAAGTGGTATGTGCGTGCAGTAAAACAATAGGTTCGCACCTCAATTCTCTTCAATGACATATAAACTAGTCATAACCCGTGCCCTCAGGCACGGTTCATTTAATATATTTTTCCCGCGAAATCTTTGTTCCCAAAAAATTATTTCCACAACCAAAATTTAAAAGAACAACAAATTAGTGTAAAAATATTTAGTGGCACGTGTACATTCGGCGTGAAGCAACAAATTCGGCACCAGCGTCTTCGGCATGGAATAACAAATTAGCGTAAAAAGTTAGCTTCGGCGCAAGCGCATTTCATTTAAGATATCCCCTCAAACTCTTTGTTCTCCAAAAATATTATTTGCACAGCGAAAATTTAAAAGAACAACAAATTAGCGTAAAAATATTTAGCAGCATAGACGCCTTCAGTGTGGGCACCTTTGGCGCGGAACAATAAATTTAGCGTTAGCACCTTCGATGCGGAACACCAAATTAGCATAAGAAAATTTAGCGGGCGTCTTAGGCGCAGAATAACAAATTAGTGTTTACAGCTAATGAAAGTGAGAGTGCAGAAACTTTTTTATATGCACTTGTTTGTAACCAAAATTTTGTCTGAAGTGGACAAATTGGGCGATGATTTGGGGATTAAATTTTTTTACTGCAATGATTGATGCTACCTACTGTTATGAGGGAAATTTAGATGATATTGTAATCACTGTGGAAATCTTTGTACATTAAATTCTCACCATTAAACTTTTGAAAGAGGATGGCCCAAGTTTCAAAGGCAGAGCACAATGTTTTATGCATTAAATTTAAACGAATATCAATAATGTTGCACTAAAAATGTAGTTCTCCCACCAAAAGTCCCCCCCCCAAAATTTTTCATATACTATCATCCCAACCATCTACTCATCAAGATTAAATCTGAGCCGTCTTTCTATCAACTTGTTTGTCCTAGTCAGCCCTAGAATACAAAAAAAGTTGTGTTTTATATAATAGATTTTGTCTTCTCTTATTTTTCAGTTGAAGATGGCAATCTCCCGTTTCCAACGGAAATTTTTTGCTTATTTTTCTTAGCTCGGGGATATTTTCTACATTTTATGAATGATATGAATCTTTTTATTAATTGACATGATTTTATAGCCTAAATTTGTCTTCTCTTATTTTCTGGTTGAAGATGGCGATCTTTTTTAATAAATATTATATTTTTGGCCTAATTTTGTCTTCTCTTATATTTAAGTTGAAGATGGTGACCTCCTTGTTCCAACGGAAATTTTTGCGTATTTTTCTGAGCTTGGTCTATTTTCTACATTTTAAGAAAGATATAAATCGTTTTATTAACTGATACGATTTTTATAGCCTAAATTTGTCTTCTCTTATTTCACAGTTGAAAATAGCGATCTTTTTATTAAATGATATGATGTTTATCAAAATTATGTCTTCTCTTATATTCCAGTTGAAGATGGTGATCTCCAGATTCCAACGGAATTTTTGCGGATTTTTCTGAGCTCCGGTCTATTTTCCACTTTTTGGAAGATATTTATCATTTTATTAAATGATATGATATTTTGGCCTGCTTTTGGCTTCTCTTATTTTTTTCAGTTGAAGATGGCGATCTCCCAGTTCCAACAGACATTTTTACCAATTTTTCTAAGCTCCGGGATATTTTCCACAATTTTGGAAGATATGTATCATTTTTTTAAATAATATGATATTTTGGCCTAATTTTGTCTTCTCTTATTTTATCAGAACTATTTTGTACACTTTCTGGAAGATAAGAATCTTTATATTAACTGATATGATTTTTATATCCTAATTTTTTTCTTATCTTATTTTTCAGTTTAGAATGCACATCTTCCAGTTCCAACGGACATTTTTGCTGATTTTCTGAGCTCCAGGCTATTTTCTATTTTTTTAAAAGATATAAATCTCTTTTCTAAATGACAAGATTTTTGTAGCCTAATTTTGTCTTCTCATATTTTTCAGTTGAATATAGCGATCTTCCGGTTCCAACGGACATTTTTGTGGATTTTCTTAATTTTAGGCTTTTTTCTACATTTTCTGGAAGATATGAATCTTTTTATTAAATGATATGATTTTTGCATAATTTTGTCTTCTATTTTTTAGTTGAATATTGCGATCTCCCGGTGCCAACGGACATTTGTGCGGATTTTTCTGAGCTCGGTGCTATTTTCTACATTTTATGGAAGATGTGTAACTTTTTATTAAATGATTTGATTTTGGCCTAATTTTGTCTTTTTTATTTTTCAGTTGAAGATGGCGATCTCCAGATTCTAATAAACATTTTTCTGGATTTTTCTGAGCTCCGAGCTATTTTCTACATTTTCTGTATGATATGAATCTTTATATTAAATGCTATGATTTTTATAACCTAATTTTATCTTCTCTTATTATTCAGTTTAAGATGGCGATCTCTCGGTTCCATCGAACATTTTTGTCGATTTTTCTGAGCTCGGTGCTATTTTTCTATATTTTCGGGCAGTTATGGATCTTTTTATTAAATGATATGATTTTTGACCGATTTTTTCATTTCTTATTTTTCAGTTGAAAATGGCGATCTCCTGGTTCAATAAACTTTTGTGCGGATTTTTCTGAGCTCCGGCTATTTTCTACATTTTTGAAAAGTTATGGATCTTCTATTTTTATATACTAATGTTGTCTTCGCTTATTTTTAGTTGAAGATGGCGATAGTCCGGTTCCAATGGACATTTTTACGTATTTTTTGTGCTCGGTGCTATTTTCTACATTTTATGGAAGATATAGAACTTTTAATTAAATAATATGATTTTTATAGCATTCGTTTGTATTCTCTTATTTTTTTCAGTTAAAAATGGCGATCTCCCGGTTTCAACGGACATTTTTGCAGATTTTTCTTAGTTTGAGACTTTTTTTCTACATTTTCTAGAAGATGTGTATCTTTTTATGAAATGAGATGATTTTTGGCCTAATTTTGTCTTCTCTTTTTTTAATTTGAAGATGGCAATCCTCGTTCCAATGGACATTTGTGCGGATTTTTTTAGCTCCGTGCTATTTTCTATATTTTTTATAATATTAATTTTTATATTAAAAGATATGATTTTTATAACCTAATTTTTTTTCATCTCTTATTTTTAAGTTGAAGTGGCGATCTCCCTGTTCCAAGGGACATTTTTGCGGATTTTTCTACGCTCGAAGATTTTTTTCTACTTTTTCGAGAAGTTATGGATCTTTTTATTAAATGGTATGATTATTTGGCTTAATTTTGTCTTCTTTTATTTTTCAGTTGAAAATAGTGATCTCACATTTCTAACGAACATTTTGAGTATTATTCTTACTTTGGGACTATTTTCTAAATTTTTTAAAGATATGGATCTTTTTATTAAATGATATGATTTCTGGCCTAATTTTGTCTTCTCTTATTTTTGCGGATTTTTATAAGCTCGATGCTATTTCCTACATTTTTATAAATGATATGATTTTATAGCCTACGTTTGTCTTCTATTATTTTTTCGATTGAAGATTGCAATTCCCGGTTCCAATGGATATTTTTATGTTTTTTGCTTTGATTGAGTCTGTTTTTACATTTTCTGAAAGATATGAATCTTTTTATGAAAAGATATGATTTTTTGGCCTAATTTTATCTTCTATATTTTTAGATAAGATGACGATCTCCCGGTTCCAACGAACATTTTGCGGATTTTTTAGCTCCGAGATATTTTCTATATTTCTGTAAGATATGTATCTTTATATTAAATGATATGATTTTTATAGCCGAATTTTTGTTTTCTCTTATTTTTCAGTTGAAGATGGTGATCTCCCTGTTCCAACGAACATTTTTGCGGATTTTTTTGCACTCAGTGTTATTTTCTACATTTTATGGAAGATATTAAACTTTTTATTAAATGATATAATTTGTATAGCCAACGAACATCTTCTCTTATTTTTTTCAGTTAAAGATGGGGATCTCTAGGTTCCGACGGAAATTTTTGCGGATGTTTCAGTACTCCAAGCTATTTTCTACACATTCTGGAAGATGTGGAACTTTATATTAAATGATATGACTTTTGGTCTAATTTTGTCTTCTCTTATTTTTAGTTGAAGATGATGATCTCTCGGTTCCAACGGACATTTTTGCATATTATTTTGACCTCGGGGATATTTTTAAATTTTTCGGAATATATGTATATTTTTATTAAATTATTTGATTTTTGGCCTAATATTGTCTTCTCTTATTTTCAATTAAAGATTGCGACCTTCCGATTCCAACTGACATTTTTACGAATTTTATGAGCTCTATGCTATTTTCTATATTTTATGAAAGATAATGATCTTTTTATTAAATGATATGATTTTTATCGTATACATTTTTCTTCTCTTATTTTTTTAGCTGAAGATGGCGATCTTACCGTTCCAACAGACATTTTTGCGGATTTTTCTTAGCATGGGACTATTTTTCTACCTTTTTGGAAGATATGGATATTTTAATTAAATGATATTATTTTTGGCCCAATTTTGTCTTCTCTTTTTCCAGTTGAAGATGGCGATCTTACGGTTCCAATTTACATTTGTGCGGATTTTTCTACGTTATCTATAAGATATGTATCTTTATATTAAATGACATGATTTTTATAGCTTAATTTTGTCTTCTCTTATTTTTCAGTTGAAGATGGCGATCTCCCGATTCCAATGGACATTTTTGTGGATTTTTCTGAACTCAATCTATTTTTCTAAATTTAGGAGAATTTATGGATCTTTTTATATACTTTTTGGCCAAATTTATGGATCTTCCGGTTCCAACGGACATTTTTGCAGATTATTCTGACATCGGGGCTATTTTCTAAAATTTCTGGAAGATATGGATCTTTTTATTTAATGATTTGATTTTTAGCCTAATTTTACCTTCTTTTATTTTTCACTGAAGATGGAGATCTCCCGGTTCCAACTATTATTTTTGCGGATTTTTCTGAGCTTGGTGCTATTTTCTACATTTTTCTTCTCTTATTTTTTTCGAGTGAATGTGACTATTTTTCTACATTTTCTGTAAGATAAGTATTTTTTATTAAATGTTTTGATTTTTGTCCTAATTTTGTCTTCTCTTTTTTAGTTGAAGATGACGATCTCCCGGTTCCAATGGAGAGTTTTACGGATTTTTCAGAGTTCCGAGCTATTTTCTATATTTTATGAAAGATTTGAATCTTTTTATTAAATGATATGAATTTTTGGCCTAATTTTGTCTTCTCATTTTTCAGTTGAAGATAGCGATCTACCAGATCCAACTAATATTTTTACAGATTTTTCTGAGCTCCGGGCTATTTTCTATTTTTTTATGAAAGATATGAATCTTTTTATTAAAGGATATGATTTTTTGGCCTAATTTTATCTCCTCTTTTTTCAGTTGAAGATAGTGATCTACCGGTTCCAACCGACATTTTTACAGATTTTTCTGAGCTCCGGGCTATTTTCTATTTTTTTAATAAAAGATATGAATCTCTTTATTAAAGGATATGATTTTTTGGCCTAATTTTGTCTTCTCTTATTTTTCAGTTGAAGATGGCAAGCTTCCAGTTCCAACAGCCATTTTTGCGGATTTTTCTGAGCTTCGAGCTATTTTCTAAATTTTATGGAACATATGGTTCTTTTTATTAAACGATATGATTTTTATAGCCTAAGTTTGTTTTGTCTTATTTTTAGTTGAAGATGGCGATCTCCCAGCTCCAACAGACATTTTTGCGGATTTTTCTGATCTGGGTACTATTTTATAATTTATTGAAGATATGTACCTTTTAATTAAATGATATGATTTTTAAAGCCTAAGTTTGTCTTCTCTTATTTTTAAGTTGAAGATATCGATCTGATATTTCCAACGGACATTTTTGCAGATTTTTCTTAGCTCGGGGCTATTTTTTACCATTAATTGAGGATATGGATCTTTTTATTAAATGATGATTTTTATAGCCTAAGCTTCTCTTCTCTTTTTTTAGTTGAAGATGGTGATCATCCGATTCAAATGGACATTTTTGCGCATTTTTTCTGACCTCGAGCCTATTTTCTATATTTTCTGAAATATATGAATCTTTTAATTGAATATATGATTTTTGGGTCTAATTTTGTCTTCTCTTATTTTTTTTCGTTGAATATGGCGATCTCCTGGTTCCAGCGGACCTTTTTGTAAATTTTTCTTAGCTCCGAGCAATTTTCTACAGTTTGTGCAAGACATGGATTTTTATATTAAATGATATAATTTTTATAGCCTAATTTTCTCATCTCTTATTTTTCAATTGAAGATTGTGATATTCTGGTTCCTACAAAAAATTTTGCGGATTTTTCTGAGATTTGGGCTATTTTCTATATTTTCTAAAAGATATGGATCCTTTTATTAAATGATATGATTTTGTGGCCTTATTTTGTCTTCTCTTCTGTTGAAGATGGCGATCTACGGGTTCCAACGGACATTTTTGCAGATTTTTTGAACTCGAATTTATTTTCTACAGTTTATTGAAGATATGTATCTTTTTATTAAATGATATGATTTTTTATCGCCTAATTTTGCACTCTCTTATTTTTAGTTGAAAATGTCGGTCTCCCAGTTCCAACAAAATTTTTTGCAGATTTTTCTGAATTCTGGTCTATTTTCTACATTTTCTGTATGATATGAATGTTTATATTAAATGACTGTTTTTATGTCCTAATTTGTCTTTTCTTACTTTTTCGTTGAAGATCACAAATTCTCGGTTCCAACAGACATTTTTGCATATTTTTCTGAGCCACAGTGTATTTTCTACATTTTCTGTAAGATAAGTATATTTATATTAAATGATATGATTTTTATAGCCTAATTTTGTCTTCTCTTATTTTTTTTAGTTGAAGATGGTAATCTCCCGGTTCCAACGGATATTTTTGCATATTTTTCTGAGTTCGGAGCAATTTTTCTAAATTTTCAGGAAGATACAGATCTTTTAATTAAAGAACAAGATTTTTTGGCCAAATTTTGTATTCTCTTGTTTTTAAGTTGTAGATGGCAATCTATGGTTCCAACTGACATTTTTGATTATTTTTTGAGCTTGGAGCTATTTTTCTACATTTTCTGGAAGATATGGATCTTCTTATTACATGCTATGCTTTTGGCAAATTTTGCCTTCACTTATTTTTTTTCGTTGAATATGGCGATCTCCAGGTTCTAACAGTCCTTTTTGCGAATTTTTCTAAGCTCCAGGTATTTTCTACATTTTCTGTAAGATATGGATCTTTATATTAAATGACATAATTTTTATAGCTTAATTGCATTTTCTCTTATTTTTCACTAAACTTTTGATTCCAACGGACATTTTTTGCGGATTTTTCTGATCTACGGGTAATTTTCTATATTTCCTATAAGATATGTATCTTTATATTAAATGATAGGATTTTTATAGCCTAATTTTGTCTTCTCTTATTTTTCAGTTGAAGATGGCGATCTCCCGATTACAACGAACATTTTTGCTGATTTTTTTACCTTGGTATTATTTTATTCATTTTATTTAATATATGGATATTTTTATCAAATGATTTTCTTTTTGTAGGCTAATTTTGTCTTCTCTTATTTTTCAGTTAAAGATGGCGATCTTTTGATTTCCAAGGGACATGTTTTGCCAGATTTTTCTGAGCTTGGGACTATTTTATATATTTTCTCGAAGATATGGATCTTTTATTAAATGATATGGTTTCAACATGCATTTTTGCGTGATTTTTCTAAGCTCCGTGCTATTTTCTATATTTTTTGTAAGTTATAAATATTTATATTAAATCTTATGAATTTATAGCCTAATTTTGTCTTCTCTTATTTTTAAGTTGAAGATAGTGATCTCCCGGTTCCATGAGATATTTTATGGATCTCTTTATTAAATGATATGATTTTCATAGACTATGTTTTTTTTCTCTTATTTTTCAGTTGAAAATGGCGATCTCCTGGGGCCAACAAACATTTTTGCTGATTTTTTTGACCTCTAGACTATTTTTTACATTTTCTAAAAGACATGGATCTTTTTATTAAATTATATGATTTTTGGAAAAATTTATCTTCTCTTATTTTTAAGTTAAAGATATCGATCTTTCAGTTCCAACGGACATTTTTTGGATTTTTTGAGATAAGAGCTATTTTCTACATTTTATGTAAGAAATGGATCTTTTCATTAAATGATATGATTTTTATATCATATGTTTCTCATCTTTTTTTCAGTTGAAGATCGCGATCTTCCGGTTCTAACGGACATTTTTGCGGATTTTTCTTAGGTCGGAACTATTTGTCTACATTTTCTAGAAGATTTCGATATTTTGATTAAATGTTATGATTTTTGGCCTAATTTTGTCTTCTCTTATTTTTTTTTCAGTTGAAGATTGCGATCCCCCAGTTCCAACGGACATTATTGACAATTCTCCTGAACTCTGGGCCATTTTCAAAATTTTCTCTATAATATGAATCTTTATATTAAATGATAGGATTTTTATAGCCTAATTTTACGTTCGTTTATTTTTTTGAAGATGGCGATCTCCTGGTTCCAACTGACACTTTTGTGGATTTTCTTAGCTCATAGTTATTTTCTTCATTTTCTGGAAGATAGTTCTTTTTATTAAATCATATGGTTATTATTAAATGATATATTATTATAGCCTAAGTTTGTCTCCTCTTAATTTTCAATTGAAGATGACGATCTCCCAGTTCTATCAGACATTTTATGGATCTTTTTATTAAGTGATATGATTTTCATATACTATGTTTTTCTTCTCTTATTTTTCC
Source organism: Scilla litardierei (assembly GCA_030789695.1). Classification (NCBI taxonomy): domain Eukaryota; kingdom Viridiplantae; phylum Streptophyta; class Magnoliopsida; order Asparagales; family Asparagaceae; genus Scilla; species Scilla litardierei. The sequence continues at coordinate 29,462 of JAULAV010009795.1, forward strand.
GTCGAAAATGGCGATCTCCCGGTTCCAACGGACATTTTTGCAGATTTTTCTAACCACGAGACTATTTTCTACGTTTTATGAAAGACATGGATCTTTTTATTAAATGATATGATTTTTGGCATAATTTTGTCTTCTCTTATTTTTCAGTTGAAGATAGCGATCTCTCGGTTCCAACAGATATTTTTGTGGATTTTTATGAGATCGGAGCTATTTTCTACTTTATGTAAGAAATGGATCTTTTCATTAAATGATATGATTTTTATTGCATAAGTTTGTCGTCTCTTTTTTTCAGTTGAAGATCGTGATCTCCCGGTTCCAACAAACATTTTTACGTATTTTTCTTGGCTCGTGACTATTTTTCTACATTTCCTGTAAGATGGATATTTTGATTAAATGATATGATTCCTGGAAGATGTATGTGACTATTGCAAAATTTTGTCTTCTCTTATTTTTTTAGTTGATGATTGTGATCTCCCGGTTCCAACAGACAATTTTGATGATTTTCCTGAACTCCTGGCCATTTCAAAATTTTCTGTAAGATATGAATATTTACATTAAATGATATGATTTTATGGCCTAATTCATTCTCTTAAATTTAAGTTGAAGATGGTGATCTCTCGATCCCAACGGATATTTTTGTGGATTTTTCTGAGCCCGTGGTTATTTTTTGCATTTTCTGAAAGATAGATCTTTTATTAAATGATATGATTTTTTCGCCTAATTTTGTCTTCTCTAATTTTTTGGTTGAAGATGGCGATCTCCCAATTTCAACGTACATTTTTGTAGATTTCTCTCAGCCCACCAGGCTATTTTCCAAATTTTCTGGAAGATATGGATCGTTTTATTAAATGATATGATTTTTTGGCATAATTTTGTCTTCTCTTTTTTTCATACTGCAGATGGCGATCTCCCGATTCCAACGGATATTTTTGCGTATTTTTTGAGCTATGGGCTATTTCGACATTTTCTCAAAAATATGGATATTTATTTTAAATGATATGATTTTGAAGGCCAAATTTTGGTCTTCTTTTATTTTTCAGTTGAAAATGGTGATATCCCTGTTCCAACAGACATTTTTGTGGATTTTTCTGTGTTCCGAGCTATTTTCTACATTTTATTGAGGATATGGGTCTTTATATTAAATGATACGGTTTTATGGTTTAAGTTTGTCTTTTCTTATTTTTAAGTTGAATATGTCGATCTCCCGATTCTAAAGTAAATTTTTGTGGATTTTTCTAAGCACGGGGCTATTTTCTAGATTTTATAGAAGATATGGATCATTTTATTAAATGATTTGATTTTCATGGCCTAATTTTGTCTTGTCTTAATTTTCAATTAAAGATGGTCACCTCCCAGTTCCAGCAGACAGTTTTGCAAATTTTTTTTGAGCGTGAGCTCATTTATACATTTTCTAGAAGATATGTATCTTTTTATTAAATGATATGATTTTGGGGCTAATTTTATCTTCTCTTATATCCAGTTGAAGATGCCGATCTCCCGATTCCAAGGACATTTTTGGTATTTTTCAGTTAAAACTATGACTCTTTATATTAAATGATATGATTTTTATGGCCTAAATTGTCTGTCCTTATTTTTCAGTTGAAGAAGGAGA
>JAULAV010009797.1:0-10459 GCA_030789695.1 Scilla litardierei
AGATGTTTGTGCAGTTTTTTTCTTTTTATTTAACTTGGTTTCTATATTTCCTTTCTATAAAAATCATAATCATGATGGAGAAACAGTGCTTTTAAACTTGACTGCTCTAATTCTTTACTGGTTCTTTCCATAGTCATTGGGGATGTGAGGGGAAGAGGCCTGATGTTGGGAGTTGAATTGGTCCTCGAACTGCAAATTGAAAACTTCAGCTAATTCTGAAATCTTGCATGTTATGGATCAGATGAAAGGTATAACCCCCCTCCCATATCAATGAGAGTCCATTTTATCTTCATATATGTCTAGTTCTGGTTATGTTATGATACCGGCTTATAACTGTATTCTCATTGATTTGTGCCATTGCTTAGCTTACTAATCTTCCTTGTGCTCATGTTTTCTTTTTGTAGGGGCTAGGAACAAGCAACGCTAAAGAAGGACCTAGGGGCTCGAAGTGCATCCCCGATGTGTCTCAATGAACCATCATTCCCTTCATGCAATCGGTGGTAGAATCCGTTGACAGTTTTTCCGGTGGTGGAAAAGACAACAACTATAAATAATGTAAATAATGATATTAGATTCAAATAAAATTATTAGCACTTGTTCTTTTTCTTTCAAGAAATTAATGATATGAATTATGTAACAGCTGAAGTTTGTGTATTTAATACACTGATATTAATTTCAAATGAAATTATTTTACGACTCAATCAAACTGAGCATATCGAAAATTCAATTAAGCTCAATTGAATGAAATGGCATAAGATCTCATTTGCTAATTTATTGTATGCGATATATGTTTATATTAAAAACAATGGCAATGACCGTCGTTGTTGCCATTAAGTACAAGCGTGGTCTATGGTGGACCTTTAACAACGCTTGTACTAAAGAAGCGTTGTCTATTGGGACCTTAGACAGCGCTTGTACTAAACAAGCATTGTCTAAGGTCCCAGATAGATTGCACTTGTTTATACAAGCACTGTCTATGGTGAACCTTTAACAGTGCTTGTACTAAAGAAGCGCTGTCTTTTAGGACCTTAGTCGGCGGTTGTACTAGAAGATATGAATCGTTTTATTAAATGAAATGATTTTTTGGCCTAATTTTGCCTTCTCTTATTTTTAAGCTAAAGATTGCGATAGTCCGGTTCCAACGGACATCTTTGCGTATTTTTCTGAGCTCAGGGCTATTATCTTTATTTTATGGAAGTTATCGATCATTTTATTAAATGATATGAATTTTTAGCCTAATTTTGTCTTCTCTTATTTTTTGGTTGAAGATGGCGACCGCTCGGTTCCAACAGGCAATTTTTGTGGATTTTTCTAAGCTCTGGTCTATTTTTTTCACTTTCTGTAAGCTATGAATGTTTATTTTAAATGGTATGATTTTTATCGCCTAATTTTATCTTCTCTTACTTTTAAGTTGAAGATAGTGATCCTCTGGTTCCAACAGAAATTTTTACGGATTTTTCTGAGTTCAGGGCTATTTTCTAAATTTTATGAAAGATATGTATTATTTTATTAAATGATATGATTTTTAGCCTTATTTGGTCTTTTCTTATTTTTTAGTTGAAGATGGCGATCTCCCGGTTCCAACGAACATTTTTGCGGATTTTTCCAAGCTCCGAGCTATTTTCTACATTTTCTAGACGATTTGGTTTGTTTTATTAAATGATATGATTTTTTTGGCCAAATTTTGTCTTCTCTTATTTTTTGAAAGTTGAAGACTACGACTCCATGTTCCAACGAACATTTTTGCATATTTTTCCGGAGTTCGATGCTATTTCTATATTTTCAGAAAGATAAGGATCTTTGTATTAAATGGTCTGATTTTTAAATCCTAATTTTGTCTTCTCTTATTTTTAAGTAGAAGATGGCGATCTCCCGGTTCCAACAGATTTTTTGCGGATTTTTCTGAGGTCGAAGATGTTTTCTACATTTTTGGAAGATATGTATCTTTTTATTCAATGATATGATTTTTATCGCATATTATTTTTCAGCTTAAGATGGTGATCTCTCAGTTCCAACGAATATTTTAAAGAATTTTTCTGAGCTCGGTTTTTAAATTTTCTAGAAGATACAGTTCTTTTTGTTAAATGATATGATTTTTGGCCTAATTTTGTATTCTTTTATTTTTCAGTTGAAGATGGCAATCACCCAGTTCCAACTGGCAGATTTGTGGCTTTTTCTTAGCTCCGGGCTGTTTTCTATATTTTCTAAAAATATGAATAGTTTTATTAATTGATATGATTTTTGGCCTAAATTTTATCTTCCTTTATTTTTAAGTTGATGATTACGATCTCCCGGTTCCAATAGATATTTTTGCAGATTTTTCTGAGCTCCGTGCTATTTTCTACATTTTCTGGTAGATATGGATCTTTTATTAAGTGATTTATTTATATATTCTAATTTTGTCTTCTCTTCTTTGTCTGTTGAATATGGCAATCTCCTCCAACGTACATTATTGCGGATTTTTCTAAGCTCGATTCTACTTTCTTCGTTTTCTGGAAGATTCGAATCTTTTTATTAAATGATATGATTTTTTGCCTAATTTTCTTTTCTCTTATTTTTCAGTTGAGCATGGCTATCTCCATGTTCTAACAGACATTTTTGCGGATTTTTTAAGCTCCGATCTATTTTCTACATTTTCTGTAAGATATGGATCTTTTTATTAAATGATATGATTTTTTTTCCCTTATCTTCTCTTTTTTAAGTTGAAGATGGCGATCACACAGTTCCAACGGAAATTTCTGCGGATTTTTCTCAGGTCGGAGCTATTTTCTATATTTTCTGGAAGATATGAATATTTCTATTAAATGATAAGATTTTTGGCCTAAATTTTTCTTCTATTTTTGCGGATTTTTCTGAGCTCGTGGCTATTTTCTGCATTTTTGGAAGATATATATCTTTTTAATAAATGATATGATTTTGGGCCTAATTTTGTATTCTCTTATTTTTTTAGTTGAAGATAGTGACTCCCGGTTGCAACAGAAATTTTTGCATATTTTTCTGAGCTTGTGGCTATTTTCTGCATTTTCTGTAAGATACTACCCTTATTAAATGATATGATTTTTATATCCTAATTGTTTCTCTTATTTTTAATAGAAGATGGCGATCTCCCGGTTACAACAGATATTTTTGCTCATTTTTTGAGATCGAGGGGATTTTCTACATTTTCTGTAAGATCGGGATCTTTTTATTAAATGATATGATTTTTTAGTCTAATTTAGTCTTCACATATTTTTCAGTTGAAGAAGGCAATCTCCCGATTCCAACAGCCATTTTTGCAGATTTTTCTGAGATCGGGTTTATTTTCTACATTTTCAGGAAGATATGTATCTTTTTATTAAATGATAGTATTTTTCGCCAAATTTTGTATTTTCTTATTTTTCAGTTGAAGTGTCAATCTCCGATTTCAGCGAAAATTATTGTGCATTTTTGAGCTCGGGGCTATTTTCTGCATTTTCTAAAAGATATGTATCTTTTGTATTAAATGATATGATTTTTATTTCCTAATTTTTTCTTCTCTAATTTTTTAGTTGAAGTTGGCGATCTCCCGGTTCCAACAGACATTTTTGCAGATTTTTCTGAGTTCGTGGCTATTTTCTATATTTTCTGTAAGATATGGATCTTTTATTAAATGATATAATTTTTTGCATTAATTTTTTTTCTCTTTTTTCAGTTCAATATGGCGATCTCCCGGTTCAAATGGAAATTTTTGCGGATTTTTCTGAGCTTGGGACTATTTTCTACATTTTGTGGGAGATCTGTATTTTATTATTAAATGATATGATTTAATGGCATAATTTTTTTCTTCTCTTATTTTTTTCAGTTGAATTTGGCCATCTCCTGGTTCCAATAGACATTTTTGCATATTTTTTGAGTTCGGGTCTATTTTCTATATTTTATTGAAGATATGCATCTTTTTATTAAATGATTTAATTTTTGTAGCCAAATCTTGTCTTCCCTTATTTTTAAGTTGAAGATGGCGATATCCGGGGTCCATCGGACATTTTGCAGATATTTCTGAGCTCGGGTCTATTTTCTATATTTTATTGAAGATATGGATCTTTTTATAAAATGGCATGATTTTTGTAGCTAATTTTGGCTTCCCTTATTTTTCAGTTGCAGATGGCGATATCCGGGTACCATTGGACAATTCTGCAGATATTTCTGAACTTGGGTCTATTTTCTATATTTTATTGAAGATATGGAACTTTTTATTAAATGATTTATTTTTGTTGCCTAATTTTGTCTTCCCTTATTTTTCAGTTGAAGATGGCGATATCCAGGTTTCATCAGATATTTTTGCGGACTATTTTCTATATTTTCTGTTAAATATGGATCTTTTTATTAAATGATATGATTTTTCTAGCCTAATTTTGTCTTCTCTTATTTTTCAGTTGAATATGGCAGTCTCCCAACTCTAACGGACATTTTTATTAAATGATATATTTTTAGTTAAATATAGCGATCTCCTGGTTCCAACGGACATTTTTGCGGATTTTTCTGACGTCGAAGTTAGTTTCTACATTTTATTAAAGATATGTGTCTTTTTGTTAAATTATATGCATAAGTTTGTCTTCTCTTATTTTTCGGTTAAATATGGCAGTATCCCAGCTCCAACGGACATTTTTACCGATTTTTCTGTATTTTCTGTAAGTTATCTATCGTTTAATTAAATGATATGATTTTTTGGCCTAATTTTTCCTTCTCTTATTTTTTTCGTTGATGTTGGCAATATCCCGATTACAACTGACGTTTTTTCTGATTTTTTTAGCTCTAGGCTATTTTCTGTATTATTTGTAAGATACCGATCGTTTTATTACATGATATGATTTTTTGGCCTAATTTTGTCTTCTGTTTTTTCGTTAAATTTGGCAATCTCCCGATTTAAATGGACATTTTTGCAGATTTTCTGTTCTCGAGGATATTTTCTACATTTTCAAAAATTTAAGAATCTTTATATTAAATGATACTATTTTTATAGCCTAATTTTGTCTACTCTTATTCTTTTGTTGATTATAGCAATTTCCAGTTCCAACGGTCATTTTTGCGGAATTTTCTGTGCTCGGTGCTATTTTCTACATTTTATGAAAGATATGGATCTTTTTATTAAATGATATGATTTTTATCGCTTAAGTTTGTCATTTATTATTTTTAAGTTGAAGATGGCAATCTCTCAGTTCCAACGAACATTTTTGCAGATTTTTCTACGCTCGGTGTTGTTTTTCTATATTTTATGGAAGATATGAATCCTTTTATTAAACGATACGATTTTTGGCCTAATATTATCTTCTCTTATTTTTTTGTTGAAGACGGCAATTTGCTGGTTGCAATAGACATTTTGCGGATTTTTTGAGCTCCGGTATATTTTATTCATATTCTGTAAGATATGAATATTAATATTAGAGGATATGTTTTTATATCCTACTTTTGTCTTCTCTTATTTTTTTAATATGGCGATCTACCGGTTCCAACGGATATTTTTGTGGATTATTTTTGAGATCGAGTGTATATTCTACATTTTCTGAAAGATATGAATCTTTTTAACAAATGATGTAATTTTTATAGCCTAATTTTATATTCTCTTATTTTTCTATTGAAAATGGAGATATCCCGGTTCCAACGGACATTTCTGCGAATTTTTCTGAGCTCAGTGCTATTTTCTACATTTTCTGGAAGAGATGACTCTTTTTATTAAATGATATGATTTTGGGCCTAATTTTGTCTTCTCTTATTTTTTTCGTTGAAGATGGCGATCTCCCGGTTCCATTTTTTGAGGTCTGTCCTATTTTCTACATTTTAAGTAAGATTTGCATTATTACATTAAATGATATGATTTGTTATAGCCTAATTTTGTCTTCTCTTATTTTTCAATTGGTGTAGGCGATCATCCAGTACCAACAGATATTTTGCAGATTTTTTGAGATCGGGGGTATTTTATATATTTTCTGAAAGATATGGAGCTTTTTGCTAAATGATATGATTATTTGCCCTAATTTTGTCTTCTCTTACCTTTAAGTTGAAGACATCGATCTCCCTGTTGCAAGGAACATTTTTGCGGATTTTTTCTGAGCCTCAAGCTATTTTCCACAATTTTGGAAGATATGGATTGTTTTTTAAATGATAAATTTTTGGCCTAATTTTGTCTTCTCTTATTTTTTCCGTTGAAGATGGTGATCTCCCATTACCAACAGACATTTTTACGAATTTAATTAAGCTCGAGGCTATTTTCTATATTTTTTGGAAGATAAGAATTTTGTATTTACTGATATGATTTTTATATCCTAATTTTGTCTTCTCTTATTTTTTAACTGAAGATGGTGATCTCCCAGTTCCAACGGATATTTTTACGGATTTTTCTAAGCTCCGAGCTATTTTTGACATTAAATTGAAGATATGAATATTTTTATTAAATGATATGATTTTTGTAGACTAATTTTGTATTCTCTTATTTTGTAGCTGAAGATGGCAATCTCCCAGTTCCAACGGAAATTTTTGCGGAATTTTCTACGCTGCGAGCAATTTTCGACACTTTATTGAAAATATGAATATTTTATTAAATGATATGATTTTTGTAGCCTAATTTTGTATTCTCTTATTTTTGCAGTTGAATTTGGCGATCATCCAGTTCCAACTAACATTTTTGCAAATTTTTATCAGCTCCAGGCTATTTTCTACATTTATGGATGATATTGATCTTTTTTAAATGATATGATTTTTACAGCCAAATTTTGTCTTCTTACTTTACAATTGAAGATGGCGATCTTTATATTAATTGATATTATTTTGGCCTAATTTTGTCTTCTCTTATATTTAAGTTGAAGATAACGTTCTCTCGGTCACAACGAACATTTTGGCGGATTTTTCTGAGCTCCTGGCTATTCTCCACATTTTCTGAAAGATATGTATCTTTTTATTAAATAATATGATTTTTATCGCCTATGTTTCTCTTCTATTATTTTTTAGTTGAAGATGGTGATCTCTCGGTTCCAACGAATATTTTTACGGATTTTTCTGAGCTCGGTTTTACATTTTCTAGAAGATACAGTTCTTTTTTTAAATGATATGATTTTTGGCCTAATTTCGTCTTCTCTTATTTTTCTGCTGAAGTTGGCGATCTCCCGGTTCCGACAGACATTTTTACGGATTTTTCTGAGCTCGTGGCTATTTTCTACATTTTCTGGACGATAATGAATTTTATATTAAATGATGTGATTTTTATACTCTAGTTTTGTGTTCTTTTATTTTTTTTAGTTGAAGAAAGCGATCTAATGGTTCCAAAGGACATTTTTAAGGATTTTTCTGAGCTCCGGGCTATTATATATATTATATTTAAGATATGGATCTTTTATTAAATGATATGATTTTTGTAGCCTAATTTTTTTCTCTCATATTTTTCAGTTGAAGATGGTGATCACCAGGTTCCAACGGACATTTTTCGGATTTTTCTGAGCTCCGGTCCATTTTCTCATTTTCTGTAAGATATGAATCGTTTTTAAATGATATGATTTTTATAGCCTAATTTTGTCTTCTTTTATTTTCTAGTTAAACATGGTGATCTTTTTATTAAATGTTATTATTTTGGCCTAAGTTTGTCTTCTCTTATATTTCAGTAGATTAAGGCGATCTGCCGGCTCTAACGGACATTTTTTGTGTATTTTTCTGAGTTCTGGGCTATTTTCCATGTTTTCTTAAGAAATGGATCTTCATATTAAATAATATGATTTTTGTAGCTTAATTTTGTCTTCTCTTACTTTACAGTTGAAGATGACGATTTTTTATTAAATGATATGATTTTTGGCCTAATTTTGTTTTCTCTTTTATTTCAAAGGAAGACGTCGATATCCCAGTTCCAACGAAAATTTTTGCGGATTTTTCCGAGCTGCTGGTTATTTTGCACATTTTCTATAAAATTTGAATCTTTATATTAAATGATATGATATTTGTAGCATAATTTTGTCTTCTCGTTTTTTCCAGTTGAAGATGTAGATCTTTTATTAAATGCTATGATTGTTTGGCCTAATTTGGTCTTCTCTTATATTTCAGTGGAAGACGGCTATCTCCCGGTTCCAATGGACATTTTTGTAGATGTTTCTGAGTCCCGGGAAATTTTCCACATTTTCTGGAAGATATGGATAGTTTATTAAATGAGATGATTTTTGGCCTAATTTTGTCTTCTCTTATTTTCCTTATCAAAGATGGCGATCTTCCGATTCCAATGGATATTTTTGCGGATTTTTCTGAGCTTGAAGATATTTTCAACATTTTCTAGAAGATAAGGATATTTATATTAAATGATATAATTTTTATATCCTAAATTTTTTTTCTTATTTTTCATTTGAAGATGGCAATCATCCCTGTCTCAACAGACATTTTATGGATTTATTTGAGCTCCGGGCTATTTTCTACATTTTATTGAAGATATGAATCTTTTTATTCAATGATATGATTTTAAGGCTAATTTTGACTTCTCTTATTTTTAAGTTGAAGATGGCAATCACCCGGTTACAACGGATATTTTTGGGGACTTTTTTGAGCTCCGGGTTATTTCCACATTTTCCATATTGTATGGATCTTTATATTAAATGATATGATTTTGGTAACCTAATTTTGTCTTCTCTTATTTTCCAATTGAGATGGCGATATTTTTCATTTAATGATATGATTTTTTGGCCTAATTTTGTCTTCTCTTTTATTTCAGTTGAAAATGTCGATCTCCCAGTTCGAACGGACATTTTTGATTTTTGTGAGATCTGGTCTATTTTCCACATTTTCTGAAAGATATGAATTGTTTTATTAAATGGTATCAGGAAAGACAAAATTAGACCAAAAAAATGTTTGTTGGAACCGGGAAATCACCATCTTCAACTGAAATATAAGAGAAGACAAAATTAGGAACAGGAAATCGCAGTCTTCAACAATAAAAAGTTCGTTTGAACCGGGATATCGCCATCTTCAACTAATTAGATTTTTATATATCATTTTCTAAGCTTCGTGCTATTTTCTACATTTTATGGAATATGTGGATCTTTTTATTAAATGATATGATTTTCATAGCCTAAGTTTGTCTTCTCTTATTTTCCAGTTGAAGATGGCGATCTTTTTATTACATGATATGATATTTTGCCTAATTTTGTCTTCTTTAATATTCTAGTTGAAAATGTCGATCTCCCGATTCCAACAGACATTTTAGGTATTTTTCTGAACTCCAGGCTATTTTCCAATTTCCTAGAAGATATGAATCGTATTATTAAACGATATGATTTTTAGCCTAATTTTGTCTTATCTTATGTTCCAATTGAAGATGTCAATCTCCTGGGTCCAACGGACATTTTTGCAGATTTTTCTGAGCTCGGAACTATTTTCTACATTTTCTGGAAGATATGAATCTTTATATTAAATGATATGATTTTTAAATCATAATTTTATCTTCTCAAATTTTAGTTGAAGATGGCGATCTTCCTGTTCCAACGGTCATTTTTGCAGTTTTTTTGAGCTTCGGGCTATTTCTTACATTTTATTGAAGACATCTATCTTTTTATTAAATGATAATTTTTTGTAGCCTAAATTTGTCTTCTCTTATTTTTCATTTGAAGATGGTGATCTCCTGATTCAACAGACATTTTTGCGGATTTTTTTGAGCTCTGGGCTATTTTCTATATTTTATGGAAGATATGAATCTTTATATTAAATGATATGATTTTTATAGCCTAATTTTGTCTTGTCTTATTTTTTTCAGTTGAAGATGGCGATCTCCAAGTTCCAACAGATATTTTTGCATATTTTTCTGAGCTCGTTGCTATTTTCTATATTTTCTAAAAGATATGGATCTTTTTATTAAATGGTATGATTTTTTGTCCTAATTTTGTCTTCTCTTATTTTTTTTAGATTTAAGATTGCGTTCTTCCGATTCCAACAGACATTTTTGCAGATTTTTTGAGCATGGGTCTTTTTTCTATAGTTTATTGAAAATATGGATCTTTATATTAAATGATATGATTTTATAGCTCAAGTTTGTCTTGTCTTATTTTTTTCAATTGAAGATGGTGATCTCCTGGTTCCAACGGATATTTTTGTAGATTGTTCTGACCTCGGGACTATTTTCTACAGCTTATTGAAGATATGAATCTTTGTATTAAATGATATGATTTTTTGGCCAAATTTTGTCTTCTCTTATTTTTCAGATGAAGATAGCGATATCTGTAAACATGATTAAGTCATAAGGCAGAAACATTCAATTAAATATAGGAACTAAGATATTTATAATCTTCACCTGGGGTTGGAAGACATTGTGTCACTTAGTTAATTAAACATGTTTCTCTACCTTCTTCTCTACAACTTACGTACTCAAATCGTGATGGATTGTAGTGTGTACCAAGGGATATGGACATGACCTATTTATAGATTCCCGGAATCAATCTTCTGTGTCCATCAAGCACTAGATGTAACGGATGAGATTGCTTGG
>JAULAV010009798.1:0-28439 GCA_030789695.1 Scilla litardierei
TATGATTTTTGACATATTTTTGCCTTATCTTTTTTCAGTTGAAGTTGGCGGGTCTCTCGGTTCCTACAGACATTTTTGTGGATTTTACTTAGCTCGGAGCTATTTTCTGCATTTTCTGGAAGATATGAAACTTTTTATTAAATGATATGATTTTGGCATAATTTTGTCTTTTCTTATTTTTAATTGGAAGATGTAGATCTCCCTGTTCAAACGGACATCTGTGTGGATTTTACTTAGTTCGGAGATATTTTCTGCATTTTCTGGATGATTTGGATCTTTTAATTAAACGATATGATTTTTGGCATAATTTTGTCTTCTCTTATTTTTCAGTTGAAGATGGCGATCTCCCTGTTTCACGGACATTTTTGCTGATTTTTCTAAGCTCGGAGCTATTTTCTACATTTTATTGAATATATGTATCTTTTAATTAAATGATATGATTTTTTCGGCTAATTTTGTCTTCTCGTATTTTTCAGTAGAAAGTGGCAAACCACGGTTCCAATGGTCATTTGTGCGGATTTTTCTGAGATCGACATTTTTTCTATTAAATGATATGATATGATTTTTAGCCTAATTTTGTCTTCTCTAATTTTTAAGTAGAAAATGGCATTCTCCCAGTTTTTTCGTTGCTTATTTTTATACATTTTCGGGATGTTATGGATCTTTTTATAAAATGACATGATTTTTGGTGTAATTTTGTCGTCTCTTGTTTTTTCGTTGAAGATGGCGATCTCCCGGTTCCAAAGGGCGTTTTTACGGATTTTTCTGAGCTCCGGGCTGTTTTCTAAATTTTCTGTAAATATGAATTTTTATATTAAATGATATGATTTTAAGCCTAATTTTGTCTTCTCGTATTTTTCAGTTGAAGATGTCGATCCTCGGTTCCAACAGACATTTTCTTGGAACTATTTTCAAAAGTTCATTTCAAATATGGATCATTTTATTAAATGATATGATTTTTGTAGACTAAGTTTGTCATCTCTTATTTTTTATTTGAAGATGTTGATCTCCTGATTCCAACGGACATTTTTACGGATTTGTTTGACCTCGGGGCAATTTTCTAAATTTTCTAGAAGATATGGATCTTTTTATTAAATAATATGCTTTTGGCATAATTTTGTCTTCTCTTAACTTTCAGTTGAAAATGGTGATCTCCTGGTTCCAACAGACATTTTTGCGGATTTTTCTGAGCTCCGAGCTATTTTCTACATTTTTTGTTTAATATGAATCTTTATATTAAATGATATGATTTTTATAACCTAATTTTGTCTTCTCTTATTTTTTTAAGTTGAAGAAGGTGATCTTCCAATTCCAACAAACATTTTTGTGGATTTTTTAAGATCGGTGCTATTTATCTGTATTTTTGGAAAGTTGTAGATCTTTTTATTAAATGATATGATTTTTTGGCCTAATTTTGACGTCTCTTATTTTTTTCATTGACGATGGCGATCTCCCAGTTCCAACGGACATTTTTAGGGATTTTTCTAGTTCCTGGATACTTTCTAAAATTTCTATAAGATATGTATCTTTAACTTAAGAGATATGATTTTTATGGCTTAATTTTGTCTCCTCTTATTTTGAGTTGAAGATGTTAATCTCCCAGTTCACACAGATATTTTTACGGATTTTACTTTGCTCAGAGCTATTTTTGTATTTTTAATGATATCATTTTTGGCCAAATTTTATCTTCTTTTTTCTGTCTCGCGATCTCCCTTTTCCAACTGACATTTTTGAGAATTTTTTGTGCTCGTGGGTATTTTCTTTTCTTTATTGAAGATATGTATCTTTTTATTAAATGATATGATTTTTAGCCTAATTTTGTTTTCTCTTATTTTTCAGTTGAAAATGTCGATCTCTCGATTCCAACAGACATTTTTGCCGATTTTTCTAAGCTTGGAACTATTTTTCTACATTTTCGATAAGTTAGGATCTTTTTATTAAATGATAAGAGTTTTGGCCCAAATTTGTCTTCTCCTATTTTTCAGTTGAAGAGTGCGATCTCATGGTTCATACGAACAATTTTACAGATTATTCTGAACTCAGGGCTATTTTCGTAATTTTCTTGAAGATATGCACATTTTTATTAAATGATATGATTTTTGGCCTAATTTTATCTTCTCTTATTTTTTCAGTTGAAAATGGCGATCTCCCGGTTCCAACGGAAATTTTTGCGGATTTTTTGAAGCTCGATGCTATTTTCTACATTTTATGTAAGATATGAATTTTTTAAATGATATTTTTTTAAATGATATAATTTTTATATTCTATGTTTTTCTTCTCTTATTTTTTTTGTTGAATATTGCGATCTACCAGTTCCAGCAGACATTTTTACTGATTTTTGTTAGCTTGGGCTATTTTCTTCATTTATGGGTATATGGATCATTTTATTAAATGATATGATTTTTGGCCTAATGTTGTCTTCTCTTAATTTTTTAGTTGAAGATGGCGTTCTTCCGGCTCCAACAGAGATTTTTGCGGAATTTTTTACTTAGAGAATATTTTCAACATCTTCTGGTAGATATGGATCTTTTTATTAAATAATATGATTTTTGGCCTAATTTTGTATTCTCATGTTTTAAAGATGAAGATGGCGATCTCAGTGGTCCAACAGACATTTTTGCAGATTATTCTGAGCTCAGGGCTATTTTCTACATTTTCTTTAATATATGAATCTTTAGATTAAATGATATACATTTAAGCCTAATTTATCTCCTCTTATTTTTAGTTGAAGATGGCGATCTCTCTATTCCAACAGACATTTTTACAGATTTTTCTAAGCTCGGTGCTAATTTCTACATTTAATTGAAGATATGGCTCTTTTTATTAATGATATGATTTTTGTAGCCTAATTTTGTCTTCTCTTTTTTTGTGTTGAAAATGGTGATGTCCTACTGACAACGGAAATTTTTGTAGATTTTTCTGAGCTCAGGACTATTTTTCTGCATTTTCTGAAATTTATGGATCTTTTTATTAAATGATAGATTTTTGACCTAATTTTGTCTTCTTTATTTTTCAGTTGAAGATGCTGATCTTTTGGTTCCAATAGACATTTTTGCTGATTATTCTGACCTCGGGTCTATTTTCTAAATTTTCTAGAAGATATGGATCTATTTATCAAATGGTATGATTTTTGGCCTAATTTTTTCTTCTCTTATTTTTCAGTGGAAGATGACGATCTCTCGGGTCCAACAGACATTTTTGCATATTTTTATGAGCACGGTGATATTTTCTACATTTTTTGGAAGATATGAATCTTTTTTAAATGGTATGATTTTATATCCCAAGTTTGTCTTCTCTTATTTTTTCAGTTAAAAATGGTGATATATCTGTTTCAACGGATATTTATGTTGATTTTTCTAACTTGTGGCTATTTTCTACATTTTCTGGAAATCTTTTCATTAAATGATATGATTATTTGGTCTAATTTTGTCTTCTCTTATTTTTTTGTTGAAGATGGCATTTTTCCCGGTTTCAACGAAGTTTTTGCGGAATTTTTTTACCAAGAGGCTATTTTCTACATTTTCTGGAAGATATGGATCTTTTTATTAAATAATATGATTTTTGGCCTAAATTTGTCTTCTCATATTTTTCAGATTAAGATGTTGATCTCACAGGTCCAACAGACATTTTTGTGGATTGTTCTGAGTTCTAGGATGTTTCTACATTTTCTGTTAGATATGAATTTTTAGATTAAATGATATAATTTTTAACCTAATTTGTCGCCTCTTATTTTCCAGTTGAAGATGGCGATCTCCCGGTTCCAACGGACATTTTTGTGGATTTTTCTGAGCTCGGGGCTATTTTCTACATTTAGTTGAAAATATGGCTCTTTTTATTAAATGATATGATTTTTGTAGCCAAATTTTGTCTTCTCTTATTTTTTTAGTTGAAGATGGCAATCACCCGCTTCCAACAGACATTTTGCAGATTTTTCTATGCTCGAGACTATTTTTCTACATTTTCAGAAATTTATGGATCTTTTTATTAAATGATATGATTTTTGACCTAATTTTGTCTTCTCTTATTTTTCCAGTTGAAGATACTGATCTCCTAGTTCCAACAGATATTTTTGCTGATTATTTCGATCTCGGTTCTGTTTTCTAAATTTTCTAGAAGATATGGATCTACTTGTTAAATGAAATGATTTTTGGCCTAATTTTGTATTATCTTATTTTTTTAGTTGAAGATGGCGATCTCTCGGTTCCAACGAACATTTTTGCATATTGTTATGACCTCAGTGATATTTTCTACATGTTATAGAAGATATGAATCTTTTTTAAATGATATGATTTTTATATGCTATGCTTGCCTTCTCTTATTTTTTTAGTTCAAGATAGCGATCTACTAGTTTCAACGGACATTTTTGCTGATTGTTCTTAACTTGTGGCTATTTTTCTACATTTTCTGGAATATATGAAACTTTTCATTAAGTGATATGATTTTTTGCCCTAATTTTTTCCTCTCTTTTTCGGTTGAAGATGGTGATCTACCATTTCCAACGGACATTTATGCGGATTTTTTTGAGCTCCGAGCCATTTTCTACATTTTTGTAAGATATTGATTTTTATAGCCTAATTTTGCCATCTCTTATTTTTCAGTTGTAGATGTCGATTTCCCGGTTCCAACGGATATTTTTTCTGTTTTTTGAGCTCGGGGCTATTTTTCTACATTTTCGGGAAGTTATGAATCTTTTTATTAAATGATATGATTTTAGGCCTAATTTTGTCCTCTATTATTTTTTTTATTGAAGATGGCGATCGCCCTGTTCCAACGCACATTTTGCGGATTTTTCTGAGCTCCGAGCTGTTTTCTAAATTTTCTGTAAGATATAAATCTTTATATTAAAGAGATCCTCATCTTCAACGGAAAAATTTGAGAAGGCAAAATTAGGCCAAAAATCATATGATTTAATAAAAAGATTAATATCTTTCACTAAATGTAGAAATTAGCACTGAGCTCAGAAACAAGCCGCAAAAATGGCCGTTGGAACTAGGAGATCGCCATCTTTAAAGGGAAAAATAAAAGAAGACAAAATTAGGCCATAAAAATCATATCAATTAATAAAAAGATCTATATTTTCCAGAAAATAGCCCCGAGGTCAGAATCATCCGTAAAATATCAGTTGGAACCGGGAGATCCCAATCTTCAATTGAAAAATAAGAGAAGACAAACTTCGGTTATAAAAATCATATCATTTAATAATAAGATTCATATCTTCAATAAATTGTAGAAAATAACATTGAGCTCAGAAAAATCCCCAAAAATATTCGTTGGAACTGGGAGATCGCCTTATTCAAACAAAAAAAGAGAAGAAAAAATTAGGCCAAAAAATCATATCGTTTCATAAAACGATGCATATCTTCCAGAAAATGTGGAAAATAGTTTGGAGCTCAAAAAAATCCGTAAAAATGTCCGTTGGAACCAGAAGATCGCCATCTTCAACCGAAGAAAATAAAGAAGTTAAAATTAGGCCAAAACATATCAATTAATAAAAAGATCCATATCTTTTAGAAAATAGGGAAATTAGCCAGGAGCTCAAAAATATCCGCTGAAATGTCTGTTGGAACTGGTAGAATGCCATCTTCAATGGAAAATTAAGAGAGAAAAAATAGGCCAAAAAATCATATCATTTAATAAAAGATCTGTATCTTTCAGAAAAAGTGGAAAATGGCTTTGAGCTCAAAAAAATCTGCAGAAATATCCGTTGGAACAGGGAGAATGCCGTCATCAACTGAAAAATAAAAGAAAACAAAATTAGGCCAAAAATCATATCCTTTAATACAATGATCCATATATTTTATAAAATGTAGAAAATAGCCCAAATATCAGAAAAAATCGCAAAAAGTGCTGTTGGAACCGGAAGATCGCCAACTTCAACTAAAAAATAAGCGAAGACAAAATTAAGCTGTAAAAATTATATCATTTAATTTAAATATTCATATATTACAGAAAATACAGAAAATAGCCCGAAACTTTAAACAATTCGAAAAAATGTCCGTTAGAACCGGGAGATTGCCATATTCAACGAAAAATAAGAGAAGACAAAATTAGGCCAAAATCATATCATTTAATAAAAACATAAATATCTTCCAGAAAATGTAGAAAAATAGCCCCGAGCTCATAAAAATAAGCAAAAAATTCCCCGGGAACCGGAGATCACCATATTCAACTGAAAAATAAGAGAATACAAAATAAGGCTTAAAATATCTTTTAATAAAAAATCTGTATCTTCCCAAAAATTTAGAAATATAGCTCCGAGCTCAAAAAAAATGCAAAAATGTTCGTCGAAACTAAGTGATCGCCATCTTCAACTAAAAAAAATAAGAGAAGCTAAATTAGACTACAAAATCCATATCATTTTATCAAAAGATCCATATCTTACAGAAAATATAGAAAATAGCCGGTACCTCGAAAAAATCAGTAAAAATGTCAGTTGGAACCGAGAGATGGCCATCTTCAACAAAAAATAAGAGAAGGCAAAATTAGGCCAAAAAATCATATCATTTAATAAAAAGATTCATATCTTTCAGAAAATTTTGAAAGTATTGAGCTCAGAAAAATCCGGAAAAACATTCGTTTGAACCGGAGATTAATCTAAAAATAAGAGATGACAAAATTAGGCTATAAAAATCATATCATTTAATCTAACATATAAATCTTTAAGAAAATTTAGGAATTAACAATAACCGTAGAAAAATCCGCAAAAAATGTCCGTTGGAACATGTAGATTGCAATCTTCAACTGAAAAAACAAGAGAATACAAACTTTGGCTATTAAAATCAAATCATTTAATAAAAAGATCTATATCTTCAATAAACTGAAGAAAATAGCCCCGAGCTCAAAAAGATCGGTAAAATGTCCGTTGTAACCAGGAGATCGCCATCTTCAATCAAAAATAAGAGAAGACAAAATTAGGCTATAAAATCATATCATTTAATATAAAGATTCATATCTTACAAAATAGCACGTAGCTCAAAAAATCAGCAAAAATTTCCGTTGGAACCGGAGATCGCCATCTTCAACGAAAAAAGAGAAGTCAAAATTAGGTTAACAAATTATATCATTTAATAAAAAGTCCATATCTTATAGAAAAATGTAGACAATAGTGTCGAGCTCATAAAATCTATAAAAATTTCTGTTAAAACCAGGATATTGCCATCTTCAACTGAAAAATAAGAGAAGACAAAAAGTAGGCTAAAAATCATATCATTTAATAAAAAGATCCATATCTTCAGCAAATTGTAGAAAAAATATTACCCGACATCCGAAAAGTATGCAAAAGTGTCTGTTGGAGCCAAGAGATCGCCATCTTTAACTGAAAAATAAGAAAAGATAAAATTAGGCTATAAAAATCATATCATTTATAAAACGATCCATATCTTAAGAAAATGTAGAAAATAGCCCGTCATTGAGAAAAATATGCAAAAATGTCTGTTGGAACTGGGAGATCTCCATCTTCAACTGAAAAAAGAGATGATAAAATTAGGTGAAAATCCCATATTATTTAATAAAAATATCCATACATAACAGAAGGTATAGAAAATAGCCCTGAGCTCAGAAAAATTAGCAAAAATATCCGGTGTAACTGGGAGATCGCCATCTTCAACTTAAAAATAAGAGAAGACAAATTTAGGCTATAATAATCATATCATTTAAATAAAAATATCCTTATCTTCTATAAACTGTAGAAAATAGCCCTAATCTCAAAACAATACCTAAAATGTAAGTTTGAACCGAGAGATCACCATCTTCAACTGAAAAATTAGAGAAGACAATATTAGGCTATCAAAATCATATCATTTAATATAAAGTTTCAAATCTATAACTTAAAAATCCAAAAAAAGTCCGTTGGAACCTGGAGATCGCCATCTTCAACTGAAAAATAAGAAAAGACAAAATTTTGCCAAAAATCATATCATTTAATAAAATGATACATATTTTTAGAAAATATAGAAAATAGCCTAGACCTCATAAAAATTCACAAAAATTTCTATTGGAACCGAAAGATCGTCATCTTCAACTAAAAAATAAGTCAAGACAAAATTAGGCTATAAAAATTACATCATTTAATATAAAATTACATACCTTGCAAAAAATGTAGAAAATTGTCGGAGCTAAGAAAAATTTGCAAAAAGGTCTGGACATAGTCATATTCAACGAAAAAAAAGAAAAGACAAAATAGGCCAAAAATCATATCATTTAATAAAAAGATTCATATCTTCTAGAAAATGTAGAAATATATCACGAGCATAGAAAAAACAAAAATATCAGCTGGAGCCGGAAGATCCCAATCTTCAACTGAAAAATAAGAGGATATAAAATTTGACCAAAAAATCATATCATTTATTAAAAAGATATGTATTGTTTCGAAAATTTAGAAAAAATAGCACCAGCTCAGAAAAATATGCAAAATTGTCCGTTGGAACCGAGAGATTGCCATCTTCAACTTAAAAATAAGAGAAAACAAAATTAGACTACAAAAATAATATCATTTAATCAAAAGATACATATTTTATTGAAAATGTAGAAAATAAGAGAAGACCATATTAATGTCCGTTGAAAAAACCGGGAGATCACCATCTTCATCTTAAAAAAAAAGAGAAGACAATATTAGGCCATAAAATAATAGTATTTAATATAAAGATCTATATCTTACAGAAATTGTAGAAAATAGCCCAGAGCTCAGAAAATTCCACAAAAATTTCCGTTGGAACCAGGAGATCGCCATCTTTAACTGAAAAATAATGGAAGACAAACTTAGCCAATAAAAATCATATCATTTAATAAAAAGATCCATATCTTCAATAACATATAGAAAATAGTTCCTAGTTTAGAAAAATCCGCAAATATGGCCGTTGGAACTGCGAGATCGACATCTTTAACTGAAAAATTAGAGAAGACAAAATTAGGATATATAAATCATATCATTTAATATAAAGATTAATATCTTATAGAAAATTTAGAAAATAGCCCGGAGCTCAGAAAAATCCGCAAAAATGTCCATTGTAACCGTGCTATCGCCATCTTCAGCGGAAAAATATAAGAGAAGACAAAATTAGGCTTAAAAATCATATCATTTAATATAAAGAACTATAATTACCCGAAAATGAAAAAAATAGCATCGATCTCAGAAAAAGCCGCAAAAATATCCGTTAGAATCGGGAAATAGCCATCTTTAACTGAAAAATAAGAGCTGACATAATTAGGTTATAAAATCTATAATTTAATATTAAAATCAATATCTTCCATAAAAATTAGAAAAATAGCCCAGAACTCAAAAAAATGTGCAAAAATAACCGTTGGAAACAGGAGATCACCATCTTCAGCTAGAATATAAGAGAAGACAAAACTATGCCAAAAAATCTTATCATTTAAAAAAGATCGCCATCTTCAATTGAAAAATAAGAGAAGACAAATTTAGGCTATAAAAATCATATCAATTAATAAAAAGATTCATATCTTTCATCAAATGTAGAAAATAGCACCAAGCTCAGAAAAATGATATATTAAAATCTTATCAGTTGAGGATGTCAATATCCCGGTTACAACAGACATTTTTAAAGATGAAGATGGCGAAGTCCTGGTTCCGAATTTTGTCTTCTCTTATATTAGTCGAAGAATGGGATTTCTCGGTTTAAACGGACACTTTTTGGCCAAATTTTGTCTTCTATGATATCATTTAATAAAACAATTCATATCTTTCAGAAAATGTGAAAAATAGCTTGGAGCTCAGAAAAATCCATCAAAATGTCCGTTGGAGCCGAGAGATTGCCACCTTCTACCAAAATATAAGAGAAGAGAAAATTAGGCCAAAAAATCATATCATTTAATAAAAAGAGCGCCATCATCAACTGGAAAAATAAGAGAAGACAAAATTTGGCAACCAAAATCATATCAATTAAAATAAAGATCATTATCTTCCAGAAAATATAGAAAAAAGCCTCGGCTCAGAAAAATACCCAAAATTTTTTGTTAGAAAAAAGCCTCTAGTCAAAACAAACCTGTAAAAATCTCTGTTGTAACTATAAGAACACTAACTTCAACTAAAAAATAAGCGAAGACAACATTGGGCCGAAAAATCATATCATTTAACAAAATGTTCCGTATCCTCTATAAAATGAAGAAAAATAACCCCAAGCTAAAAAACAATCTGTAAAAATGTCTGCTAGAACCCGTCAATCGCAATATTCAATGGAACAAATAAGAGAAGAAAAACGTAGGATATAAAAATCATATCATTTAATAAAAAATTCATATCTTCCATAAAATATAAAAAATAGAACCGAGCTTCGAAAAATCTGCAAAAAATTTCCGTTGGAACCAGAAGATTGCCATCTTAAACTAAAAAATAAGAGTAGACAAAATTAGACTATAAAAATCTTATTATTTGATAAAAAGATTCATATCTTACAGAAAATATAGAAAATATCCCAGATCTCAAAAAAATCCGCAAAATTATTCGTTGGAACCGGGAGATGGTCTTCTTCATTGAAAAATTGGGAAGACAAAATTAGGCCAAAATATTTCATAAAAAGTTCCATATCTTTCAGAAAATATAGAAAAGCACTAAGAAAAATTCTCAAAAATATCCATTGGAACCGGAAGATTGCCATCTTCAACTAAAAAAATAAGAGAAGACAAAAGTAGGCTATAAAAATCATATTATTTATAAAAATATAGAAAATAGCACCGAGCTTATAAAATTCCATAAAAATATTCGTTGGAACATTGAGATTGCCAATTATAACTGAAAAATAAGAGAAGACAAAATTAGGCCAAAAAATCATATCATTTAAAAAATATCCATATCATCTAGAAAATTTAGAAAATAGTCTCAAGGTCAGAATAATATGCAAAATATCCGTTAGAAACATGAGATCCATATCTTCAACTGAAAAATAAAAGAAGACAAAATTAGGCCAAAAATTCATATCATTTAATAATAAGATCCATAACTTCCATAAAATGTAGAAAATAGCACCGAGCGGGGATCGCCATCTTCGACTGAAAAATAAAAGAAGACAAAATTAGGTTATAAAAATCATATAATTTAATCTAAAGATTCATATCATACAGAAAATGTAGAAAATAGCTTGGAGCTCAGAAAAACCGAAAAATGTCCGTTGAGCTTGGAGATCTCCATCTTCGACTGAAAAATAAAAGAAGACAAAATTAGGCCAAAATAATATCATTTAGTAAACAGAAACATATCTGCCATTAAATGTAGAATGTGGCACCGAGCTAAAAAGATCCGCACAAATATCCGTTAGAACCGAAAGGAAGATCGCAATATTCCACTGAAAAAAGAAGACAAAATTAGGCCAAATATCATATCATTTAATAAAAAGAATCATATCTGCTAGAAAATGTAGAAAAAAGCCCAAAGCAAATAAAAATCCGCAAAAATATCCGTTGGAATCTAGAGATCGACATTTTCATTTGAAAAATAATAGAAGAAAAATTAGGCTACAAAAATCTTGTCATTTGATAAAGAGATTCACATCTTTAATAAAATGTAGAAAATAGCCTGGAGCTCAGAAAAATCTGCAAAAATGTCCATTGGAATAGGGATTGCCATTTTCAACTGAAAAATAAGAGAAGATAAAATTAGGATATAAAAATCATATCATTTAATATAAATATTCTTATCTCCTAGAAAGTGTAGAAAATAACCACAATTCAGAAAATTTCGCAAAAATGTCTGTTAGAACCTGGAGATCGCCATCTTTGACTGAAAAAATAAGAGAAGACAAAATTAGGCCAAAATATCATAACATTTTATTAGATGATACATATCTTCCAAAAATGTGGAAAATAGACCGGAGCACAGAAAAATCTGCAAAAATGTCCGTTGGAATCGGGAGATCATCATCTTAAACTGGAATATAAGAGAAGACAAAATTAGGCTAAAAATCATCTCATTTAATTAAAAAATCGCCATCTTCAACGAAAAAAAGGAAAATAATTTA
Organism: Scilla litardierei; assembly: GCA_030789695.1. NCBI lineage: Eukaryota > Viridiplantae > Streptophyta > Magnoliopsida > Asparagales > Asparagaceae > Scilla > Scilla litardierei. Next base: position 11,970 of record JAULAV010009798.1, read on the forward strand.
AGCTATAAAAATCAGATCGATTAATAAAAAGATCCATATCTTTCATGAAATGCACAAAATAGCATCAAGCACAGAAAATGATACATAAAAATCTTATTAGTTGAAGATGGCATTATCCCGGTTACAACCGATATTTTTATTGATAAAGATGGCGATTTCACGGTTCCAAATTTTGTCTTCTCTTATATTTTAGTTGAAGATGGTAATTTCTCCGTTTCAACTGACATTTTTTGGCCTAATTTTTTCTTCTCTGATATCATTTAATAAAATGATTCATATCTTCCAGAAAATGTGAAAAATAACCCGGAGTTCAGAAAAATCTGAAAAATATCTGTTGGAACCGGGAGATCGCCATCTTCAACCGAAATATAAGAGAAGACAAAATAAGGCCAAAAATCATATCATTTAATAAAAAGATCGCCATCATCAATTGGAAAATAAGCGAAGACAAAATTTGGCAACAAAAATCATATCAATTAATATAAAGATCCTTATCTTCCAAAAAATATAGAAAATAGCCCCGAGCTTCGAAAATACACAAAAAATTCTGTTGGAACCGAGAGATCACCATCTTCAACTGAAAAATAAGAGAAGACAAAAATAGGCTATAACAATTATATCATTTAATATAAAGATCCATATCTTACAGAAAATGTAGAAAATTGACCGGTGCTTAGAAAAATCCATAAAAATATTCGTTAGAACCAGGAGATTGCCATCTTTAACGAAAAAAATAAGAGAAGACAAAATTAGGCAACAAAAATCATATCATTTAATAACAAAATTTTATAACTTCAATAAAATGTTGAAAATATTCCCGACCTCAGAAAAATCCATAAAAATATCGTCAGAACTAGGAGATTACCATATTCAACTGAAAAATAAGAGAAGACAAACTTAGACTATAAAAATCATATCATTTAATAAAAAGATACACATCTTCCATAAAATTGTGAAAATATCCCGTTAGAAACGGGATATCACCAGGTTCAACTAAAAATTAAGAGAAGACAAACTTAGTCTATAAAAATCATATCATTTAATAAAATGAACTACATCTTAAATAAACTGTAGAAAATAATCCCAAGCTCAAAAAAATCTACAAAAATGTCTGTTGGAACCGAGAGTTTTCCATCTTCAAATAAAAAATAAGAGAAGATAAAATTTGTAGAAAACATCATATCATTTAATAAAAATCCATAACTTCTCGAAAATGTAGGAAAATAGTTCTGAGCTAAGAAAAATCCGCAAAAATATCCGTTGGAACCAGGGGAACGCCATGTTCAACTGAAAAATAAGAAATGACAAAATTAGGCTACAAAAATCATATCATTTGATAAAAAGATCCATATCTTCAATAAAATGTGAAAAATAGCCATAAGCTCAGAGAAATCCGCAAAAATGTCCGTCGGGAGATCATCCTCTTCAACTGAAAACTAAGAGAAAAAAAAATTTGGATTTAAAACATTCATTTAATAAAAAGATCCTTATCTTTCATAAAATATAGAAAATAGCACCGAGCTCCTAAATATCCACAAAATTATCCATTGAAACCGGGAGATTGCCATATTCAATTGAAAAATATGAGAAGACAAAATTCGGCTATAAAAATATTGTCATTTAATAAAGAGATCCATATCTTTAATAAAATGTAGAAAATAGACTGGAGCGCAGAAAAATCCGCAAAATTGTCCGTTAGAACTGGAAGATCACCATCGTCAACAGAAAAATAAGAGAAAAAAATTGGATAGAAAAATCATATCATTTAATATGAAGATTCTTATCTTCCAGAAAAGGTACAAAATAGCCCCGAGCCAAGAAAAATCTGCAAAAATATCCACTTGAACCGGGAGATCGCCATCTTCAACAAAACATAAGAGAAGCCAAAATTAGACGAATATATCATATCATTTAAAAATGATACATATCTCCCAAAAAAGTGGGAAATAGCCCTGATACGACTATTTTGGAGAGGCCCAAAAACCGGAGGCCCAAGCCCAAGCCTAGTAAGGGAAACCCCCAAATGGGTTAAGGCCAGCAGACGAGGCCCACAAAGCCAGACCGACCCGGCCCGGAGGATGCATGATCAGCTCGTGCTCTCCGAGGTTAACCACCCCTAGAAGCGCAGCACCTTAATAATCATTAAGGAGCCCATTAATCCACGAGACCACGACGCACGCATGCGGCTTGATGGGGGTGGATCACGAGGGCATGAGAGGGGGCGTGGGACGGGGGGCAAACGTGGGCCGAGTCCCATAAAAGGGCGAGAGGGACGACCAAGAAAAGGGGATCCCAGGTATGAAATCTGAGGTACGCCATCAACGACCTTGCTTTCACCATTAACTTCCTTCACTTGCTCAGGCCGAGGGTCAGCGTATCGATCTCCTCTCGAGTCGAACCTACCCCGTCGGGTACTCTTTAGACCTTGATCTGACTTAAGCATCGAAGGGGACTTGGCTGGAACCAAACTCCGACCCCCCTAACGAGTTCTCTCGTCTGTCCAGGAAGGATCTGATCGAGGCTACCCCAGGTGGAAGACGGTCATGCCCGCTGCTGTCGCACGTCGTCGCTGACCGAAGACCAAGCAGCAATTGAAGCGCCGAGGCTACCCCCTGACGCTCGACCGACTGAGGCTGAGCACATACCACGGAGCCGAGGCTTCTACTCAGCTCGGCACTGACCGAGGGCCAACGCTCTACCTGAATCCTTCGCTCGACCTCGTCTCCATCGCCTACCTACGTCAGACTCGCGTATGCTTGGTGTGACCAAGAGATCCCATCGACCCCTTGACCACGTTGACCGTCTAGTCATCGGTCACCGATTCCGTGGTGAGAAACACCCGTAAACATCTCATGCCGTCTGTGCGAACGAGAGCAAAGTCCACATCAATCCACCGAAATGGAACCCATCTGCAACGGCTCGGGGTGCATGCCCCCCATCCAAGAGGAGGGAGACTACATCCCCACCGAGAACCATTACAGCCACACCACCGAAGGAACGGGGAACTCCCGATCGGTGACACAAGAGCAGCTTTGCATCTTCGCTCAGGAAACCAACGCCAATCTCCAGACGTTGGTCACCACAATTCAATAGCTTGTCGATAACCCTTCCATCCAACGAGCAGGGACGGGAGGAACCCACCAACGGGGAGCGGACTGCCAGCCTGTGTGGTCCGCCGTGGTCACCGACCACGAGGGTGGAGCCACCAACTCGGAGCGGCGATTTACCATGCCGGGCTTCGTCCCAGAGAGGTCCCTCACCCCCACCTCGCCTCACGAGGGGGAGGGGAAGGGACTCGAGCAAGCTGTACGCGAATCGGTTACCGCCTCGTCTCGGCGATTGGGCTCTACAAGTCGGAGGCCTGCCTGCCACCGAGCTTCGGGAAGCCGATCCCGTCGGAGCAGAAGTCCTCATCGGGAAAAAACGGAGAAGCAAGAATACCTCAGGGAGAAGAAGAGAGCCCGCCAGTGAATCCCTACCCACAGCTCAACAGGAACGAAGACGAGCCCCCGGCGTGACCGTGCACGCTCGTCACCGCCAGGCAATAACGTTGTGGGCACTGGAGGGCACCCGGAAGGAGCCAGAGGCGATCGTTGCCAGTTGTCTCGGTGGATAACCGAGGCGTGGGTACCTTCCAGATTCAAAGTGCCGACGTTAGAGAAGTATGACGGCACGGGCGATCCACTCGACCATGTGATGGACTACGAAGGGGTTATGGTGTTACAGGGAGCGGATGATACCCTGCTCTGCAAAGGCTTCTATTCCACCCCCCGGAAAGCGGCCCGGAGTTGGTACCATGGTCTTCCCAACCGTTCCATAAATAGTTTCGAAGACCTCTCTCAGCAATTCTGCTAACAATTCATGGCTGGGCGACAGGTGAAGTCCGGCTCGGAACTCCTGTTCAATGTGGTGCAGGGCCCCGGCAAGACCTTAATGCACTACATGCGCCGCTTCAACGCGGAACGATTGAATGTGGAGAGCTGTCCTGAGCTGGTCGTCAAGACTGCCTTGAAAAAGGGGCTTCGACATAGGGGCCTGAGGAAATCATTGCACAATAATCCTCCGAAGGACCTCGTCGGCGTCATAGCCTGGGCAGAATGCTACATGCTGACGAAAGAGGTGCTGGCCGTGGACGATGGAGGCCACCCCGTGGGAACGAGGCGGGGATCCAAGCGCGACAAGAGCGAGCGCCAAGGCCCCGATGAGCAACATCAGGAGAAGAGGGCCAAAGGGAAGCATCGCAGGGAGGAGCCACGACCCTCCAGGCTGGACGCCGCCCCAGAAGTATCCTCACGCATGCTCAAAAGGAGGGGCGCTTTAGTAGGCCCCCTCGGAGGATGAAAAGGGGCGGAAAGGACGAGGAGAAGTATTGCAAGTATCACAAGGACTACAGCCATGACATTGATGATTGCTGGCACCTGAAGAATGATATAGAGAAGCTGGTCAGCCGGGGGCATTTGAAGAACTTCGCCGACGGCTCGGCCCCCGCCCCCGGGGAAGGGACATCCAAGAAAGCAGACAAGGGGAAGAAGGTGAATGTGGTCCAGACGGCCATGCGCATCATCGAGTGAGCCAGCGGGAAATCAAGTCGCCGCCTCGCCTGGGTAAGGCTAGCTTGCCATCGTCGTCTCTGTTTTTTGTTTTTCCTCCAAATGTACGCCCGAGTTCGAGCAATAGAAAGAACTGTGTCGAGTACAACTCTTTATCTCCCATTTTTAGTTGGTCGGACAGTCGGCTGCATGGCAAACGGGAAATCCACCTACCGGAGAAGGCAACGAAATGATCGACCATAAGGCTAAGGGCGACTCCCCCAGCAGGTCGATCACCGAGCCCGTCCGTAAGGTTGGAGGCAACTCCCCCAGTAGGTGGGAATGTCGACTGGTCATAAGCTGAGGGGTATCTCCCCTCGTAGACCAGCCGACCCGATCAACCATAAGGCTGGGGCAACTCCCCCAGCAGGTCGATCACCGAGCCCGTTCGTAAGGCTGGGGGTAACTCTCCCTACAGGTGAGAACGTCGGCTGGTCATAAGCCAAGGGATAGCTCCCCTTGCAGACCAGCCGACCTGATCGACCGTAAGGCTAGGGGCAACTCCCCCAGCAGGTCGATCACCGAGCTCGTTCGTAAGGCTGGGGCAACTCCCCCAGCAGGCGGGAACATCGGATGGTCATAAGCCGATGGATAGCTCCCCCCGCAGACCAGCCGACCCGATCGACCATAAGGCTGGGGTAACTCACCCAGCAGGTCGATCACCGAGCCAGTCCGTAAGGCTGGGGTAACTCACCCAGCAGGTCGATCACCGAGCCAGTCCGTAAGGCTGGGGGCAACTTTCCCAGCAGGCGGGAACGTCGGTTGATCATAAGCCGAAGGATAGCCCCCCAGACCAGCCGACCTGACCATCCGTAAGGCTGAGGTAGCTCCCCCAGCAGGCGGGAACATCGGTTGATCATAAGCCGAGGGATAGCTCCCCCCATAGACCAACCAACTCGCCCAATTGTAAGGCCGGGGCAACCCCCCAGCAGGTCTGAACATTATGCAGAGATATGCAGAAAAGACAATACCCCACGCGGCTCGGACGACCCAGTCGGCCGACGGACCGGAGGCGACTCCCACAATCGGCTGAACCCTCGATTGACTGATGGCTAACCCATAGTCCGCAAAGGGGTCACCCGCCTGGCCTGAGGATCGCGAACGAGTGAAGCACTACAGCGGGTTCGCAAAGAACCCCATCAAAACCCCGATCAATTGGGCCAACGGACACAAAGTATCGAAGGACATTCGCACCCACGACAAACGCTAAAGAGGTATCAACAGATCGCACATCGAAAAGACTGAGTGCCTCTATCCCCTGCGAGTCAGCTATGCCAGAGTGACACCCAGAAAACCAGGGAAATAGCGAAAAGTATATGGACCAACAAAGAAACTTTAAACATGAGCTGTTTGGAATTACAAGCAAAAGGGGGGGAGGGGAAAAAAATTGAGAAAGGGCAGCTTAAGGCCCCGGGCACGGGAGGAAGCATCCTCTGGAACCTCCCCCCGTTCAGAGCGTGTGGGATATGTGGGACCGACCGGGGATGGCAGCAATTTTCGGGCGTGCTCCGCAAACCGCTGGAAGGAGGCTTGGATGACCTCGACAATCCGGGGGCCAGGAGGTCCTCATAGGAGCCGAAAGCCTCCCTGAGGACCTCCGCGATCCGCGGCTTCAGGACCCCGTCGACGCCCCTCTCCACTTCTCCAACGAACTGGGTCATATGACGCAGTTCTCCTAGCTCGTTCCAGAGATGCCCCCTCTCCTGGTGGAACGCCTCTTCCGCCTCTTGGGCCGACCTTTGAGCGTCGGCCAAAGCCCCCTGGAGGTCCAGCACCTCCAAGGTAAGCTCGTCCACCCGGCGTCGAATCTGCCGGGCCTCCATTCGTGCCTCTTCAGTGGCCACCTCGGCTGCCCCGGCCCTCAAACGATCCCGGGCCGAGGATTCCTCGAGATCTCTTGCCTGGGCCGACCGGCGCTGCGCCTCGACGGCCATCACGGTGGCCTGCAAAGAAGAAAGAGACACGCTAAGAGGAATCTAAAGGAAGGTCTTAAAACAGCAAGGCGACCAAACCTGTTGAAGCTGCCAGACCAAGGAGTCCGACAGTCTATCGGAGGGGGCTCTCTCCAGGAGAGATCGGTCCCTCAGGAGGGCAGAGCTCTGCACCAGTTGATTGGCCACGGCTTGGTTGACGAACACCGATTCCCGGGGTGTAACCTCGGGACCCGCCAGAAGGTTCGCCAGCTCGCCGCCAGCTCCCACCAAGGAGTGCTCGGCCGAGACGGCAGGGGTGGCCACCAGGGTCAGCGGAAGGGTTTCACCCGAGGCCACAGACACCACGGGGGCCATCGGCGGGTGGACCTCCCCACTCTCCTTCCTCCTCTTCCTCTCACTGGGCCCGGTGGACGTCGGGGGGGAACACTTACGCCCCACGCCGCGACCACCCACAGGCGCACGAGGGGCCGTCTCGCCCCCCCCCCCCGTTGCCTCCCTCAGCTTGGACTGAGCGACAGGGTTCGGCCCCTGTAGCCCCCGCTTCAGAGGGCCCCGCATCGGCCAGAGGGAGCGGCGCCGCCGTGACCACAGTCTCCACTCTTCCCACCATGGGCTCGGCTTGGCACACCTCCTCCTTAATCAGGCGTCGGGGCGCCTGTCCCGAAGGGTTCCCACGGCTTCAACCGGATCCTCGGCGGATGAGCTCGTCTACATTGTTGGTGAATTCATGCCCAGCCATCTCTGCAGAAGGAAAGGAGATTAGGGTAAATGAGAGTGAAAGTGGAAAGAAAGGGGAAGGCCTACCGGGAGACCACATGACGGTCTTGAGGAGTAGGTCGTCCAACAGAGGGCAGACCGACCTCTCCTCTAGAGGAAGAGACGACAGAAGCCGAACAGCGGCCTGGTCAGCCTCGGAGAGGGCAGACGTCAAGTCACGTTGACATAACCCTCAACAACCTGTCAAGATCTTGGCATCCCTAAAGGAAAACAACAAAAACGTAGCTTGAACTCCAGTCCCCCACCCAGCAGGGTAGACCTAGCAAGCACTCTCTCCCCGCGCGGGCACTGAGATGCTGCCATGACCCTTGGCCAACCGTCTGGACCCGGTAGTAGTGGAAAAGAAGGGGAAGGGATAGCTCCAGGCCGTGGACACGGCAGATCATGATGAACCCGGTCAGCACCGCGATGAATACGGGGTCAACTGGCACAAGGCCACCATCAACGACTCCATGAATTTGACTATGAAGGGATGAAGGGGGAAGCGGAGTCCCAGGCGGAACATCTCGACGTAAACGCTAACCTCCCTGCTCCGCAGAAGGAAAATCTACTCGTCGCTGAAAGGGATCCTGATGTCGTATAGATGGTACAAATACTTCTCCCGGATCTCCGTAACCCTCGAGAAGGGGACCATGGACGACGACCCAAGGACCACTGGGGGGACGTCGAACCTCTCAACAGCCCGAGCCACGTCGTTGCCGACAGGATCCATAAAGAGCAAACCCTTCCCCTTACCCTGAACAGGACGGGTCCCCAAGGGGCACTGGGCCTCGAAGGCGGAGGGTCGCCAGATTCGAGCGCCGGCGGGTCCACTGACCCCTTTGCAGAATCACCTATCCTAAGCGCAGCCATGGGGTAGATGAAGGAGGAAGGAGGTTACCTTGAAAAGAATCGGAAGAAGGATAGACGATGGAGAGAAGAAGCTTGCAAGACCAGAATCAGGAGGAAAGGCGCGAAAGAATCGAAATTTGGGAGGCTGACGCCCTTACATGGAAAGGAGTCACGGAATCTAGACCGTCCAGGGAGGAGCACGTGGCAGCATCTGAAGGTCAACGGCACTTCGAATCCCGCACCGAGAGAAGATCAAACGGGACGCGTCATAATGACCTCCATTTAATGGACTGGCCTCGACTGACGCGCCTGTCAAAATCCTCAAGAGTCACATCGCCCGAATCGAACCGGTAGAAGCTGAACGACATGGACGATGGGGGTAATTGATACGACTATTTTGGAGAGGCCAAGAACTGGAGGCCCAAGCCCAAGCCTAGTAAGGGAAACCCCCGAATGGGTTAAGGCCAGCAGACGAGGCCCACGAAGCCAGACCGACCCGGCCCGAAGTACGCATGATCAGCTCGTGCTCTCCAGGGTTAACCGCCCCTAGAAGCACGACATCTTAATAATCATTAAGGAGCCCATTAATCCATGAGCCCACAATGCACGCAGGTGGCTTGATGGGGGCGGATCACGAGGGCATGAGAGGGGGCATGGGACGGGAGGCAAACGTGGGCCGAGCCCCATAAAAGGGCGAGAGGGACGACTAAGAAAAGGGGATTTCAGGTATGAAATCTGAGGTATGCCATCAACGACCTTGCTTTCGCCATTAACTTCCTTCCCTTGCTCGGGCCGAGGGTCAGCATATCGATATCCTCTCGAGTCGAACCTACCCCGCCGGGTACTCTTCAGACCTTGATCTGACTTAAGCATCCGAGGGGACTTGGCCGGAACCAAGGTCCGGCCCCCCTAACGAGTTCTCTCGCCTGTCCAGGAAGGAGCTGATCGAGGCTACCCCAGGTGGAAGACGGTCATGCCCACTGCTGTCGCACGTCGTCGCTGACCAAAGACCAAGCAGCAATTGAAGCGCCGAGGCTGCCCCCGACGCTCGACCGACTGAGGCCAAGCATATACTACGGAGCCGAGGCTTCTCCTCAGCTTGGCACCGACCGCGGGCCGACGCTCTGCCCAAATCCTTCGCTCGACCTCGTCTCCATCGCATACCACGTCAGACTCGCTTGTGCTTGGTGTGACCAAGGGATCCCATCGACCCCTTGACCACGTTGACCGTCTAGTCATCAGTCAACGATTCCGTGGTGAGAAAACACCCGCAAACAAGCCCGGTGATGAGAAAAATCCGAAAAATGTTAGTTGGAACCGGGAGATCGCCGTCTTTAACTGGAATATAAGAGAAGACAAAATTAGGGCAAAAAATCATATCATTTAATAAAAAGATCGACATCTTGAACTAGAAAATAAGAGAAGACAAATTTAGGCTTTAAAATTATCTCAATTAATAAAAAGATTCACATCTTTCATAAAAAGCAGAAAATAGCAACAAGCTCACAAACTGATATATAAAAATCTTATCCGTTGAAGATGGCGATTTCCCTAGTACAACAGACATTTTTAAAGATGATGATGGCGATTTTCCGGTTTCAACAGACATTTTTATCGTAATTCTGTCTTCTCTGATATCATTTAATAAAACGATTCATATCTTCCAAAAAAGTGAAAAATAGCACAGAGCCAAGAAAAATCCGCGAAAATGTTCGTTGGAACCAGGAGATAGCCATTTTCAACAGAAATATAAGAGAAAACAAATTAAATCCAAAAAATCATATCATTTATTAACAAGATCGCCATTATCAACTGGAAAAAAGAGAACACAAAATTAGGCAACAAAATCATATAAATTAATATAAAGATCCTTATCTACCAAACAAAATAGAAAATAGCCCCGAGAATAGAAAATACGCAAAAATTTCCGTTGGAAACGGGAGATCGTCATATTCAACTTAAAATTAGAGAAGAAGACAAAATTAGGCCATAAAACATATAATTTAATATAAATATACATATCTTACAGAAAATATAGAAAATAGCCTAGAGCTAAGAAAAATCCGTAATAATGTCCGTTGGAACTGAGAGATTGTCATCTTCATCCGAAAAATAAGAGAAGACAAAATTAGGCCAAAAAATCATATCATTTTATATAAATATCCATATCTTAATGAAAATTTAGAAAATAGCACAGAGCTCAGAAAATTCCGCAAAAATTTCCGATGGAGATCGCCATATTCAACAGAAAAATAAGAGAAGACAAACTTAGTTTATAAAAATCATATCATTTAATAAAAAATCCATATCTTCAATAAACTGTAGAAAATAGTTTCGATTTAAGAAATATCCACAAAAAATGGCCGTTGGAACCGGGAGATCGAAATCTTCAACAGATCGAAATCTTCAACAGAAAAAATCAGAGAAGAAAAAATTAGACCATAAAAATCATAGCATTTAATATAAAGATCCATATTTTCAAGAATATGTAGAAAATAGCATGGAGCTCAGAAAAATCCGTAAAAATTTCCGTTGGAATCGAGAGATCACCATCTTTAACTAAAAAAATAAGAGAAGACAAACGTAGGCCATAAAAATCATATCATTTAATAAAAATTTTATATCATCCAAAAAATATAGAAAATAGCACCGACTGTTGGAACTGGGAGATCGACATCTTCAACTGAAAAAAATAAGAGAAGACAAAATTAGGCTATAAAAATCATATCATTTAATATGAAGATTTATATCATGAGTTCAGAAAATTCTGCAAAAATATTTGTTGGAACCGAGAGATCATCATCTTCATTTGAAAAATAGAGAAGATAAAATTAGGCAAAAAATCATATTATTTCATAAAAAGATCCATATCTTTCTAAAAATGTAGAAAGATAAACTCAAACTAAGGAAAATCTGCAAAAATGTCCATTGGAACCAAGAGATCGACATCTTCAATAGAAAAAAATAAGAGAAGACAAACGTAGGCTATAAAAATATATCATTAATTAAAATGTAGAAAATAGCAACGAGCTTATAAAAATTTGCAAAAATATCCGTTGGTACAGGGAGATCGCCATCTTTAACTGAAATTAAGTGGAGACAAAATTGGGCAAAAAATCATTTTATTTAATAAAAAGATCCATATCTTCCAAAAAGTTTAGAAAATAGTCCCTAGGTCAGAATACTACGCAAAAATTCCGTTAGAAACGGGAGATAGCTATCTTCAACTGAAAAATAGAAGAAGAAAAATTAAGCCAAAAATCAAATCATTTAATAGAAAGATACATAATATCTAAAAATGTAGAAAATAGCCCCGAACTCAGAAAATTCCACAAAATGTCCCTTGGAACTGGGAGTTCGCTATCTTCAACTAAGAAAAATAAGAGATGACAAAATTTGGTTATAAAAATCATATTATTTGATATGAAAATTCATATTATATAAAAAAATATAGGAAATAGTCCGGAGCTCAAAAAAATCCTCACAAATTTCCATTGCAACCGGGAGATCGCTATCTTCAAAGTAAAAAAAGAGAAGCCAAAATTAGGACAAAAAGTCATATCAATTCATAAAAAGAAACATATCTACCAGAAAATTTAGAAAAATAGTCTTAAGCTAAGAAAAATCTGTGAAAATGTCCGTTGAAACCGGGAGATCGACATCTTCAACTGAAAAAAATAAGAGAATACAAACATAGGCTATAAAAATCAAATTATTTAATAAAAAGTTCTATAATATTCCATAAAATGTAGAAAATATCACCGAGCTTAAAAAATACGCCAAAATGTCTGTTGGAACCGAAAGATCGCCATCTTCAACTGAAAAATAAGAGAAGACAACATAGGCTATAAAAATCATATCATTTAATAAAAAGATCCATAACTTTAAGAAAGTGTATAAAATAGCCCGGAGCTTAGAAAAATCCGCAAAAAATTTTCGTTCAAACAGGGAGATCGCCATCTTCAACTGAAAAACTAAGAGAAGAAAAAATTATGTCAAAAAAGCATATCATTTAATGAAAAGATCCATAACTTCTCGAAAATTTAGAAAATAGCCCCGAGCTCAGAAAAAGGGACAAAATTGTCCGCTGGAACCGGGAGATTGCCATCTTCAACTGAATAATAAGAGAGACAAAATTAGGTTATGAAAATCATAAAGATTCATATCATATAGAAAATGTAGAAAATAGCTCAGAGCTCAGAAAAATCCGAAAAAAAGTCCGTTGGAACCAGGAGATCGCCATCTTCCACTGAAAAATAAAAGAAGAAAAAATTAGGCCAAAAATTATATCATTTAATAAAAAGATACATATCTGCCATAAAATGTAGAAAATAACATCGAGCTCAGAAAAATCCGTACAAATGTCCGTTGGGACCGAGAGGTTGCAATATTCAACTGAAAAAGAGAAGACAAAATTAGGCCCAAAATCATATAATTGACTAAAAATGTTCATATCATCCAGAAAATGTAGAAAAAAGCCCAAAACTAAGAAAAAGCTGCAAAAAATGTCCGTTGGAACTCGGAGATCGCCATATTCGACTAAAAATACGAGAAGACAAAATTAGGCTACAAAAATCTTGTCATTTAGTAAAGAGATCCATATCTTTAATAAAATGTAGAAAATATCCTGGAGCTCAGAATAATCTGCGAAATTGTTCGTTGGAACTGGGAGATCGCCATCAAAAACTTTTAAATAAGAGAAGAAATTTAGGATATAAAAATCATATCATTTAATCTAAATATTCTTATCTTCTAGAAAGTGTACAAAATAGCCCCGAGCTCAGAAAAATCCGTAAAAATATCCGTTGGAACCAGGAGATCGCCATCTTCAACAGAAAAATAAGAGAAGGTACAATTATGCCAAAATATCATATCATTTAATAAAGTGAAACATATCTTCCAAAATGTGGAAAATAGTCCGGAACTCAGAAAATCTGTAAAAATGTCCATTGGAACCGGGAGATCGCCATCTTCAACTGGAATATAAGAGAAGACAAAATTAGGCCAAAAAATCAAATTATTTTATAAAAAGATCGCCATCTTCAACTGGAAAATAAGAGAAGAAAATTTTATGCTATAAAATCCATATCAATTAATAAAAAGATCCATATCTTCCATAAAATATATAAAATAGCACGAAGCTCAAAAAATTATATATACAATCTTATTAGTTAAAGATGGCGATCTACTGGTTACAACGGACATTTTTATAGATGAAGATGGTGACTTCCCGGTTCCGAATTTTGTCTTCTCTTATATTTCAGTTGAAGATGGCGATTTCCTAGTTTTAACGGACATTTTGGCCTAATTTTGTCTTCTCTGATATCATTTAATAAAAGATCATATCTTGAAGAAAATGTGAAAGATGGTCCGGAGCTCAGAAAAATCCACAAAAATGTCTGTTGGAACTGGGAGGTCACCATCTTTAACCGAAATATAAAAGAAGACAAAATTAGGCAAAAAAATCATATCATTTAATAAAAAGATCATTATCTTCCAGAAAATAGCCCCGAGCTCGAAAAAATATGCAAAAATTTCTATTGGAAACGGGAGATCGCCATAGACAACAGAAAAATAAGAGGAAACAAAATTAGGCCATAAAAATCATATCATGTAATATAAAGATCCATATCTTACAGAAAATGCAGAAAAGCCCAAAGCATAGAAAAATCCACAAAAATGTCCGTTGGAACCGGAAGATCATCATCATCATCATCTTAAAAAAATAAGAGAAGACAATATTAGGCCATATAAATTATATCATTTAATATAAAGATCCATATTTTACAGAAAATGTAGAAAATAGCCCAGAGCTCAGAAAATTCCGCAAAAATTTCCGTTGGGACCGGGAGATCACCATCTTCAACTGAAAAATAATGAAAGACATACTTAGTCTATAAAAATCATATCATTTAATAAAAAGATCGATAAACTATAGAAAATAGTTCCTAGTTTAAGAAAATCCGCAAAAATGTCCGTTGGAACCTCAAGATCGACATCTTTAACTGAAAAATTAGAGAAGGCAAAATTAGGCTATAAAAATCGTATCATTTAATATAAAGATTAATTTCTTACAGAAAATTTAGAAAATAGCCCGGAGCTCAAAAAATCCGTAAAAATATCCGCTGAAACCAGGCTATTGCCATCTTCAACAAAAAAAATAAGAGAAGACAAAATTTGGCCTAATAATCACATCATTTAATAAAAAGAACTATAACTTCATGAAAATGTAGAAAAATAGCACCGATCTCAGAAAAAGCCGCAAAAATTTCCGTTAGAACCGAGAAATCGCCATCTTCAACTGAAAAATAAGAGATGACAAAATTAGGCTATAAATTCATATCATTTAATCTAAAGATACATATCTTACAGAAAATGTAGAAAATATCTTCCAGAAAAATTAGAAAATATTCTGGAACTCAGAAAAATCGGCAAAAATAATCGTTGGAACCAGGAGATTGCCATCTTCAACTGGAATATAAGAGAAGACTAAATGAAGCGAAAAAAATCATATCATTTAAAAAAAGATAGCCATCTTCAACTGGAAAATAAGGGAAGACAAATTTAGGCAATAGAAATCATATCATTTAATAAAAAGATCGTATCTTTTATAAAATGTAGAAAATAGCACGAAGCTCAGAAAAATGATATATAAAAATCTTATCAGTTTAGGATGGCGATATCCCGGTTACAACAGACATTTTTAAACATGAAGATGGCGATTTCTAGGTTCCGAATTTTGTCTTCTCTTATATCAGTAGAAGAAGGCGATTTCCTGGTTTCAACGAGCATTTTTGGCCTAATTTTGTCTTTCTGATATCATTTAATAAAACGATCCATTTCTTCCAGAAAAATCTGCAAATATGTCCATTGGAGCTGAGAGATCGCCATCTTTAACCAAAATATAAGAGAAGACAAAATTAGGCCAAAAATCATACCATTTAATAAACAGAGCGCCATCATCAACTGGAAAATTAACAGAAGACAAAATTAGGCAACCATTTCATATCAATTAATATAAAGATCCTCATCTTCTAGAAAATATAGAAAATAGCCTCGAGCTTAGAAAGATATGCAAAATATCCTCGAGCTTAGAAAATAGCCTCGAGCTTAGAAAGATATGCAAAATTTTCCGTTGGAAACGGAAGATCGCCATCTTCAATTGAAAAATCAGAGAAGACAAAATTAGGCCATAAAACTCATATCATTTATATAAAGATCAATATCTTACAGAAAATTTAGAAAATAGACATGAGCTCAGAAAATCCGTAAAATTGTCTGTTGGAACCAGGCGGTCCCCATCTTCTATGAGAAAAATAAGAGAAGACGAAATTAGACCTAAAAATCATATCATTTAATAAAATGAATTAAATAGCCCCTATCTCAAAAAAACCGCAAAAACATTAGTTGGAACCGAGAAATCGCCATCTTCAACTAAAAAATAAGATAAGACAAAATTAAGCTTTAAAAATCATTTCATTTAATACAAAATCAATATCTTCCAGAAAAGTTAGAAAATGGCCCGGAGCTCAGAAAATCAACACAAATATCTGTTGGAAATGGGAGATTGCCATTTACAAAAGAAACAAAGAGAAGACAAAATTAGGCCAAAAAATCATATCAATTAATAAAAAGATCAATAACTTCCCCCAAAATGTAGAAAAATAGTCCCAAGCTCAAAAATATCTGCAAAAAATGTCCGTTGGAAGTGGGAGTCGCCATCTTCAAGTGAAAAATAAGAGAGGACAAAATTAGGCAATAAAATCATATCATTTAATCTAAAGATACATATCTTACAGAAAATGTAGAAAATATCCTGGAGCTCAGAAAAATCCGCAAAAATGTCCACTGTAACAGGGAGATCGCCATCTTCATTTGAAAAAAAATATGAGAAGATAAAATTAGGCCAAACATCATATCATTTAATAAAAAGATCCATACCTTCCAGAAAATATAGAAAATAGCCTCTAGGTCATCCATATCTTACAGAAAATGTAGAAAATAGCCACTAGGTCAAAAACAAATCTGCAAAAATCCCCGTTGGAACTGTGAGAACGCCATCTTCAACTGAAAAATAAGTGAAGAGAACATTGGGCCAAAAAATCATATCATATAATAAAATTATCCATATCTTCTATAAAATGAAGAAAAATAGAACAAAGCTTACAAAAATCAGTAAAAATGTCCGCTAGAACTGGTAGATCTCGATATTCAACTGAAAAAATAAGAGAAGAAAATCGTTGGATATAAAACTCATATCATTTAATTAAAAAATTCATATCTTCCATAAAATGTAGAATATAGAACCGAGCTTCGAAAAATCTGCAAAATTTCCGTTG
>JAULAV010009799.1:0-28360 GCA_030789695.1 Scilla litardierei
AATATTCTCATTATTTACAAGTTTCCATGGCTTATAATTATTTCACATTTGCCCAACATTTTTTTGTTTTATTTACAAGGTGTGCCATTGCACAATGCCTCTCATGAAATGGCCCTCTAACTTGGTGATTTATTTACAAGTTTGTCATTGCATATTGCCCCTCATTAAAAACCCCTTGACTTGGTCTCTTAATTATAAGGTTGCCATCACTCTCTTTCTCTTTTTTTAATTGCCCACCAACTTTCTTTCTTTATTACCGAGCATGCCATTTAGGGAACTCTTGTGGACAAACCCTCATTTCTTGTCAATTATGGAAATATACCAAATTTTTGGGGATAAATGCAAAATTGAGGGGGAGGGTACAAATGCAAGTCTTTTCATTCTAGTGAACGGGCATGCATATATATACAAGAGACTAGGGCTAACGTAATAGTTACTTAGTAATTACACACGATGGTTGTTACACCCTACCCTCCTTAGAACAAATTCCGTCCTCGGAATCTAACTGGAGTAGGAGAGCAATATTTACATACAGCAACCGACAACTACAGAAAGATATAAGATACAATAGCTATTGCTCAAACAGGTACGGTTACTTCTCGCGCATCTCATCTTCTCACTCCCAAGTTGACTCCCCTGGAGACTCTTATTGCCACATGACCCGCACCAAGTCAATGGTTTTCTTCTTTAACATCTTCTGTCTCCGGTCCAAAATTGCCATTGGCTGCTGCTCATAGGTGAGATCCGGTCGTACTTCTATCTCTGAGAAGTCAACACCATGATTGGGATCTCCCACATATCCTCTGAGTTGAGACACATGAAAAACATTTTGCACACCTTCGAGTGACGGCGACAATACTAGCCGATATGCAACCTCACCGACCTTGTCGGAGATCTCGAACGGACCAATATATGTTGGACTTAGCTTCCCATGCTTGCCAAATCGGATAGTTCCATGAATCAGTGAGATCTTTAGGAACACATAATCCCCTGGCTGAAATTCCGAGGGTTGCTGCTTTGTATCAGCGCAGTGCTTATATCAGTATCGTGTGATGTGCAGATTCTCCCTGACTGTTCGCACTACATCTATTGTTACCGCCACAAATCTGGTCCCAAAAACTCTCTGTCTCCAACGTCGTCCCAACGTAAAGGAGACCTACATTGCCTTCCATACAGAGCTGTAAAGGGAGCCATACCAATACTTTCCTGGTAACTATTATTATATGCAAATTCGACCAAATGCAGGTGGTCCTCCCACGAACCCTTGAAATCAAGCATACATGCCCGCAACATATCTTCAAGAATATGAATGGTCCTTTCAGACTGTCCATCAGTCTGAGGATGATACGCAGTACTAAAATTCAGACGCGTCCCCATACTAGCCTGTAAACTTTTCCAGAAATGAGAAGTGAATCTGCTATCAATGTCGGATACTATACTTATAGGAACTCCATGCAGTCTCACAATCTCCTCCATATACATTTTAGCCAGAATTTCTGTGGGCTGTCCACTCAGAACGAAATAAAATGTGCCGACTTGGTCAATCGATCAATGATGACCTAAATCGCATCATTACCTCTAAGGGTCCGAGGTAGATCGGTCACAAAGTCCATGGTCACATGTTTCCACTTCCATTCTAGAATGAGGAGAGGCTGCAACAATCCCGCAGTTCTTTGGTGTTCAGCCTTCACATGCTGGCAAACCAAACAGGACGCCACACTCTTGGCTACACTCTTCTTCATTCCAGATCACCAATAGTGTTGCTTCAGATCACGGTACATCTTGGTTCCTCCGGGATGTATAGAATATGAGGAACTGTGCCTCCTTCAATAATTCCTCCCGAATATCGCCACTTGGCACAGAGCCCGGCTCCCAAACCTTAATGATCCATCTTCATGAACTCAAAAGTCGGATCGAAGTCCAGCCTTTACCTACTCCCGAATCCTCTTCAGCTTAGCATCCCCTGACTGGGCTGCCTTGATCATGTTCACCAAATCAGACTTAATCTACAGTCCCATCATAACAGTCTCCTCTCCTGGAAGTACAACTTCTATTCCCATTTGTCAGATTGCCCATCGAAGTTGCGGCTTAGAAGTTAGCCTCATCACAGTGGGTAGTCGGCTAAGAGCACCTTGCACCACGTTCACCTTCCCAGGATGGTATTACAGATCGACGTCATATTCGGCCATGAATTCCAACCATCGACGTTGCCTCATATTAAGCTCCTTCTGAGTGAACACATACTTCAGACTCTTATGGTCGGTGTATATCTTCACATGCTCACCTAACAAGAAATGTCTCCACAATTCAAGGCTAAAATCACCGCTGCCAACTCCAGGTCATGAGTGGGATAGTTCAGCTCGTGTTCCTTCAATAATCTGGAAGCATATGCTACAACTTGCCCATGGTGATGAAGGACATAGCCTAACCCTCTCCCAGATGCATCACAGAAAACTTCAAAACCATCTGAATGGTTAGGGATAGTTAAGATAAGAACAGTGGTCAACTGATGCTTCAGCTCATCAAACATGCACTGGCAATCTTCCGACCAGACATACGCAACATCCTTCTTTGTCAAATGAGTCAAAGGCGACGCAATCTTCGAGAAATCCTTAATGAACTTCCGATAATATACAGCTAACCCCAAAAAGCTTCGTATCTTTGTGACTGTCCAAGGAATATGCCAACTTTCCACTGCGACAACCTTCTCAGGGTCAATAGACACTCCATCTCTAGAGACTATGTGCCCAAGAAATGCAACATTGGTCAACCAAAATTGGCACTTGCTGAACTTGGCATACAATCGGTGCTGCCTGAGAGTATTCAAAACTATCCGCATATGCTTAGCGTGTTCATCCTCATTCTTTGAGTATATCAGAATGTCATTGATGAATACTACCACAAACTTACCTAAATATTGGAAGAAGACTTGATTCATCAGCCTCATAAAAGTAGCCAGGGCATTCGTCACTCCAAAAGGCATTACCAAAAACTCGTAATGACCATATCGAGTCTGAAACGCGGTCTTCGGAACATCAGATTCCCGCACCTTCACTTGATGATACCCCCTTCTCAAATCCAGCTTCGAATACACCTATGATCCACCAAGCTGATCAAAGATATCATCGATTCGTGGAAGGGGATATTATCCTTTACCGTCACCTTATTCAATTCCCGATAATCAATGCACATCCTCCGAGATCCATCCTTCTTGTTCACAAGTAACACTGGCGCTCCCCACGGTGACACACTTGGGTGAATCAATCCCCTATCCGATAAATCAGTTAACTGATTACGAAGCTCAGCTAACTCTGGTGGGGCCATACGGTACAGAGCCTTCTCTATTGGTTGGGCGCTCGGAATCAGATCAATAGTAAACTCCAGGGATCTATCTAGGGGTAATCCAAAGATGTCATCTGGAAAGATGTCAGGAAATTCTTCAACAACCCTCGGTAACACTGGCTCTGTCTCCATGCCCGACTACTCCACGACCGTTGCTCGGAACTTCAAAGGCTCAAGCTCACTACTACTATTCCAAAACTCAAACTCTGGATAGTCAAGGATCCGGAAAACCACCCTCCTTAGTCTACAGTCTATATTAGCATAGAACATCCCTAACCAATCCATCCTAAACACGGCCTCATAATCAGGAAACTCAATCACTAGAAAGTGTGCATACAACTCTCGCCCCCTATCTCAACTGGGTTGTTCCGTATCCTAGATGCACTCCTAATGATCACATTCCAAGTATGAACATTCCAACTGGCAACAAAAGAGTCAACCACTATAGAGTACTGGGTCACAAATTTCTTAGACAGAAAACAATGTGATGCCCCAGAATCAAATAGAGAAAAGGCATGGTAGGAGGCTACTCTAACAATACCTACAGTATCATAACAATAAAACACAGCTAACTAGCTAAATAAAGCGACTGAGACTAAAATCAAATAGACTGCAGCGGGGCAAGATTCATACCATTGATCACCCGACTAGCACCCTCCAAAGCCTCTAATAAGGTCATAGTAAAATGCTACTGTCTCGGCGAAGGAACTGCCCCTGGTACCCTCATCGCTGCAGAGGAGGTGGAGGGGTTCCTCTCGGTGCAACCGATCTCGGTCCTGATGGTGCAGGAAGGGCAAGCCGTTGCGACGGTGGTGGAAGGGGTCTCTGCTAAACGGGCCGAGTTACTGCTGACACCAGTGGCATTGGATCATGACCCAACCGTGGGCAAAATATACTGATGTGACTCGGATCTCCACATGTGTAACACCTGGCACTCGAAACTCAGCAATCTCTCTTCACATGCCCTGGCTTCCTGCATCTGTAGCATGAAAGCCCCTTCTGTGACGAAGGTGGAGCCCTCGATCCCTTGAATGTCACCCACTGGACTGGCCCAGGTGCGGTCCTCTGCTGAGCGACCGGTCATCTGTCACTGGATGGTAATCTCTCCAGACTCCGTAAGTGGGTCTCATGTTGTCTGGCCACCCGCAATACGGCCTCCTGAGTCAACAACTCCTGAGTAGACATGGCTGCCCGAAACTCTCCATCTAGCCCCATGCAGAAGTTCCTGGCTCTGGTGGCATCTGTCGCTAGAAGCTCTGGTGCATACTTACTCAGTAGCAAGAACTCTGCGTCGTACTCATCCCTTGTCCTCCTACTTTGAGTCAAGTGCTTGAATCTCTACCTCTACTCGTCCTTTGCTGCCTTCGGAAGGAACTTGGCCTCAAACAACTCCAAAAAAGTCTCACAAGCAATGTTTCCCTTCGGTTGCCTCTCCTGAGCCTCCCACCAGTCTCTGGCCTAATGGGTCAACTGGTGCCTCACCAACTCTACCCAACCGTCTCGAGGAAACCGACACATCGTCAGATCATCTTCAGTATGCCGTAGCCACTCTTCTACCTCGAAGCTACTCTCCCTGCCCGAGAAATATTGCATACACAGCTCCCTAAGCTCCTTGTAGCTTGATGGCTTCGGCACCGCTACCCTCTCCTCTATCTGACTCATGTGCTCTAAAATGCCCATCAGGACCTTAGCCATCAGGGTTGACTCTGAGGTCCTGTCACCTGAAGACTGCCCATCACCAGCTGGACTAGTCTCGCCATCCAATGATCCGGTCCCGTCGGAAGTCCCATTCCCACCTTCCATCTGCAGGTGAGAAACAGAACAACTAATTAGTACCATGTACCGAATAATTGGAGCCTTACCTGTATTTCCCTTATGCGTATCACAGTGAGCGCTGACCTGCATGGGCCACCACAAAACCTGTCATGCTCCGCTACCTAAAATAGGGAGGGTCGGCACGACAAACCGCGGTATTAAAATACCAAGCACTAATGTGTACACCAGAAATCTTGCATGCCACAGCAATCGCTGTGGAAACACAGACAATAAAAGTACAAACTAAAAACAGAATAGTACAGCTCCAATCACAGCAGGAAAGTACAAGGTATAGCAATGAAGGCAATAAAGTAAAACACAACGGTCAGAACATCCCATTGCCACATAGCACTATATCTATACAACTAGTACTGTACAAGTCCACTGCACAACCCAGAACATCTAGGGTCCCCACAAAAATACAACTCAAACCTACTGGGTACAAGGGGTAATGGGGGTACGAAACACTGCTCTCATCTCACTCCCACCCCAGAAGCTACACTACAAGTCACACACTGACTACTAACTCTGCAGACCATGCTGAGACGAGCTGCCCTCCGGGGTCTCTGGCCTCGGTCCCGATGCTTGAAGAATGGTACATGTACCTGTGGGGGGAAGGGGACACGTCACAGCGTGCCTAGTAGGAACTCCACAACTCTACTACTCTAATCATGGTGCACAAGCAAGAGAAAAGGCATCACACTCAAGGGTTACTGACCTTTAATCGTTTTATGTTAAGTTTTTCATGCATGAATTCGAAACTTAAGTAACGGGTTAAACATCGGGGACTGGACCTCACCTGGTAATTTGGGTGGAATGCTACGACTGCCTGAGACAAGCTCTTACGAAAGAAGCCGTTCATCACACAGCCAACTCAAACACAACCCGACCTACTCCCCGCCTCTGAGGGCTCAACAGGAGTGGTCCACAACTCAGCAGTCCATCGCTGCATGTCCACTCGTTACCTTAGTTTTCCCCAACCTTCCTAGGGCACTCACCCACCTCAAGTGGAACGAGTCAACCCTTTCTTTTAACTAGCCTTTAATCCTAAAGTATTAAGCATTCAAAATGGCGTCAAATGCACTCTTTTTCACCAAATTTCATTAAACATAAACTTGCATGTTTCATAAGCCATAAACATAAACATCCAACTTGCACAAACTTGCATTACCCAACATGAACTTATATCTCCAACATAAACCTCTCAAGGTAACTCAAACTTGCAAACTTATCCATAAACATAAACACAACATAAACATGCATGTTTCAAATGCATAAGCAACTAACATCCAACTCAAAACTTGCAATGTAAATTAACATTTCCAACTTGCAACCACTTTAACTAATTAATGCATTGAATTAGTAACATTAAGCAATCATAATTACACCAAACCATATGTAACAAAAAGCTCATTTAGCAAGGATTTCCTTACCCCTACATGGAAAAAATCTAAGGTTTTCAAATTGAATTAAACATTGGATAGTTAAGTTTTTTTAGAAGGAAGCATAAAGGGGTTCACCCATAAAGGGAAATTTTGTGGCTAGGCTTAATATAATTAGGTAGGATTTTGCCATTAGGGTCCTAATGAAAGAAACCTAAGTTGTAAAAAGAATTCTCTTAACCTTTTTAAAGAAAGATTACATTTGGATTAGAAAATGAGGAGTTTATCCCTAAAGCTTAAATATTTGGGAGGAAGAAACTGTTGGATCTTATCCAACTAAGTTGGATCTTAATCCAACATTGGGCTTATGTACGATAAATAATTATATGGTGCTACACTATCATATTAAAGTCCAATGTATACGTGATCTTATTTTATAAGTTAAGTGGGCTTAAATGAGTCATATAGGTTGTGGGCCTTTATGTGTGGCAACTATTGTGCTTCAGTTCGTTGATGGGCCGAATTGGAAACCGTAGGGCTAAGGAGGTTAGCCCATATATCTATTATACATTTGACAACGTTTTTTGAATTCTAGGGCTGATCGGGACAAGATAAAGAGTGGCTGAGATTTGATCTTGGTAAATCAATGGTTGAGATTGGATTTTGTGAAAATTTTTGTGGGAAAACTTAAATTTTGGTGGGAAAAATGTCTTGGGAACCAAAACTTTGAAATTAGAAGTGTATTGGGAAAGATTTTGGAGATTAAATTTGGGAGGAAAAGTACATTGGAAACCTAAACTTTGAAATTAGGAGTGCATTGGGAAAGATTGTGGAGATTAAATTTGGGGGGTAAAGTGACTTGAGACCATAAACTTTGAAATTAAAAGTGCATTGGGAAAGATTGTGGAGAAGCATGATCCATTAAATAAAATAAAATAAAAAATTTAGCGTAAAACAATTTAGCAGAACAACAAATTAGCGTAAAAATCCTTGAGGTTTGTTGTTCCGCGCCCGCAAAAATTTTTTATGCTAATTTGTTGTTCCGCGCCAAAGGCGCGGGCGCCAAATTTGTTGTTCGACGCCGACTTTGTTGTTCTGCGCCAAAGGCGCCTGCGCCGAATTTGTTGTTCCGCGTCGAAGGCGCCTGCGTCGAATTTGTTGTTCCTCACCGAAGGTGCCCGCGCCGCTAAATATTTTTACGCTAATTTATTGTTCTGTTAAATTTTGGCTGTGGAAATAATTTTCGGGGAACAAAGATTTCGCGATGAAAATCTTAAATGAACCGTGCCCGCGGGCACGGGTTATGACTAGTATATATATATATATATATCTATATTACATTTGACAGAGTTTTTTGAATCCTAAGGCTGACTAGGACAAGCTGACTAGGACAAAGGGGTAGATAAAAGACGGCCAGGATTTAATCTTGGAGAATCAACGGTTGGAATTAAACTTTAAGATAAATGTTTTGATAGCAACAGCCTTTTTTTTTGGAGAGAGCAACATCAATTTGAATCATTTTCGGAAAAAGCAAAAGGTTTTTTTGGGGAAGAGCAAGAGCATTTTCGGAAAAAGCAAAAGGTTGGTGATCCACGACAACTCAATCTGAAACGTCCATTTTCAAACCAAAACTTTAATCATGTCCGTCCAAACAACTTTCAATTTGGCAATCCATGTGACCTTTCCCAGGAATCCGCATCAAGCCCTCGCGATTCGCGTCAACCCACTCCCCGTGACCCTTCCCAATGAATCTCTACCCTTCCCAATGAATTCGCCATCACCTCTCATCAGCACAATGGTTAAAACCAAAATGGGAGGCTGTGTATATCTGAAGGCAAGGCTGTTTATGCAATGGAGAAAACAAAAAAGAAAGAGAATCTTCTTATTGGCCTCCTTTCTCCTCTCCCTCTCCAACGCCGAAGACCACTTCCCGGTGCCCCAGATCTTGGAGTCTCGAGATGTTTGGTGACTGCGGCCTCCGGTTACGATGCTTCTCCGATCACCGTCGGGAACCGGATCCGACCATGGAACCGGTGATGCTGGTCACCAGCATGGGCGGCTCCATCCTTAACTGCAGGAGCAAGTGGACCGGTTGCCAGTTTCGTGTTTGGGTCCGACTCCTCTTCTCCGACCTTGAGTTCAAGAAGCACCTGTTGTCCATTTACAACAAAGGCACTGGTACTGAAAATTAACTCACTCACTCATCACTAATTAATTCTTCGACCTCGAATTTTTTTGGTTTGCAGGGTATGTTGAGTCGCTGGACACGAGCGTGGAGATTGTGGTGCCGCAAGAAGATCATTATGCAATGGATATTCTTGATCCTTCAGTTGCAAGTTGCAAGTCGCTTCAAGTATCGTACATGGTTGGGAAAATGTGGCTCGGATTGAATTCGAAATCCCAATTCGTTCAAAGAAATGCTCTTTTAGAATGACTGTAACAGGTTGAAAATCTTCCACTTTTTCATTTATTTTTTCAGCCCTTCCTCTATTGATCTATCAGTTTGTTTTTTTAACTTAATTTCATTTAATTGTTCAAACAGTCAGGATAAATTTTGTCGAGAATCGTTCCTTTTTGTAAGCTTGCTCGGGTAGAGAAATGGGAAGGAATACAGATTCATGTAGTTCAGTCTGTCTTTCTTTGGTTCATGTTGGTCTTTGTTCAATCTAGCTAGCAGTGATTTACATGGTGTTTTGTAAGTTAACCATTGTTTTCCCCCCTATTTTCTTGAGTCGTTGTCATTTTTTGTTTCTTTTTTGATGAGGGGTGACTAAATATTTGGCAAACATATATTTGTACGGTTCATTTAATTTAATGGAACATGAGATTGAGTTGGCATTGCTATTTTTATATATTCTTAATGGAACATGAGATTGAGTTGGCATTGCTATTTTTTGATGGATTCATCATTCATATAAAACACAAGATAGAATAATGAAAAAACTGAATAATTTCTCAGGATACATCTAATGTGAATGACATAAACCCCACTTTTTAGTTGATACCTGAGCTGTTACATGGTAAAGACTGATCACAAACATGCAATCTTAATTATAATTGACATTTTCAAGTCAGGGTTTGGCCTTTCGTGTTTCGAATAAGGCATGATGTACAATTCTCCATGAAAAGTTTCCACTCTTATGGCATTTTAAATTGAACTTTTGCCCAGTCGGATGATTGTTGGATCCGTTTTTAACCTTTGGCAATTGAAAATGACCTTAAAAATCGGTAATTGTTCTGATACGATGTAGGTTGCTATGGTTTGATGTTTGCTCTTTGTTGTTGGGTCATAAAAGTTTGATGTTTTCTCTTTTTTGTTAGGTCATAAAAATTGGTAAATGACCTTAAAAATCAAAAATGGTACTGATACACACGCCTGCGCCAAAGGCGTCCGTGCCAAAGGCGCTCGCTAAATTTTTGTTGGTTTAAATTTTGGAAGGGGAAATAATTTTTGGTTGAACAAAGGTGCCAAAGGCGCTTTCGGCCTGCTAAATTTTTGTTCGTTTAAATTTTGGAGGGAGGAATAATTTTTGGGGAGAACATAGTTCTCGACTGTGCCCGCTAAATTTTTGTTCGTTTACATTTTGCCGGTGGAAATAATTTTTAGGGAGAACGATGACTTTAGAGGATATCTTAAATGAACCGTGCCCGCGGGCACGGGTTATGACTAGTATATATATATATATATATATATATATATATATATATATATATATATATATATATATATATATATATATATATATATATGAGAATAATGGCTATCATACGCCATATGAGAGCTTCTCTCATACGCCCTCTCACATAAAGCACCCAAGTACAACCAAGTACAAGCCCATGTGGGCTTGTACTTGGGTGCTTTATGTGAGAGGGAGTATGAGAGAAGCTCTCATATGGCGTATGATACCCATTAATCCCTATATATATATATATATATATATATATATATATATATATATGGAGAAATGGGGGTCAGCTGGCCAAGGAGGAAGTCCCTCCTTGGTTGTCCGCGTGGCTTCATCTCCACCCTCCATCAAGCGTCCATCTGCTTCAGTTCAAAACATTTAAGTTTCAGCAACTTTTTTCAGAAAACCCCTTGCTTTTGACCTCGCGCATTCCCAAGACACCCTCTCCTTCCTCCATCGCAGCTGGGAAGAAATGAATTTGGGGAGATTTTCTCATTTCCCGTCAAGTTCTCACCACCCATCTCTCTATCAGACTTTCCCCCGTATCCCTCTCGCCTAGCGATGCTCAAACCCTAACGCTGCCTTACTCTGCACCCGCCTGCCCCTTCCAAAGATCTGCTCAGCCCTGTCTCTCAAAACCTCTCTCACCAAAGCACCTCGCATACGTCCTTTGATTTTGTTTCGTCTCTCACCAAACCCCTCTCATTAAGGCGATGAACCAATATATTTCAACTCCTTGAAAAGGGGTTCGCAATTGCATGGGGAGACTGGAATCACACAAGATTTCAGGTGTTTCAGTACTGTCTTATAAGAGTGTAGATGTAAGAAGCCATCACATCCCAATCTCAAGTATCTTTCAATAACAACAACAATAAAATATCAAGTATCTTTATCTTTTTGGGTTCACTTTCTTTAAATTCATAGGATACTAATGACATCTTAATCTCAACATGTAAATCTTTATGCCGCACGCCAGAGTTTGTTCTTGAGATTTTAGCTTTCTCATGGTCAAGGATTTAAATCAAGTTAATCTATTTCATAATGTACATCATCAGATATGATAATCACATGAGTAGTATATTCAATTGGTTGCTTTATCCTTTCAACTGAAAATCTGATCACCAGTGGGTTTGTGGAGGTTTATACTGGTATTCATGGAGGTCTATGGCTATTCTAATTGTGGCATTAGGTAGTGATGTCTTCTACCAAATTCTTAATGTATTTGGACCTTCTTTATTGACTGTATTTGAATTTTAAAGTCTTGGTGATTGATTGGTGAAATTGATACCTTTCTAATAATGATTTGTGCATATAAACAAATCTAGTTCAGGTGCGATTATTGCAATTGAAAACACACAATTTTCATGTGGCATGATAAATAAAACCACATGCATATGCTAAAAAAGTTGAATTCTATGCTTGTTAATCTTAAATTGAGTACTATGCTTGCATTAATGATCTTTGGGGTATGAACATTTCTATTTATATTTCTATAAGCTAACCATGCAGGGATATACAAGGTTATATGTGTTATTGATTGTGTCCGGATCCGAGAATCGTGATGATGATTCTTTAAGAAGGGTTGATGCCATTAGTGATGATGATTCTTTGATTGTGGCCATTAGTGATGATGATTCTTTGATTGTGGCTAAATCCGACAAGCGCAAGAGGATGTGGCCTTGTTCCTTATGATGATTTCAAGCCATTGCTTGTGGATCTGATTTCTAATGTAAAGGAGGATAAGAGAAATGTACAGGTTCCATACGATTTGCTTATTGATGCGATTTCTAATGTAATTGAGGAGAAGAGAAATGCTGGTGCTTTTTCACCCTGCACAAGAAACAAGATAATGTGTACTACAATTTGCTTTCATATAAATTAAACTAGTTTACAAGACAGGCATGTTTTGGTCATGTATCATTGTTGTACATACTTTGATGTATTTTTCTTATGTAAATCATATCGAATTAATAGACAACCAGATATCTTGTTATATGTTGTTATTCTTGGGATAACTCATAACTGAGTATGTGTGTGCTCTCTCTGTGGGTATAGAATTGGTGCACGTATTGTGTTGTAAATTATGTATGATATTGATTAAGCAAATGCTAATCTTGGCTTAACCTGGAATGTAAATCTTTCTGAATATTTGATAGTTGACTTGTGGAACTAGAAAATTGCAACAACTTCAATGAAGGCAATTGAAACATCAAGAAAATAGAGGTGTGCTTGGTGTCATTTTCTCATGCTATAATTGTACCAGATGGGATTTAGCTCCTTAACTTGTTTTCTTAATGTTTCTTAAAGTTTGAAACATGATAAACAAAAACAGCAGAATGTTTACAAGGTCGATGAAGAATGTCGTAAACGATGTGCAAACTGAGTATAAATCCAAAATCATTGGATCCTATCCTTGAATTTGGATTTGATGCAACAGTGGAACTTGGAGTACAAGTCTGATTGTGTATAGTATGAGACTTGAAGCTGCTCTATGCAAGAAGCTGGATTTTATGTATGATTTTATGCATGAAATTATGTCAATGCGACTTGAAGCTGATGTTGATTCAGGTGTGATATCTTGGCTGGATATATCCACGTAGAACATGTTGTATGCTCTAGCAAAATAATATTATGATATAAAACCGAATTCCAAAAATGATAAAAGATAATACAAGCTGATACAAGTGTTACAAACTTAATTTCAGGAATGATACAAGCTGATACAAGCTGTGATATAAGCTATTCCAATTCATTCCAGAATTCCAGAAATGATATAAAGCATCAAATTAATATAAGCTGGCATACAGAATTTGTATTCCAAATTGTTATTCCAACATACAACTGTCTGATACAAGCATGTAGAATTCGTATTCCAAAAAGATACCAGCTTAATTATTCATTTTACATCTTTTTACAAGACATCTTCATTTTACATCTTTTTACAAGACATCTTCATTTTACAAGACAGCAGGTTGTTCCCATGACATGCAGCATGGTTCAAAGAGACAAGCAGTTTACAGCCTTGTATGCTTCCAGCCTCCAAATTTCCAGATTGATTTCACACCAAGCTATTACAGCTGATTCCAATCCAAGCCATCACAATAAGAAACAAATATATTTAGCCAAGCCATCACACCTGAATCATGAAACCAAGCAATTAATAAAACGAAGCCAACCTATCACACCTGTAGATAAGTTAAAAGGATGGCAGTCTACCATTAATAGAGGAAACACAATCTGTGTATAACTAAAACCTTTGTAAATACATAAAAAGAACATGATGAATTATCTTATGCCTCAAAACACATGTAGGATAAAACCATGTAACAAATTAGCAAATGAACCAGACTCTTTAAAATATCTTAAAAGGTTCGTCCGAGGTATCAACGAAAAAATATCTTAGAAGGGGGACAATCGCAATCATTTTCATAAAAAATCTCTTCAAGTATTTTGGCCTCACCCTCAAACACCATCAGAGAGGAAGAGAAGTATGCAAACATGT
Source organism: Scilla litardierei (assembly GCA_030789695.1). Lineage (NCBI taxonomy): Eukaryota > Viridiplantae > Streptophyta > Magnoliopsida > Asparagales > Asparagaceae > Scilla > Scilla litardierei. The sequence goes on from JAULAV010009799.1 coordinate 13,728, forward strand.
ATATCTCTTAAGTACACTTGGCCTTCGACCTCCCTCTCCTTATTTGGGCTAGGCTTCATCTTGGGCCCTCTTCTCGATGGCATCCATTTAAGGGCCAACCTGCAAGTCTACCACAATGGAGCCATTGACTTTGGCTCTCTTCACACCAACATCTGCGTATCATATACATAATCTCTCTACAATTTACCCACATTGTTTCTAAATTATATAAAAATATTTTTATGGCAAGGCTCTCAGTTTTATTGAATTTCACACACAAACTCACATTGTTCTATTAGCTTATAGATTTAAAATACCATCAGAAGATATGTCAAACTCCGAAGGAAAAATCTGCAGTTAAATGTTCCTTATCTAGCATAAAGAGAACTAAATTCTTTTTGTTTTTCCTTCTGTCATCAAGAAAATCTTGAATGAAATGTGCTAACTAGATTTTTCTTGAATCAATCTATACATGTCCTTAGGTTCCTCCATTGATTGGTGTTTTCTATAGTACGGTGGGACTATTGTAGCTGCATCTGTTTATGGATGAAAGGGCTCCTCCTAACTCAAATCCTAAATTATTACTAAACCTCATTTTGAAGCAGAGCCAGTCTAGTGCCAAGACAAAATAAAAAGTACTAAATGTCAACAATGATTTACACATGCTGTAACATAGAAATGTATGATTAATGGAAAACATAGCATTATCAATTGTACATTATAACTACAATATTGTTTTCAGAATAGTAGTTTTACCTTCTTATTGAGCTCAATTGATAGCGCTTGCAAACTGACAATCCAAAAAACACAAACTTTTTGTGTGAATTTAACTTCAAAAGTTAACCCGGGCAATATCTGATATCTTCACGCTTTGTTCATGCAAATAAATATTGCAATACCTAATCACCTACACAGCACTCAACTCGTTGTCTATATATATTGAGCAGCAACAAGTATAAACTGCTTACAAAAAAATCCAAAAACCATTAAAATTCCAAAAAACACACTCTTTTCCATCAAAAACAAAAAAAATTCAATACCGTTGTTGCTTTCATTGAATCTCCTATTGGCCTCCTTGTTCCCGGCGTTCTTGTCTGGGTGATAATTGAGAGCGATCTTGCAGTAGGCTTGATCTAATCATCAGACGCTCCTTTCGAGAATTGCAAGAGTTCGTACTAGGCCTTCCTAAATTGAGTAAAAATAACACAAACAAGAGAAATTAAACAGCTAGAATCGATTCGAGTCGAGGACTTACCCTCCGATGGCGACGAGAGAGCACTAGAGAGTGAGGACGAGGAAGGGCAGCAGGCTCTTTGCCATTGGAGCACTCGACAAGCTCAAATTTTAAGGAATTTTGGGGAATCAATGTTTTTGACGAAACAAAATCGGAGGAAGGATGCGAGGTTCTTTGGTGAGAAAGGTTTTGAGATACGGGGCGGATCAGATCTTTGGCGGGGGCGGGCGAGTGGAGAGTGAGGTAGCGTTAGGGTTTGAGCGTCGCTGGGCAAGAGGGACACAGGGGGTGGTCTGATAGAGAGGGGTGGTAAGAGCCATGACAGGAAATTTCCCAAATTCATTTCTTCCCAGCTGCGATGGAGGAAGGAGAGGACGTCTTGGGAACGCGCGAGGTCAAATGCAAGGGGTTTTCAGAAAAAAGTTGTTGAAACTTAAATGTTTTGAACTGAAGCAGCTGGACGCTTGATGGAGGGTAGAGATGGAGCCACGCAGACAACCAAGGAGGGACTTTCTCCTTGGCCAGCTGACCCCCATTTCTCCCATATATATATATATATATATATATATATATATATATATATATATATATATATATATATGTATGTATGTATGTATGTATGTATGTAAACGGTTTATTTATACGTTTCGAAATGATTCTAATTTTTTTTGAAATCCCACCAAAATGGGCTCTACTGTTAAATTATTATTATTTCAAAATGTAAACGGTTAAATACATACATTGTATGATTAGTTGCCTGAATGAATTTTAAATGGATCGACGGAGTAAATAAAAGGTTTTCATGAATATTTACATTTAAGTTCGGTTTCATTTAAATTCAATTTTGAGCACAGTTGGTTATATGTTTCGAAATAATTTTTAGATCTACGAAACCCCATCAAAATGGGCTCTAATGTAGAGATTATTATTATTTTGGAATTTAACAAGTTGTAAACATACATTGTATGATTGTTTGCCTAATGTCGAATTTAAAATGGATTGAAGGAGGAAATAAGACGCTTTAATGTATATTTCTCCTCAAGGATAAATTTTGTGTTAATTTTGGTAAAATAAATTAAATTCTAATTTTATGGCATAAATACATATATATATTTCGATATATAACAAGTTGACTTCATACCTTAGTATGAAAATTCAGTTTGACTAAATATGAATTTAAAATATAACACAAAATTCAAGTGCTTTCTTCGGGAGGAAATAAAAGTTTATAAGTATATTTCTCCTCAAAGATAATTTTTTAAAAGGCCTTAAGGAATTTTGTTCACTAACCATCAAGTAAATGGCCTTACGGAATTTTTCACACATTTTAAAGTTTTATATAAAATGGGATAGGGTGTATATTTATATATTTATAACTTTATATGTATGTTCATATACACATTAGTATACATATATACCCCATTTTGAAGAAGAAAATTTGTATTGAAATTATGGATTTTATTTAACTCAATATAAATAATTTGAAAGGTGGAATAAAATGTCCTTATATATATTTCCACTTAGTGTAATCATTTTTGTGTTAAATTCAGTTTAGTTTCAATTTCAAATTTTTGGCACAATTAATTATATATTTCGAATATAGATTGATTGGATCATCAACTCGCCAAAGTGGGTTTTCTTGTGAAGATTAGTTTTAATCTTGAAATATAACAAGTTGAATACATACTTTTGTATGAAAATTTTGGTTGTCTTAAATTTTATTTTGAATAAAAGTGGACTTGAATATTTCCACTTAAAGTTTAAATTCATGTATTAAAATACGACATATATTCAAATTTTGCAAAGGTATATATTTTTAAAATGACTTCGTGCAATCATCATCTCACCAAAGTGGGCTCTCTTGTTTGCGTTATTTCATTTCTTAAATATAAAAGGAATTTTATGTGCCCATGATTTCATAAGAATGCTAAATCGGCCCAAAGGAAGATTAGCATTCTATATCATTTTATGCACATCTGTGGCAATAGACAAGGTGATGATTAGTGAGGTCAATGCATGCAAATTTAATTCGGCCCAAAGGAAGTTTTATTTTTGGCATGTTATATTGTCATTGCCTGATTGCTACAACAAGACGTCAATGACTTGTCAATAGATTATCCAACGGATGTCTTGAGATGGGAAAATAGCATTAATTTGAATTTGGTGTTGTTTTGTTTAATACTCATATGAACATGTTACAATTGTTTTCTTGTTCTCTTTTTAAGCTATTATTCCTGAAAAAATTTTTGCCAGCCTCAAATCTATTCCAGTACTTAATGGCACTAACATCACGACATGGAAGGAGAATCTTTTGATAATCCTTGGAGTTATAGATCTTGATCTGGCATTAAGGACTCATAGTCCTACACCACTCACTGATGAGAGTACCTCCGATGAAAAGAGGGAGATGGAAGAGTGGAAGAGATCAAATTGCATGTGCCTAATGCTTGTGAAGAATGCCATTATAGAATATCTCAGGGGCTCTAATTCAGAGAAAATTTCCACAGCTAAATGGTTCCTTATTGAGCTTGAAAAGAAGTTTGTTAAGAATGAAAAGAGTGAGATTAGTACACTCTTGACAAACCTAACTTCAATGAAATACGAAGGTAAAGGATACATCAGGGAGCACATATTGAAGATGTCTAATATTGCTTCAAGGTTGAAAGCACTTGAGTTAGACCTCTCTGAGGCTCTGCTAGTGTATTTTGTATTGATATCTCTTCCATCACAGTTTAACCAGTTTAAGATGAGCTACAATCTGAAGGATGAGACTTGGTCTCTGAATGAGCTCATCTCATATTGTGTAAAGGAAGATGAAAGGCTTAAGCAAGAAATGACAGAAAGTACTCATCCGACCTCTACCTTCAACAAAAGGAAGAAGGACATTGAAGCTGCAGATACAGCTTCTCAAAAGAAACAACAAAGGGAACTGAAAAGTTCAGAAGGTAATGGTTGTTTCTTTTGTGGAGCTGAAGGACATGTAAAGAAGAATTGCACAAATTATCACGCTTGGCGTGCTAAAAAGTGTATGTTTCTTTAATTTGGTTTAATTCTAAGTTAATTTATTTTCCTACAAATTATGGTACTTATAGACACGTGAAAGATCCTGGTATAACCATTCACATCATTGTGTCTATGCAGGAATGCCTAAGATGCCAAGAGCCAAATGATGGTGAAAGATATATCAATATGGGCAATGGCAAGATGGTTCAAGTAGAAGCAAATTAAATTTAGATTATTTCTTTTAAAGGCTAGATTGTATTTGAATTTTATGAGACTATTATGTACCGTTTTAATGGAATTTGGATTTCTATTTCTATTTTTGAACAAATTTGGTTGTTATTGTTTAATTATGAATGGAAAATTGGTTGTCTCATGATTCAAAGTTAGTTTATTCTGGTTCTTTAAAAGATCATTAAAATCTTCATTTATTTGGAAATGTTGCTTCATTTATAGAATTCCTACAATTTAAGTACATGTGTTATAAAGAAAGAATTAACAATTTAGAATTCGATTATTTTTTATTACAGCTTATTTCATTGATGCAATTTCAACAAATGAACTTAAATCACTTGCATGTTTGGATGTCTAACTAAATAAAGGTTTTATAAGCCTAACAAAGAAACTAGACTTAGTGCTAATGATTTTCTAGTTTTGTTGAATGGTTTAAATAGTGATATTTGTATGATTTTACATAATCCCACTATTAAGTTAATTTATGAATTAGGAAATGCATACCTATTTGAGGATGCTGAGTTTGAGGGGGAAATTTAGTTAGTGACATTATTCTTGAAGAGGATTATATCCCCACAGGTGTTGTTGGCATTGTTCAGGATGGTATTCCTGACATTGTTCAAGACACAATAAATTCAAGATAATGTTGCAATTCCTCCTATTCGTGAAATTGTTCATAAGGACAAACTCTAGCACCTCAAAGCACTAATTGCCATTCAGGAAATCCATTAAAAAGATGACTAGTTCATTGTTGACATTAGGATGATGGAAGTTCGACTTACATCAAGTCATAAAATTTCTACATCTCTAAAATGGATTAATTAATTAAGAAAGTTTTTGAATGATACTTAAAATCTTTTCTCATTGCCATAAGGTTTGAAACCTATTGATTGTAAATAGTTTTTATAATCAAAAGGAATTCAAAAGGGTATGAAGAAAAGACTTAAAGCATATCACTCAAAAACTTTATACAGAAAAGAATGCATCAATTGTAAAGAGACTTTCTGTTCAATTTTCATGAAAGACTGTAAGGTTTATAATGACATTAGTAGAGCATTTCAATATCGTTAATGATATATTAAATTTCATTAAGTGATCACCTCGTTCAGTTTTGAGATGATGTTTGATGATGTTATATATCTTAAGCTCTGTGGGAGCATGTAATTTCTATGATGTCTATGTGGTAATGTATGTTAAGTTCTGTGGGAGACAAGTTTAGTCTCATTGATTACCCCAAGAATTTACTTCAGAAGATTTCATATATCTCACCAATAGGGAGTCTAAAGTATGCTCAGTTTTATATGCATTTGGTTATTGCATATATTACAGGTGTGTTGGGCAGAATGTTAAGTTCAAGATTAGACCATCTGACAACATCCAAATAGGTCTTACGGTATTTATAGAGAACAAAAGGGTTACATGTTCAAGGATCAGTAGTCAAAAAAGGTTTGAGATCATTTTGGTATACTGACTATGATCATTTATTGGATGCAAAGAATTTATGAAAATCTATATTAGGTGGCATCTACTAGAAGAGATCTAAATAGTCACTTTTATATAGTCTCTTCTGACACGGCTTTAGATTTCATATAATATTATTTGACATCCAAATCATGAAATATATCTTCATATTTTTGTCACTATGCTGCAAATCAGGGATGTAATTAAAACACCACACAATTTATTTAGTGACAATAAAGTATGCAGTTTTATATTCCAGTAACAACATGAACTCGACAAAGTTTAGATATTCAGAGATCAAGTTCCTAGCTTGTTGATTAATAATTCGGAGTGTATAATTGTCTAATAAGCACATCAGAACAAACTGTGTAATTACGGATCCGATATACTAAGGGAATATCATCCAAAAGGTTTTATGAGCTCGCTACTCATATGGATGTCATTTCATTAAGACCATTCAGTTTTGTGGGAGTTTGTTGGGTGCTCATGTAATAGACAAAATTAAAGTCTCCAGCTTAAGCTTGAGGTTATTTTCTGATCAGAAATAAAGTTTTGGTTCAGTTCGGCTTCACTCCGATTTTGGTTTGTTTATGATCTCACTAAGGTTAAGGAGGATCAGTTGGAAATAGACATGTTAGATCACATTAAATATAATTTCCATGCTACACATCCACTTCATAATCCATGTCATTCTTTTGTATTAGCACGGTGACCACTGATGGGTCGACCTGCAATTGCTGTGGCGAGGATCTCTTTGATCCCTTACTAATATAATTGATGGACCAGATTGTTTTTTGACTCATTAAAGAAATGACTGTAAGTTAAGATCTTATTTGGTTGTATGCACAACGAAATATAATTATAACGTTTAGCATATGGCCCAAGTGGGAGATTGTTGGAACTTATCCAACTAAGTTGAATCTTAATCCAATATTGGGCTTATATGCGATAAATAATTATATGGTGCTACACTGTCATACTAAAGCCCAATGTATACGTGATCTCATTTTATAAGTTAAGTGGCTTAAATGAGTCATATAGGTTGTGGGCCTTTATGTGTGGCGACTATTGTGCTTCAATTCGTTGATGGGCCGAATTGAAAACCCTAGGGCTAAGGAGGCTAGCACATATATATATGCGGTCATGATCCCCAGAGCACACGAACAAGTTAGCCGTCTTTTCTACGCCCCGTCGCTAGGAGAGAACCGGAGAAAGCCAAATGATTTCTCCAACGGTGGATTCGTGCTGTTCTGGAAGATCACCCGCTTCGTTATCGTCAAGATCTCTTTTAGACTATTAGCGATGGACTCAGGTACGCTTCCGCTAAACAGAGAGGGTAACATTTTAAGATTCAGCATGTTGTATATCTATATTATTATTTGCATAGAAACATGGTAAACATTGTAGGATCTCTTATTAAGCACATTTTTAGGAGGCTCTGGAGTACATGAGACCATGTTAGAGAGCTTTAAACTTGTAAAAAAAACTCTTTGGAAAAATGGTCCTTTATTGAAAAATGAGGAACATTAGTGAAGGCATGTTATTCAAGATAGGGGTTTTTGTGAAAATGAGGGAGTGTACTCTTACAACATGTGAATTTGAGTGCAACCATGGGGGTTTAGTGTAGGATGTCATATAAGGGCTTATCTACACTAGATTTTCAATAAAAATGTGGTCTTTTAGCTTATTGAAATTTTCCTCTTTTGTTATTTTTAAAACAAAGGTGGCATTTTTATTAAGCCTAAAAACTAGCTTATCCATAAAAATGTAGTCTTTTTGTAAAATGAGAACTTGTTATTAACCATACATCCTAAAAATGACATCTTTCACTCATATCTACCATTTCCCCAATATTAACAAATAAAAACATGAACTTTACTAAGAATTTATAAAAAGACACATGATTTTGGGCCCAATTCCATCATTATCCCAAAGAAATAACCAAGCAAGCATTCATATACCCTAATTCTACAACACTCATCCCAATTCTCAAAAACTTAAACATACAAGCATGTTTTCATCATCAACTACAAATATAGGGTGAGCGATGGAGATTCTTACCTATGAAGAGCTTCAAGAAAGGGTTAGGGCTTGATTGGAAGTCCTCCCCTAGCTTAGGCCTCCTCCTCCTTCTCTTCTTCTCCTCCTCCTTTCTCTTCTCTCTTTTCTTTCTCCTTTTTTTGAAAGTTTCGTCCAGCCACACCATATGTGGGAGAGTAAAACAAAAAGGAATTTAAAATGAAAGGAAAAGAAAGAAAGAGAGAGGTGTGGAATTATGTAGAAGCTTGGGGAATTTTGTTAATTAGGTGTTATCTCCTAATATTCTCATTATTCACAAGTTTGCCATGGATTATAATTATTTCACATTTGCCCTCATTTTTGTGTTTTATTTACAAGGTTTGCCATTGCACAATGCCTCTCATGAAATGGCCCTCCAACTTGGTGATTTATTTACAAGTTTGCCATTGCATATTGCCCCTCATTAAAACCCCGTTGACGTGGTCTCTTAATTACAAGGTTGCCATCACTCTCTTTCTCTCACTTTTTAATTGCCCACCAACTTGCTTTCTTTATTACCGAGCATGCCATTTAGGGAACTCTTGTGCACAAACCCTCATTTCTTGTCAATTATGGAAATATACACAATTTTTGGGTATAAATGAAAAATTGAGGGGGAGGGTACAAAGGCAAATCTATTCATTCTAGTGAACGGGCATGCACACACACACACACACACACACACACAAGAGACTAGGGCTAACTTAATAGTTAGCAAAAATGTAGAAAATGAAGAAAATATTCCCGAGCTCAGAAAAATCAGCAAAAATGTCTGTTGCAAGCGGGAGATCGCCATCTTCAATTGAAAAATATGAGAAGACAAAATTAGGCTACAAAATTCATATCAGTAAATAAAAAGAGCCTTATCGTAGTATTTACTCACAAGGGTTGTTACACCTTCTGAAAATGTAGAAAATAGTCCCGAGCTCAGAAAAATTAGCAAAAATGTCTGTTGCAAGCGGGAGATTGCCATCTTCAATTGAAAATATGAGAAGACAAAATTAGGCTACAAAATTCATATCAGTAAATAAAAAGAGCTTTATCTTTAATAAAATGTAGAAAATAGCACCGAGCTCAGAAAAATCCGCAAAATGTCTGTTGGAACAGGGAGATCTCCATCTTCAACTAAAAAAAATAAGAGAAGACAAAATTAGGCTATAAAAATCATATCATTTAATCAAAAGGTCTATATCTTACAGAAAATGTAGAAAATTGATGGGTGCTCAGAAAAATCAGCAAAAATATTCGTTAGAACCGGGAGATCGCCATCTTTAACGAAAAAATAAGAAAAGACAAAATTAGGCTACAAAAATCATATCATTTAATAAAAAGATTTATAACCTTAATAAAATGTTGAAAATAACCCAGACCTCAAAAAAATCCATAAAAATATCTATTGCAACCGGGAGATCGCCATATTCAACTGAAAAATAAGAGAAGACAAACTTAGGATATAAAAATCATATTATTTAATAAAAAGATACACATCTTCCATAAAATTTAGAAAATAGACCCGAGATCAGAAAATCTGCAAAAAATTCCGTTGGAAACGGGATATCACCATGTTCAACTGAAAAATAAGAGAGGATAAACTTAGTCTATAAAAATTATATCATTTAATAAAATAACCACATCTTAAATAAACCATAGAAAATAATCCCGAGCTCAGAAAAATCTGCAAAAATTCTGTTGGAACCGGGAGTTTTCCATCTTCAACTAAAAAAATAAGAAAAGATAAAATTTGGCTAAAACATCATATCATTTAATAAAAAATCCATAACTTCTCGAAAATGTAGGAAAATATTTCTGAACTCAGAAAAATCCGCGAAAATCTCCGTTGGAACCAGGATATCGCCATGTTCAACTGAAAATAAGAGATGACAAAATTAGGCTACAAAAATCACATCATTTGATAAAAAGATCCATATCTTCAATAAAAGGTGAAAAATAGCCATAAGCTCAGAAAAATCTGCAAAAATGTCCGTCGGGAGATCGTCCTCTTCAGCTGAAAAATAAGAGAAGGAAAAAGTTTGCTTTAAAACATTCATTTAATAAAAAGATCCTTATCTTTTATAAAATATAGAAAATAGCACCGAGCTTTTAAAAATCCACAAAATTGTTCGTTGGTACAGGGAGATCGTCATATTCAACTGAAAAATATGAGAAGACAAAATTAGGCCACAGAATTCTTGTCATTTAATAAAGAGGTTCATATCTTTAATAAAATGTAGAAAATAGCATGTAGCGTAGAAAAATCCGAAAAATTGTCCGTTGGAACTGGGAGATCGCCATCGTCAACAGAAAAAATAAGAGAAGAAAAAATTGGATAGAAAAATCATATGATTAGCTATGAAGATTCTTATCTTCCAAAAAAGGTACAAGATAGCCCTAAGCTCAAAAAAATCGGCAAAAATGTCCGTTTGAACCGGGAGATCGCCATCTTCAACTGAAACATAAGAGAAGCCAAAATTAGGCGAAAATATCATATCATTTAAAAAATGATACATATCTCCCAAAAAGTAGGAAATAGCCCGGAGATGAGAAAAATCCGAAAAAATGTTAGTTGGAACCGGGAGATCGCCATCTTCAACTGGAATATAAGAGAAGACAAAATTAGGGCAAAAATCGTATCATTTAATAAAAAGATCGCCACCTTCAACTAGAAAATAAGAGAAGACAAGTTCAGGCTTTAAAATAATCTCAATTAATAAAAAGATAAATATCTTTCATAAAATGTAGAAAATAGCAACAAGCTCACAAACTGATGAATAAAAATCTTATCCGTTGAAGATGGCAATATTCCTATTACAACAGACATTTTTAAAGATGAATATGGCGATTTTTCGGTTTCAATAGACATTTTTGTCCTAATTTTGTCTTCTCTGAAATCATTTAATAAAACGATTTATATCTTCCAAAAAAGTGAAAAATAGGCCGGAGCCAAGAAAAATCAGCAAAAATGTCCATTGGAACAGGGAGATAGCCATCTTCAACAGAAATATAAGAGAAAACAAAATAAATCCAAAAATCATATCATTTATTAACAAAATCGCCATTATCAACTGGGAAAAAGAGAACACAAAATTAGGCAACAAAAACATATAAATTAATATAAAGATCCTTATCTTCCAGAAAATATATAAAATTGCCCCAAGCTTAGAAAAATACGCAAAAATTTCAGTTGGAAACGGGAGATCGTCATCTTCACTTAAAAATTAGGGAAGAAGACAAAATTAGTCCATAAAATATATAATTTAATATAAAGATACATATCTTTCAGAAAATGTAGAAAATAGCCCAGAGCTCAGAAAAATCCGTAAAAATGTCCGTTGGAACAGGGAGATTGCCATCTTCCTCTAAAAAAGAGAAGATAAAATTAGGCCATAAAAATAATATCATTTAATATAAAGACCATATCTTAATGAAAATTTAGAAAATAGCCCAGAGCTCAGAAAATCTGCAGAAATTTCCTATGGAACCGAGAGATCGCCATATTCAACTGAAAAAATAAGAGAAGGCAAACTTAGTTTATTAAAATCATATCATTTAATAAAAATCCATATCTTCAATAAACTGTAGAAAATAGTTTCGAGTCAAGAAATATCCGCAAAAATGGCAGTTGGAACCGGGAGATCGAAATCTTCAATCGAAAAATCAGAGAGGACAAAATAAGACCATAAAAATATACAGATCCATATCTTCCAGAATATGTAGAAAATAGCCTGGACTGAGAAAAATCCGCAAAAATTTCTGTTGGAACTGAGAGATCACCAACTTTAACTTAAAAAAATAAGAGAAGACAAACGTAGGCCATAAAAATCATATCATTTAATAAAAAGTTTCATATCATCCATAAAATGTAGAACATAGCACCGAGCTCAAAAAAATCCGTAAAAATGTTTGTAGGAACCGGGAGATCGACATCTTCAACTGAAAAAAAATAAGAGAAGACAAAATTAGGCTATAAAAATCATATTAATTAATATAAAGATTCATATCTTATAAATAATGTAGAAAATATCCCGGAGCTCAGAAAATTCCGAAAAAATGTTTGTTGGAACCGGGAGATCGTCATCTTCAAATAGAGAAGATAAAATTAGGCCAAAAAGCATATTATTTCATAAAAAGATCCATATCTTTCTGAAAATTTAGAAAGATAGACTCAAGCTAAGGAAAATCTGCAAAAATGTCCATTGGAACCGTAAGATCGCCATCTTCAACAGAAAAAAATAAGAGAAGACAAACGTAGGCTATAAAAATATATCATTACTTAAAATGTGGAAAATATCACCGAGCTTATAAAAATCCGCAAAAATAACCGTTGGTATAGGGAGATCACCATCTTCATCTGAAACATAAGAGAAGAAAATTGCGCCAAAAATCATTTCATTTAATAAAAAGATCCACATCTTCCAGAAGGGTTAGAAAATAGTCCCTAAGTCAGGATAATACGCAAAATGTCAGTTAGAAACAGGAGATCGCTATCTTCAACTGAAAAATAGAAGAAGAAAAATTAGGCCACAAATCATATCATTTAATAAAAAGATCCATAACTTCTCAAAAATGTAGAAAAATAGACCTGAACTCAGAAAATACACAAAATTCCCTTGGAACTGGGATATCGCTATCTTCAACTAAGAAAAATAAGAGATGACAAAATTAGGTTATAAAAATCATATTATTTAATATGAAAATTCATATTATACAAAAAAATAGAAAATATCCTGGAGCCCAAAAAATCCTCACAAATGGCCATTGGAACCCGTAGATCGCTATCTTCAAAGTAAAAAAAGAGAAGACAAAATTAGGACAAAAAAATCATATCATTTCATAAAAAGAAACAAATCTTCTAGAAAATTAAGAAAATTAGTCTCAAGCTAAGAAAAATCTGTAAAAATGTCCGTTGAAACCGGGAGATCGACATCTTCAACTAAAAAAATAAGAGAATACAAACATAGGCTATAAAAATCATATTATTAAATAAAAAGTTCTATATCTTCCATAAAATGTTGAAAATAGCACTAAGCTCAAAAAATATACCAAAATGTCTGTTTGGAACCAAAAGATTGCCATCTTCAACTGAAAAATAAGAGAAGACAACATAGGATATAAAAATCATATCATTTAATAAAAAGATCCATAACTTTATGAAAGTGAAGAAAATAGCCCAGAGCTCAGAAAAATCGGCAAAAATGTTCGTTCAAACAGGGAGATCGTCGTCTTCAACTGAAAAAATAAGAGAAGAAAAAATTAGGTCAAAAAAGCATATCATTTAATAAAAAGATCCATAACTTCTCGAAAATTAAGAAAATAGTCCCGAGCTCAGAAAAATCGACAAAAATTTCCGTTGGAACCGGGAGATTGCCATCTTCAACTGAATAATAAGAGAGACAAAATTAGGTTATAAAAATCGTAAAGATTCATATCATATAGAAAATGTAGAAAATAGCTCAGAGCTCAGAAAAATCCGAAAAAAATTTCTGTTGGAACCAGGAGATCGACATCATCAACTGAAAAATAAAAGAAGACAAAATTTGCCAAAAATTATATCATTTAATAAAAAGATACATATCTGCCATAAAATGTAGAAAATAACACCGCCCTCAGAAAAATCTGTACAAATGTCCGTTGGGACCGGGAGATCGCAATATTCAACTGAAAAAAAAGAGAAGACAAAATTAGGCACAAAATCATAGAATTTAATAAAAAGATTCATACCATCTAGAAAATGTAGAAAAAAATCCAAAACTAAGAAAATTCTACAAAAATGTCTGTTGGAACCGGGAGATCGCCATATTCGACTGAAAAATATGAGAAAACAAAATTAAGCTACAAAAATCTCGTCATTTAGTAAAAAGATCCATATTTTTAATAAAATGTACAAAATAGCCTGGAGCTTAGAAAAATCCGCAAAATTGTCCGTTGGAACTGGGAGATCGCAATCATCAACTTAAAAATAAGAGAATAGAATATTAGGATATAAAAATCATATCATTTAATATAAATATTCTTATCTTCCAGAAAGTGTACAAAATAGCCCCGAGCTCAGAAAAATCCGTAAAAATGTCCATTGAAACCAGGAGATCGCAACCTTCAACTGAAAAAAGAGAAGATAAAATTATGCCAAAATATCATATCATTTAATAAAATGATACATATCTTCCAAAAAGTGGAAAATAGCTCAGAGCTCAGAAAATCCGCAAAAATGTTCGTTGGAACCGGGAGATCGCCATCTTCAACTGGAATATAAGAGAAGACAAAATTAGATCAAAAAAATCAAATCATTTTATAAAAAGATCGCCATCTTAAACTGGAAAATAAGATAAGAAAATTCTAGGCTATAAAATTCATATCAATTAATAAAAATATCCATATCTTACATAAAATGTAGAAAATACCATGAAGCTCAAAAAATGATATATAAAAATCTTATAAGTAAAGATGGCGATCTCCTTGTTACAATGGACATTTTTATAGATGAAGATGGCGACTTCCCCGCTCCGAATTTTGTCGTCTCTTATATTTTAGTTGAAGATGGCGATTTCTTGTTTTAACGGACATTTTTTGGCCTAATTTTGTCTTCTCTGATATCATTTAATAAAGGATCCATATCTTTAAGAAAATGTGAAAGATAGCCAGGAGCTCAGAAAAATCCGTAAAAATGTCC
>JAULAV010009800.1:0-28352 GCA_030789695.1 Scilla litardierei
CCAGTGCCTCCAAATCTCATGTCAAAATACGGCTCCTAGAGCCCCAAATACGCAAGAATACCCCCAAAACCCTAAAAATACGTATATATAGGAGCATTGCAGGTTTGGGGACCTTAGCGGGTTCGAACCCCGCTTCATTATAAGGGTGCAAATGTGAGCTGTTAGATCTGGGCGGGATTGCCTGTGGACGCGCCACGTGGCATGCGGGTCGGATCGTCGCCCGCAAAGCTGCGTCTCTTTACGTTGCTGGCCGTTGGAGTTTGATCCAACGGTGGTGATATCACTGTGTCACCGCTCTACTCTCGACCGTGCGATGTCCAAGCAATGGTCCTGATTCCGCCACATCGCCAGTATAACTTACTCAATTCGAATCCAAATCGGGATGATTCACGGTCGTTGAATGATGATCTTGCGGCTTATAGCGTGCCGCGTCGCCCGCTTGTTGTGAGACGTCGAATTAGAGCAGGAGTGGGTGGATGTGCACCATGTGTCCCATCTTTTGAGCGGGTGTATATAAACCGTATTTCATGCGTATTTATGTTGTATTTCTCCATTTAAAATGGTATTCTGCATTCAAAAATTCATAAAAATTAGCACAGATCTCAGAAAAATACAAATAAATAGTCATTGGAATCGTGATATCGAGATCTTCGTACTAAAAATATAAAAAGGGTAGAATTACTCAGTATATTGCTGTTTTGTGCATATAATGAGAATTTGCTCTAATAATTAAGAATATTCTAAATTCAATCATATTAAAGATCAAATACGTATCATATATGCACAAAATAGGTCTATATAAGGTGTTTAATATGCAATATTAAACCCGAATCACACCCTCCAACTAGTGATTTTCTAGTCCCTAGCAAAAAGAGCGATTAGATTGGATGATTAATAAAATTATAAATTCTATCAATCACTTATGGCATGGCTCAATAATACGGTTTCCAACATGATATTGACCATCAATATGCACAATCCATGAATAAGATCAATCACATGCTATTTTCTCTAATTTAATTTGAATAAATAACATGCGAGCATCGTTTTGCGCAAGCGAAAGTATAACACGTCGTTATATTCTAGTTTTCTTATTTCCAAGGAATTGGCATCTCAAAAAGATCGTTTAAATCATGGGTATTGAAGTTGCTTAGTTCATTCACCGTTTCTTTTTTTTTATTTTTTTGACGACTTAGAATAATCCATGTAACGAGCTTTCAGTTAATGACTCCTAGGCCAGACGACCTTCGGGCATTAGGCTTAGAAGAGCCCCTCGAACTTAATAACTCGAATCATCTTAGTTTTATTTTCTCCCTCTTTTTTGGATGTACTCCCCATTCATCCATCTTTCGACGCGAATCTCCAATGCTTCTTGAGGCACGAAGACTCGGCTAATTAATGAACTCAAGGGAACGAAGCATTTATATTTTTCTCTTTTTTTATTTTTTTTCATAAGCAACTCAACACCCATTCTTCGAGCATAAACATTAATAATAAAGGCCAAATTTTTCTTCAACTTGAAGACTATTCTAATAAATCGTGTATACTTTAGCTTTTGCATCACAATAGCATGCATGAAATAAATTCAAACTATTTCGAGATATTAATCATTGCAATTAAAATTTTTCATAAATATCATATTAACGAGTAATTCCATGATGGAAAAATAATTAATTCAAGCCATAAACAATTTTCAGAACTCAATCAATGCATAATCATCTGTATTTGTGGTATGTGAAGGAGTTTTAAATGATGAGAATTGGTGATTTATTCTTTTATTTTGCTTTATTTATAAAAATCCTAAGGTCTCATACACTCCCCCAACTAAAGATGGACATTGTCCTCAATGTCGAAGAGGGTACGAGTTTATTCAAAAGCAAACATCCTAAAAAAGCATATAAAAAATTTATACTAATGGAAAGAACACACCATGGTCAAATGGTGGATCACGGATCCTTAATGGTAGAGGAAGTTGCTCTATTTGCTCCTTGCGCTCCTCAGCGAGTATTCTTTCTCCACTCGCTTCCTTATGGTCAAGCATCGACACAACCCATTATATCTCCTTCATGTGTGTATGTTTTTCCTGTATGAGATACGTTGTGTCAAATAAAGATGTACGAAATTGATTATCCATGAAGGCTTACCATAATGGGTCGTCATAAACGCTAAAATTTTTTTAAGCTAATTGACGACGATCTGAATCTAAAAGATTTGGAATTAAAGTTTTGAGATTCAGAACTATAGTGTATACGTTCATGAGAACTTCCCTGAAAAGGATCGATATTCTTGATTTGATACTCTGCTACAGGATGAGGTGGAAGTGGCTGCTGAAACACATCTGTGGGGATGTATGGCTCAGGCTCCAATGTAGTCTATAAGTTATCTCCCTTGCTCATATCTTCCTCTTCATAGCAGTGATAACCTGAAGCAGTCCATCCAATGTACGCGTACTCCTCATGTGAGGCAGATGATTCTGAAGGATGACATGGTTCAGTTCAATGATTTTACTCTCGACATCACTTGTCTCCACTCCATCTTCATCATCGTCAAAATGGAAATGCATCGTGTCGCCTATATAGTCTACATGCACTCCATCACACATCTCCTCATGCTTATCTAAGTAGATCTGATGCTACATCTCATATGTTTTCTCTTGGTGCTCCATAGGATCGCATCGGTAATAACTCCAAGGTAACTCCTCAGGCTGTCCCTGGACCTGCTGAGATGTGTCTACGAAAGGAATGCTCTGGCCATCATCCTCATACCTTGGAGATTGATCCTCAGATGGCATAGTTCTCTCTTGCACTGCAAGGTCCTGAAGTACCACCATGCATCCTCTGTCGAATAAAAGAATTCTCCATTACAGCTCTTGCACGAAATCCAGTGTAGGAGGGAGTAATCCTGTGTAGAAAATCTGCAGGAGATGATCATCGTGGAAGCTATGGGATGGGCACACAAGCATTAAATCATTAAACCTTCTCAAAGCCTGATGGTAGGCCTCCCCATCAGCTTGGATGAAGTTCGCAATCTGTTGCTTCATAGCCTGCTGCCTCTGTGCTTGCTACACAAAAGGAGGCAAGAATCTCTTAAGGAAGTCAACCTGAAAGGATAACCAAGTAAATAATGAGTCATGAGGTAAAGCATCAAACCAAGATATAGCATTGTCTCTTAAAGAATACGAGAAATCTATAATACATAGTCTTTCTATGTGCTCAAGCTTTTTCCTATGAAACAATTAGTGGCATATCTTTTCAAACTCTTGCACGTGTAAATAAGGATTCTCCTCCTCTGTACGAAGGAAGACTAGTAGGATTCGGGTCAAATCAGAAATAAAGTTTAAAAAGTATGCATCACCATCCATATTTTTTTAAAAAAAGAACAAAGATATGAAAATAAAAAGAAAAAATCCCAAGCTAGAAGGTGGAAGGGTCTCACCGAATGTTCCCCTATACGAACTGAAATTGTAGCTTACAAGTATCGTTATCCCCGACAATGGCACCAAAAACTTGACTCGTCTCAAAATGTGTGAGTGCTACTCCTAAGTGTAGGAGATCGAACAAGTAATAATCCTGATGAGTCCATGTATCATATCCACGTGACAACTGACCTGCAAAATCACGAACTTCAGATTATAAAGAGTACTAAAACGATAATAAACAACCACATATCTAAGATATAAGTAATGGTGTCGATGGTTTAAACTAATAAAAGAGAATCCTACGATAATTACAGTGAATTCGATACTAGGGTACTAATATGGAGAGTATGGGTTGGTAGTGATTTCGTTAGGGTATGTGCAATCACTGATTTTAATATCTTTTCTATAACTCAACGTTTCGTCCGACTGGGGCACGAAAACGTCGGAAGGTATGACAATAAAGAGTGTAAAATAGTGCCAAAAAGTAATCACGTATATCATCGATTCCTTAAGAAAATACACACAAGTGCCCTCTCGGGTCATGATACATCCTCTCAGATCGCATCACGAATAAGTCTTACTCAGATCATATTTGATTCAAGCTTGCACACGTCTCCGTATAACATACCCAAACAAGATATAAGTAGAAATCAATGAAATACGCAATATAACGTGAATATAGGGCGAAAAGATATTGAAATCGATGATTACAACACCCTAACTACATCAACATCAACACATATAGAGATTAGCCATGCATGGAGAGAAAATAAACAATATTCATAGACAAATGCATGCTCAAAGTCTCAAAATACTTGACAAATACTCAAAATACAAGCCAAATACGTGAAATACAATGCTAAAGATAGGAAAAATATCACCAAATCTCTCCAAATAGACCCTAAATCTCCTTCAAATGATAGCTCCTGCCTCTGTCTCCAGGGCCTCCAAATCTCACGCGAAAATATGGCTCCTAGAGCCCCAAATACGCAAGAATACCCCCCAAAACCCTAAAAATACGTATATATAGGAGCATTGCCGGTTTGGGGGCCTTAGCGGGTTCGAAATCCGCTTCATTATGTCGGCACAAATGTGAGCCGTTATATCTGGGTGGGATTGCCTTGGACGCGCCACGTGGCATGCGGGTCGGATCGTCGCCCACAAAGCTGCGTTTCTTTGCGTTGCTGGCCGTTGGATTTTGATCCAACGATGGTGATATCGCCACGTCGCCACTCCTCTCTCGACCGTGCAATGTCTGAGCAACGGCCCTAATTTCACCATGTTGCCCGTATAACATACTCAATGCGAATCCAAATCGGGATGATTCTCGGTCATTGGATTATGATCTTGCGGCTTATAGCGTGCCGCGTCGCCCGCTTGCTGTGAGACGTCGGATTAGATCGGAAGCAGGTGGATGTGCACCATGTGTCCCCTCATTTGAGCGGGTGTATATACGACGTATTTCATGCGTATTTCTGTCGTATTTCTCCATTTAAAATGGTATCCTGCATTCAAAAATTCATAGAAATTAGCACAGATCTCAGAAAAATACAAATAAATAGTCGTTGGAATCGTGATATCGAGATCTTCGTACTAAAAATATAAAAAGGGCAGAAATACTCAGTATATTGATATTTTGTGCATAGAATGAGAGTTTTCTCTAATAATGAAGAATATTCTTGATACGATCGTATTAGAGATCAAATACGTATCATACATGCACAAAATGGGTCTAAATGAGGTGTTTAATATGCAATATTCAACCCAAATCAATGGCAAACTCCCGTATAACAGAGATTTTTACAGATTTATATTAGCTACGGGCTAGTTTCAACATTTTCTATTAGATTTGAATATTTATGTTAAATGATATGATTTTTATAGCCTAATTTTTCTTCTCTTGTTTTTCTGTTGAAGATGGTGATCTCCCACATCCAACGGACATTTTTGCGTATTTTTCTGAGATCTGGGTTATGTTCTACATTTTCTAAAAGATGTGGATCATTTTATTAATGATATGATTTTTTGGCCTAATTTTGTCTTCTCTTTTTTTGTTAAAGATAGCAATCTCCTGGTTCCAACGGACATTTTTGCGGATTTTTCTAAGCACAAATCTATTCTCTACATTTTACTGAAGATATGGATCTTTTTATTAAATGATATAATTTTTGTAGCGTAATTTTTTCTTCGCTTATTTTTCAGTTAAGTATGGTCATCTTCCAGTTCCAACGGACATTTTTTGCGGATTTTTCTGAACTCAGGGTGATTTTTCTACATATTCAGGAAGATGTGGATCTTTTTATTAAATGATACGACTTTTGGCCTAATTTTGTCTTCATTTATTTTTTCTTTGAAGATGGTGATCTCCCGTTCTAACAGACATTTTTACGGATTTTTCTGAACTCCGGGCTGTTTTCTACATTTTCTGTATGATATGAATATTTTATTAAATGATATGATTTTTATAGCACACGTTTGTCTTCCCTTATTTTTAAGTTGAAGATGGCGATCTCTCGGCTCTAAAGGATATTTTTATAGATTCCTATCATCTCAGGGCTATTTTCTACATTTTCTGAAAGATAAGTTTCTTTTTATTAGATGATATATTATTTTTGGCCTTATTTTGTCTTCTTTTATTTTTCAGATGAAGATGGCGATCTCCCTATTCAAACGGATATTTTTGCAGATTTTTCTGATCTACCGGGAGTTTTCTATATTTTCGGTAAGATATGTGTCTTTATATTAAATGATAGGATTTTTATAGCCTAATATCGTCTTCCCTTATTTTAAAGTTGAAGATGGCGATCTCCTGGTTACAACAGACATTTTTACTGATTTTTCTGAGCTCAATGTTATTTTCTTCATTTTATTGAATATATGGATATTTTTATCAAATGATATGCTTTTTGTATTCTAATTTTGTCTTCTCTTATTTTTCAGTTGAAGATGGCGATCTTTCGATTCTAACAGATATTTTTCCAGATTTTTCTGAGCATGGTGCTATTTTTCTACATTTTCTTGAAGATATGGATCTTTTTTTAAATGATATGATTTATGGGCTAATTTTGTCTTCTTCTCTTTTCGCGTTGAAGATGGTGATCTCCCGATTTCCACGGACATTTTTGCAGGATTTTTCTGAGCTCCTCGATTTTTTTCTACATTTTCTGTAAGATATGAATCTTTATATTAAAGCTTATGATTTTTATAGCCTAATTTTCTCTTCTTTTATTTTTCAGTTGAAGATGGTAATTTTCAACAGATATAAGAGAAGACAAAATCGGAACCGGGAAATCGCCATCTTCATCTTTAAAAATTCGTGGTAACCAAGATATCGCCATCTTCAACTAATATGATTTTTATATATCATTTTCTGAGCTTGGTGCTATTTTCTACATTTTATGAAAGATATGAATCTTTTTATTAATTGATATGATTTTTATAGCCAAAATTTGTCTTTTCTTATTTTCCAGTTGAAGATGTCGATCTTTTTATTAAATGGTATTATTTTTTGCCTAAATGTGTCTTCTCTTATATTCTAGTTGAAGATGGCGATCTCCTGGTTCCAAAGGACATTTTACGGATTTTTTGAGCTCCAGGATATTTTGTAAATTTTCTGGAAGATATAAATTTTTATATTAGATGATATGATTTTATAGCTTAATTTTGTCTTCTCTTTTTTTAGTTGAAGATGGTAATTTCCCCATACAAACGGGTATTTTTGCGACTTTTTCTTAGATCGGGGCTATTTTCCTAAATTTTTTGGAAGTTATAGTTATTTTTAATAAATGGTATGATTTTAGGCCGAATTTTGTCTTCTCTTATTTTTTCGTTAAAGATGGCGATTGCCCTATTCCGACATGTTTGCGAATTTTTCTAAGCTTCGGGCTATTTTCTAATTTAACTGCAAGATATGAATCTTTATATTAAATGATATGATTTTTATAGCCTAATTTTGTCTTCTCTGATTTTTCGGTTGAAGATGTCAATCTCCAAGTTCCACAGGCCATTTTACAAATTTTTCTAAATTTGGAACTATTTTCTACAGTTTATTAAAGATATGAATCTTTTTATTAAATGCTATGATTTTTACATATTAAGTTTGTCTTCCCTTATTTTTCAGTTGAAGATGGCGATCTCCCGGTTCCACAAGAAATTTATGCAGAATTTTCCGAGCTCCGGGCTATTTTCTACATTTTCTGTAAGATATGGATCTTTTTATTAAATGATATGATTTTTATGACCTAATTTTTTCTTCTCTTATTTTTCAGATGAAGATGGCGATCTCTCGGTTCCAAGGACATTTTGGCGGATTTTTCTGAGCTCTGTGCTATTTTCTTCATTTTCTGTAAAATATGGATCTTTAATATTTATATTAAAGATATGATTTTAATGGCCTAATTTGGTCTTCTGTTATTTTTTAGTTGAATATAGTGATCTCCTGTTTCCAACGGAATTTTTTGCGTATTTTTCTGAGCTCGGTGCTATTTTCTATGTTTTCTGGAAGATAATGATCTTTATATTGTTGATATGATTCTTGTTGCCTAATTTTGTCTTCTCTTTTTTCCTGTTGATGATAGCGTTCCTTTTATTAAATGATATAATTTTTTGGCCTTATTTTGTCTTCTCTTATATTTCGGTTGAAGATGTCGATCACCCGGTTTCAACAGACATTTTTGCGGATTTTTCTGAGCTTCGGTCTATTTTTCACATTTTCTCGAAGATATGGATATTTTTATTAAATGATTTCAATGGAGACAAAATTAGGCCAAAAATGTCCTTTGAGACCGGGAAATCGCCATCTTCAACTGAAATATAATAGAAGACAAAATTCGAAACCGGGAAGTCGCCATCTTTATCTACAAAAATGTCTGTTGCAACCGGAAAATCTCCATCTTTAACCAATACGATTTTTATTTATCATTTTCTGAGCTTGGTGTTATTTTCTACATTTTATGAAAGTTATGCATCTTTTTATTAATTGATATGATTTTTATTGCCTAAAATTTTCTTCTCTTATTTTCCAATTGAAGATGGCGATCTTTTTATTAAATGATATGATTTTTTGGCCTAATTTTATCTTCTCTTATATTCCAGTTGCAGATGGCGAGCTCACGGTTCCAATGGATATTTTTGCAGATTTTTCTGAGCTCCGGGTTATTTTCCACTTTTTGGAAGATATGTATCATTTTATTAAATGATATGTATTTTGGCCTAATTTTGTCTTCTCTTATTTTTAAGTTGAAGATGGTGATCTCTCGGTTCCAACGGACATTTTTGCGGATTTTTCTGAACTCGAGGCTATTTTGTACACTTTTTGGAAGATAAGAATCTTTATATTAAATGATGTGATTTTTATAACTTAATTTGCCTTCTCTTATTTTTCAGTTGAAGATGGCGATCTCCCAGTTCCAACAGACATTTTTAAGGATTTTTCTGAGCTCCAGGCTATTTTCTATATTTTATTAAATATATGGATCTCTTTATTAAATGACAAGATTTTTGTATCCTAATTTTGTCATCTCATATTTTCTATTGAATATGGCAATCCCAACGGACATTTTTGCAGATTTTTCTTAGCTTTGGGCTTTTTTCTACATTTTCTGGAAGATATGAATCTTTTAATAGATGGTATGATTTTTTGGCCTAATTTTGCCTTCTCTTTTTTCGGTTGAATATTTATTTCCAACAGACATTTATGCAGATTTTTCTGAGCCTGGTGCTATTTTCTACTTTTTGCGGCAGATATGTATCTTTTTATTAAATGATATGATATTTGGTCTAATTTTGTCTTCTTTTATTTTTAAGTTGAACATGGTGATCTCCCGGTTCCAACAGACATTTTTTCGGATTTTTCTGAGCTCCGAGCTATTTTCTACATTTTCAGTATGATATGAATCTTTATATTAAATGATATGCTTTTTATAACCTAATTTTGTCTTCTCTAATTATTCAGTTGAAGATGGCGATCTCTCGGTTCCAATAGATATTTTTGTTGATTTTTCTGAGCTCGGGCTATTTTCTACATTTTCAAGAAGTTACGAATCTTTTTATTATATGATATTAATTTTTGACCTAATTTTTCTTCTCTTATTTTTTAAGTTTCAGATGGCGATCTCGATGTTTTAACGAATATTTTTGCAGATTTTTCTGAGCTACGTGCTATTTTCTACATTTTCGAAAAGTTATGGATCTTTTGATTAAATAATATGATTTTTATAGCCGAATGTTGTCTTCTCTTATTTTTCAGTCGATGATGGTGATCTTCCAGTTCAAACGAATATTTTGCGTATTTTTTGAGCTCGATGCTATTTTCTACATTTTATGGAAGATTTAGAAATTTTTATTAAATAATATGATTTTCATAGTGTAATACCATGTTTTCGTATATACGGGAATAATGTACGTATTTCTAGACGTATTTGTACGTATGAAATTTTTGGGTATTTTTATAAATTTTTCCATAATTTTCTAATGACCAAACTATCTTTAAATAATTTTTTTAAACATCATGTGAATTAAATGGATGAGTATTTAGATGGTATACTTGGTATTTGGCGGGCAAGGGTATTTTAGTGGAGTGTTTCTATTTAATAGAAATAGAAATACCAAAATTTCCTAATGGAGACACCTAGCCTAAAAGGTGTCATCACCTCTTTGATTTTCACCTAACTCTCTCCATTTGGCAAGCTAAGAGGGAATTAAAGGATGACAAGGACGAGGGGATGAATAAAAGAGAAGAAATTGGGAAAAAGAAAAGAAGACGAAGAAGAAAAAATTCAAGTTCTCATCCCCTCTTCTCTCTCCCCTCTCCTCCCTTTGCACCTCCCACTCCACCACCATCTCCACCACAGTCTCCTTAATTCAATCAACCTATTGACATCCACCATTGGAGCTTAAGGTATGGAAGAAGAAAGCTTGAGGATTGATAGAGTCTTCAAGGAGAAGAAGGGCCAAATAAATTAAGAAGGAGATATTTGAGTTAGGAGTTCTAACTTCCTAGTGAGGATGTAGTTTTAGGACTGTGGTTATAGTTTTCATCATTTATTTAATTTTAAGTTGGAATTTGATGTAGAATTGTAGTTTAAGCCCCATGCTAGTAAAGTGCCATGTTATGTTAAGTTTAATATGCATACTTATGATGTAATGTTTTATTTAGTGGAAGTATGCATAGTTTGCCAAAATATACCATGTAACATCACATGTTAGTGTAGACCATGTTGCCATTATGCTGCCTTTCTTAGCTTTAAAATAATTATCATGTCAAAGTATTAGGATGGCAATGGGAGTATGACTACTGCATCATGTTAGTCAATCAATATGCTATAATAGCTATGTTAATGATATGCTGTAAAATTTTCAGTTCTGTGCTGTAGATTCAAAAATTCATATCTGCTAGTGTAGACCTCCAAATGGGATGATTCAAGATGTTTTAGAAAGGTCACGAAGTTAACTACAACTCTCTAGAAGGAATCAGAGCCTAGTTTTGACTGTAGGAAGGTGTAAACAGACGATGTTATCATGGTGTCAGTTTTAGACAGATTTTGCTACATTGTGGGAAAATTTTCATTACTCTCTCTATAGACTCCCAAATGACACAATCTTAGATAATATAGAAACAAAACTTAAGCATCTACAACTTTTATGTTACGCACTAAACCAGATTATGGCCTTAGCTGTTTTAGACTGATATATCAGAGTCCAGATTCAAAATAGAATTCTGTAGTTGTCATGTAAATATCATGCTAAAGTTTGTGAAAATTATGGTGCTAAGAATGGTGATATTCATGCTTATGGCGTAATATTGTTATACATGTAGTAAATTATGTTATGAGAATAGTTCATGCTTATGGATGTAATGTTATGCTTGTACTATGTCACACAAATGCCATATTATGCTTTGTATTCTTATATTAGCATACTTTATGACAAGATGCTTCCATACTAAGATGTGTTTCATATTAAGAATGATGGAGTTATACGTTAATTGGAAACATAAGATGTTATAGTGTAAGTGAAATTTGTCTTGAAAAGAATGGTAGCTTCATAGAAATTAATACCACACATACCAAAGTGTCACATGGACCAGCGTGCCACAGAAATACCGAAAGCCACCTCCTGAATCCATGGGGCCACTTCTTGAATCAATGTGTGGTATGATAGATGACAAGGACCTATGTGCTACATAGACTAGCGTGCCACGTAAATGCCTAGGGCCACATCCTAAATCCTTGGAGGCCACCTCTAGAATCGATGAGTCACATTGTAGGCACGCTGTCATAAATGGGATCCCTTTTGTGTTGCATTTGTATTCATAACCATTCATATGAATCAAGTGCATATCTATGTGTGTCTGCCATTACTTCACGCTTATTTAATTCTATAGCTCTTACTTTTAAATATTTGCATGTGATGTTGTTTATTTTCCCTGCATGTTAATTCAGTAGACCTTATTTACTTTACTTGTTCCTTATGCGTAAATAGCAGACCTGTTTACAGTTAAGTGACTAGACCCTAGTTAGGAATAACAGTTCTAAAACTAGACCCTACCTAGCTATGTTAGGATTTCCTACTGGGTCATACATTGACGTGTCTTATTTACTTTTTACAGGTTTTAGAGCAGTACATCCAGATCAGGCCTGACTCAGAAGTTAGCTTTCAGTTCGTGGTAGAAATGGAATCCTCAGAGGGCAGCCTCTTCAGTTAGTTCTCAGTGTAGTCTAGGGAGTGAGTTGTACTGGTGTGGACCTTTATGTCTTTTGGGGATTTTTATTGGATTTCTTCTGTTTTTCACTTTTGTATTTGAGGATGCGATTATGTAAATAAATAGGTACCATTGTTTTAATAATAAAGAATGTTAGACTTGTATATGACTGTCTCTTATTTTCTGTGTTGGAGCATTACTTGTACTTCCTAGCATGTGCGCGTTGACCTGCATAATTCTTCTTGTAGACTCCATTCCTTCTCTTTCATTTTAACACTCGCTGCTCTAGGATTACTTGGGACGGATTCGTACTTTTCGAGATCCTGGGGAGTATTTGCGGAGAAAGCTTGGGGATTGATAGGGTCTTCTTCAAGGAGAAGAAGGGCCAAATAAATTAAGATGGAGATATTTGAGTAAGGAGTTCTAACTTCCTAGTTAGGATGTAGTTTTAGGACTGTGGTTATAGAGTTTCATCACCTATTTAATTTTAAGTTGGAATTTAATGTAGAATTGTAGTTTAAGCCCCATGCTAGTAAAGTGCCATGTTATGTTAAGATGCAATGTTTTATTTAGTGGAAGTATGCATAGTTTGCCAAAATATACCATGTAACATTTCATGGTAGTGTAGACCATGTTGCCATTATGCTTCCTTTCTTAGCTTTAAAATCATTATAATGTCAAATTATTAGGATGGCAATGGGATTATGACTAGTAGCATCATGTTAGTCAATCAATATGCTATAATAGCTATGTTAATAATATGCTGTAAAATTTTCAATTCTGTCCTGTAGATTCAAAAATTCATATCTGCTAGTGTAGACCTCCAAATGGGATGATTCAAGATGTCTTGGAAAGGTCATGAAGTTAACTATAAATCTTTAGAGGAAACGTGGCCTAGTTTTGGCTGTAGGAAGGTGTAAACAGATGGCTTTACTATGGTGTCAGTTTTAGATAGATTCTGCTACATTGTGGGAAACTTTTCATAACTATCTCTATAGATCCCTAAATGACACAATTTTAGATAATCTGGAAACAAAACTTACGCATCTACAACTTTTATGTTCAGCACTAAACCATATTATGGCTTAGATAACTGTTTTTGATTGATATATCAGAGTCTAGATTCAAAATAAAATTCTGTAGTTGTCATATAAATATCATGCTAAAGTTTGTGAAATTATAGTGCTAAGAATGGTTATATTCATGCTTATGGATGTAATGTTGTTATCTATTAGTAAATTATGTTATGAGAATAGTTCATGCTTATAGATGTAATGTTATGCTTGTACTATGTCACACAAATGCTATGTTATGCTCCTTAGTCTCATATTTGCATACTTTATGACAAGATGCAACCATACCATGATGTGTTTCATATTAAGAATGATGGAGTTATATGTTAATTGGAAACATAAGATGTTATAGTGTAAGTGAAATTTGTCATGAAAAGAATGGTAGCTTAACAGAATTTACACCACATAGGCCAAGGTGCCACATGGACCAGCGTGCCACAGAAATGTCGAAGGCCACCTCGGGCCACCTCTTGAATCAATGTGTGGTATGATAGACGACAAGGACCTATGTGCTACATAGACCAGCGTGCCACGTAAATGCCTAGGGCCACCTCCTAAATCTATGGGAGCAACCTCTAGAATCCCTGAGTCACATTGTAGGCACGTTGGCATACATGGGATCCCTTATGTGTTGCATTTGTATTCATAACCATTCATATGCATCATGTGCATATCTATGATTGTCTTCCTTTACATCACGCTTATTTAATTCTGTAGCTCTTACTTTTCAATATTTGCATGTGATGTTGTTTACTTTTCCTGCATGTTAATTCAGTAGACCTTATTTACAGTACTTGTTCCTTAAGCATAAATAGTAACCTGCTTTCAGTTAAGTGACCAGACCCTAGTTAGGAATAACAGTTCTAAAACTAGACCCTACCTAACGATGTTAGGATTTCCTACTGGGTCACGCATTGACATGTCTTATTTACTTTTTCCAGGTTTGAGAGCAGTACAGCCAGATCCGGCCTGACTCAGGACTTAGCTTTCAGTTCATGGTAGAGATGGAATCCTCAGAGGGCAGCCTTTTCAGTTGGTTCTTAGGGTAGTCTACGAAGTGAGTTGTACTGGTGTGGACCTATATGTCTTTTTGGGATTTTTATGGGATTTCTTCTGTTTTTCACTTTTGTATTTGAGGATGAGATGATGTAAATAAAGTGGTACCTTTGTTTTAATAATAAATAATGTTGGACTTGTACATGATTGTCTCTTATTTTCTGTGTTGGAGCATTACTTGTAATTCCCAGCATGTGTGCAATGACCTGCATTATTCTTTTTGTAGACTCTCTTCCTTCTCTTTTTTAACACTCGTTGCTCTATGTATACTTGGGACGGAATTGTACTTTCCAGGTATCCTGTAGAGCGAGGTGTAACATATATCCTACGTTTGTATTCTCTTATTCTTTTCAGTGAAGATGACGATCTCCCGGCTTCAACAGACATTGTCGCAGATTTTTATTAGCTGGAGACTATTTTTCTACATTTTCTGGAAGATATGTATCCTTTTATGAAATGATATGTTTTTTGGCCTAATTTTGTCTTCTCTTTTTTAATTTGAAGATGGCGATCTCCCAGTTCCAATGGACATTTGTGTGGATTTTTTTGAGCTACAGGCTATTTTCTAATTTTTTTTTGAATAATATGAATCTTTATTTTAAATGATATGATTTTTATAACATAATTTTGTTGTCTCTTATTTTTTAAGTTGAAGATAGCGATCTCCCAGTTCCATGGGACATTTTTGCGGATTTTTCCGTGTTCGAGGCTATTTTTCTACATTTTCGAGAAGTTATGGATCTTTTTATAAAATGATATGATTTTTTGACGTAATTTTTCCTTATTTTATTTTTCTGTTAAAGATAACGATCTCATGTTTCTAACGGACATTTTGTGTATTATTCCGACCTTGTGACTATTATCTAATTTTTTTGGATGATATGGATATTATATTAAATGATATGATTTTTGGCCTAATTTTGTCTTCTCTTATTTTTAAGTTGAAGATGGCGATCTCCCATCTCCAACGGATATTTTTGCAGATTTTTAAAAGATTGATGCTATTTTCTACATTTTAATAGCATATGTTTGTATTCTCTTATTTTCTTCAGATGAAGATAGCGATCTACCGGTTCCAATGGATATTTTTGCGGATTTTTATTAGCTTGAGTCTATTTTTCGACTTTTTCTGAAAGATATGGTTCTTTTTTTGAAATAATATAATTTTTGGCCTAATTGTGTCTTCTCTATTTTTTCAATTGAAGATGACGATCTCCCGATTCCAATGAAAATTTTTTGCGGATTTTTCTGAGCTCCAGGATATTTTCTATATTTTTTGTAAGATATGATTCTTTAAATTAAATGCTATGATTTTTATAACCTAATTTTGTCTTCTCTTATTTTTTTCTGTTGAAGATGGCGATCTCTTGGTTCCAACGAATAATTTTGCGATATTTTTTAAGCTCGGTGCTATTTTTTACATTTATGGAAGATAAAAACTTTTTATTAAATGATATATTTTTATAGCGTATGTTTGTCTTCTCTTATTTTTTTCAGCTGAAGATGTTGATCTCTCTGTTCCAACGGAATTTTTTGCGGATTTTTCTGAGCTCTAGGCTATTTTCTACATATTCTGGAAGATTTGGATCTTTATATTAAATGATATGATTTTTATGGTCTAATTTTGTCTGCTCTTATTTTTCAGTTGATGATGACGATCTCCTAGTTCCAACGGACATTTTGCATATTATTCTGACATCGGGCCTATTTTCTAAATTTTCTGGAATATATGTATCTTTTTATTAAACGATATGATTTTTGGCCTAATTTTGTCTTCTCTTATTTTTCAGTTAAAGATGTCGATCTCCTTGTTCCAACAGACCTTTTGCGGATTTTATGAACTCTGTGTGATTTTCTATATTTTATGAAATATAACGTTCTTTTTATTAAATGATATTTTTTATAGCCGACATTTGTCTTCTCTTATTTTTTTTAGTTGAAGATGTCATTCTACTCGTTCCAACAGATATTTTTGCGGATTTTTTCTTAGGTTGGGACTATTTCTACCTTTTTTGGAAGATATGGATATTTTAATTAAATGATATGATTTTTTGGCCCAACTTTGTCCTCTCTTTTTAAGTTGAAGATGGCGATCTTCCGGTTCCAATTACATTTGTGCGGATCTTTTGTGCTTCGGGCTATTGTCTAATTATCTATAAGATATGGATCTTTTATATTAAATGATATGATTTTTATAGCATAATTTTGTCTTCTCTTATTTTTCAACTAAAGATGGCGATCTCTCTGTTCCAATGGACATTTTTGCGGATTTTTTGAGCTCGGGGCTATTTTTCTACATTTTCTAGAAGTTATGGATCATTTTATTAAATGATATGATTTTTTGGCCAAATGTTGTCTTCTCTTATTTTTCGCTGAAGATGGCGATCTCCCGGTTCCAATGGACATTTTTTATTATTATTCTGAACTCAGGGCTATTTTCTAAATTTTCTGGAAGAAATGGATCTTTTTAATTTATTTTTTGTCTAATTTTTCCTTCTCTTATTTTTAATTGAAGATGATGATCGCCCGGTCACAACTTATATTTTTTGCGGATTTTTATGAGCTAGGTGCTATTTTCTACATTTTATGGCATACAATTTTCTTCTCTTATTTTTTCAGGTGAAGATGGTAATTTACCGGTTCCAATGGACATTTTTGCATACTTTTCTTTGCTTGGGACTATTTTTCTACATTTTCTGTAAGATATGTATTTTTTATTAGATGATATGAATTTTTGGCCTCATTTTTGTCTTCTCCTTTTTCTATTGAAGATGTCAATTTTTCGATTCCAACGGACATTTTTACAGATTTTTCAAAGCTCCGGGCTATCTTTTATATTTTATGAAAGATATAAATCTTTTTATTAAAGGATATGATTTTTGGCCTGATTTTGTCTTCTCTTATTTTTAGTTGAAGATGTCTATCTTCCAGTTCCATTGAACATTTTTGCTGATTTTTCTGTGCTTCAAGCAATTTTCTACATTTATGGAACATATGGCTCTTTTTATTAAATGATATGATTTTTATAGCTGAGGTTTGTCTTGTCTTATTTTTCAGTTGAAGATGTCGATCACCCAGTTCTAACGGACATTTTTACAGATTTTTCTGAATTAGGTGACATTTTTGCAGATTTTTCTGAACTAGGTGCTATTTTCTATATTTTATGTAAGATATGGATCATTTAATATTATTAAATGATATGATTTTTATATCCTAAGTTTGTCATCTCTTACTTTTCAGTTAAAGAAGGCGATCGCCTGTTTCCAACCGACATTTTTGCAGATTTTTCTGAGCTCAAGGCTATTTTATACTTTAATTAAGGATATGGATCTTTTAATCAATTGATGATTTTATAGCATAATTTTGTCTTCTCTTATTTTTTTAGTTCTCCCCGGTTCCAACGGACATTTTTGCGGATTTTTCTGACCTCGAGCCTATTTTCTATATTTTCCAGAAGATGTGGATCTTTTTATTAAATAATTTGATTTTTGGGCGTAATTTTATCTTCTCTTATTTTTTTAGTTGAATATAGCGATCTCCCGGTTCCAACGGACCTTTTTGCGAATTTTTCTTAGCTCTAAGCAATTTTCACATTTTCTGTAAGCCATGGATATTTATATTAAATGATATAATTTGTATAGCCTAATTTTGTCATTTCTTATTTTTCAGTTGAAGATGACGATCTTCGGTTCCAACAGAAATTTTTGCGGATTTTTCTGAGGTCTGGGCTATTTTCTGCATTTTCTAAAAGATATGGATCATTTAATTAAATCATATAATTTGTTTGCCTTATTTTGTCTTCTCTTATTTTTCTATTGAAGATGGCGATATCTCAGTTCCAAATGACATTTTTGCTAATTTTTCTGAGCTCGGGACTACTTTTTACAGTTTATTGAAGATATGTGTCTTTTTATTAAATGATATGATTTTTATCGCCTAATTTTGTCTTATCGTATTTTTTAATTCAAAATGTCGATCTTCCGGTTCTACCAGAAATTTTTGCAGATTTTTCTGAACTCTAGTCTATTTTCTACTTTTCTATAAGATATGAATATTTTTATTAAATGATATGATTTTTATATTTTCTTCTCTTATTTTTCTCGTTGAAGATGGCAAACTCTCGGTTCTAACAGACATTTTTGCAAAGTGAGTTACATGCTATTTTCTACATTTTTTTCATGGATATGAATCTTTATATTAAATGATATGATTTTT
Source organism: Scilla litardierei (assembly GCA_030789695.1). Taxonomy (NCBI): domain Eukaryota; kingdom Viridiplantae; phylum Streptophyta; class Magnoliopsida; order Asparagales; family Asparagaceae; genus Scilla; species Scilla litardierei. Next base: position 18,464 of record JAULAV010009800.1, read on the forward strand.
ATAGCCTAATTTTGTTTTCTCTTATTTTTCAGTAGAAGATGGTGAGCTCCCAGTTCCAACGACATTATTATGTATTTTTTGAGCTCGGTGCAATTTTTATAAATTTTCAAGAAGATACGGATCTTTTTATTTAATGATAAGATTTTTTGGCCTAATTTTGTATTCTCTTATTTTTAAAGTTATAGATGGCGATCTCCCAATTCCAACGTATATTTTTGATTATTTTTCAGCGCTCGTGGATATTTTTTAAAGTTTATTGAAGATATATAGCTTTTTATTAAATGATAAGATTTTTATTGCCTAATTTTGTCTTCTCTTATTTTTTTTCATTGAATATTGCGATCTCCCGGTTCCAATGGTCCTTTTTGTGAAATTTTTGAGCTCCTGGCAATTTTCTACATTTTTTTGAGATATGGATCTTTATATTAAATGATATAGTTTTTATAACCTAATTTTGTTTTCTGATATTTTTTTGTTAAAGATGACAATCTTCCGGTTCCAACAGAAATTTTTGCATATTTTTCTGAAATCTGGGCTATTTTCTATATTTTATGAAAAATATGGATATTTGTATTAAATGATATGATTTTTAAGCCTAATTTTATCTTCTCTTATTTTTTTCTGTTAAAGATGGCGACCTTCTGGTTCCAACGGATATTTCTGTGGAATTTCCTCGCTTGGGATTATTTTCTACATTTTACTGAAGATATGGAAATTTTATTAAATGATATGGTTTTTGTTGCGTAAATTTGTCTTATCTTTATTTTCAGTTAAGTATGTTGATCTATCGGTTCCAACAAACATTTTAGCGGATTTTTCTGAACTCGGTGCAATTTTTCTACATTTTCAGTAAGATGGATTTTTATTAAATGATATGATTTTTTGGCCTAATTTTGTCTTCATTTATTTTTCGTTGAAGATGGCGATCTCCAGGTTCTAATAAACATTTTTACAGATTTTTCTGAGCTCGGAGCTGTTTTCTACATTATATGTATGATATAAATCTTTTTATTAAATGATATGATTTTTATAGCCTAAGTTTGTCTTTCCTTATTTTTCAGTTGAAGATGTTGATCTCCCAGTTCCAAAGGATATTTTTGCAGATTTTTCTGACCTCGGAGCGATTTTCTACATTTTTTAATATTTATTTATTTTTATTAAACAATATGATTTTTGGCCTTATTTTGTCTGCTCTTATTTTTCAAATGAAGATGGTAATCGCACGGTTCCAACGGATATTTTTGCAGATTTTCTGATCTACGAGCAATTTTTTATACTTTCTATGTATCTTAATATTTAATCAGGATTTCTATAGGCTATCTTTGTCTTCCTTTATTTTTCAGTTGAAGGCGGTGATCTGCCGGTTACAACGGAAATTTTTTCTGATTTTTCTGAGATCAGTGTTATTTTCTTAATTTTATTAAATATATGGATTTTTTATCAAATGATATGCTTTTTGTAATCTAATTTTGTCTTCCCTTATTTTTTGTTGAAGATGTAGATCTTTCGATTCCAACGAAAATTTTTGCCGATTTTTCTTAGCTCGGGTCTATTTTTCTACATTTTTCGAAGATATGGATCTTTTTATTAAATGATATAAATTTTTGCCCTAATTTTTTTTTCTCTTATTTTTCGCTAAAGATGGCGATCTCCCATTTCAACAGACATTTTGCAGGATTTTTCTGAGCTCCTACATTTTCTGTAAGATATGAATCTTTATATTAAATCTTAAGAATTTTATAGCCTAATTTTTTCTTCTTTTATTTTTCAGTTGAAGATGGCTATCTCCCGGTTCCAACAGACATTTTTAGGAAGTTTTCTGATCCCGGGGCTATTTTCTACATTTTATTTGAGAAATGAATCCTTTTATTAAATTATATGATTATTATAGCATCAATTTATCTTCTCTTATTTTTCAGTTGAAGATGGCGATCTCCCAGTTACAATAAACATTTTATGGATCTTTTTACTAAATTATTTGATTTTCATAAACCAAGTTTGTCTTCTCTTATTTTTCAATTGAACATGGCGATCTCCCAGTTCCATCAGAAATTTTTGCAGATTTTTCTGACCGCGAGACTATTTTCTCTATTTTCTAAAAGACATTGATATTTTTATTAAATGATATGATTTTTGGCATAATTTTGTCTTCTCTTATTTTTCAATTGAAGATAGCGATCGCTTGGTTCCAAGAAACATTTTGGTGGATTTTTGTGTGCTCGGAGCTATTTTCTTCAATTTATTTAAGAAATGGATCATTTCATTAAATGATATGATTTTTATAGCATAAATTTGTCTTCTCTTATTTTTTTCAGTTGAAGATCGTGATCTCCCTGTTCTAATGGACATTTTTGCGGATTTTTTCTACATTTTCTGGAAGATATAGATCTTTTGATTAAATGATAAGATTTTTTGGCCTAATTTTGTCGTCTCTTATTTTTCATTTGAAGATTGTGATCTCCTGGTTCCAACGGGCATTTTTGATGATTTTCCTGAACTATGCACTACAAAAGACATGGTCATTTTTAGCGGTTATTTTAGTAGCGGTTCGAAACCGCTACTAAAATAACATGTTTCTAACGGGTCGAAACTGATTTTAGCAGGTATGACCCGCTGCAACAAAAAATTCTCTACTTAAAAACCGCGGGAAGAAACAACGAAGCGGCGGGGTAATTATTTTCATTTGCAGCGGGTTCGAACCGCTGCAACAAACTTTGTGGCGGCCAAAATCGCAACAAAGGCACAACAGGGAGAAGGCGTGTTGCGATTTTGAACCACTACAGCGAAATTTTTAGCGGGTCGGAACCGCTACAAAGGCCGCCCAAATCGCACAAAGAAATTTATTAGGGATCATCGCCCATACACAACCCTGATTGTGTTTTCGTTCTTAAGAAATTTGTTTGGGTTTGTCCAAAATAAAGTCGAAAATTTTGCTCCAAAAAATTTTTCATTCTCAAAAAATTTCGTTCTGAAAAACATTGGAAACCCGAAGAAACTCTACGGTATTTTCGTTCTCAAAATTTTCGAAAGTTATTAGTTCTTTCCTTCAGGTGAACAAATTGAGTGGTCCATCCTATCGTTTCGAACTTGCGTTCTCTGGTCACCGGATCCAAATGATTTGAGGGTTTGAAACCATACATCTAGAGAGGGATAGAGAAGAAGAGGAGTAGGGTGGTGGGTTAAATAAAAATGGGGAAATTGGAGATGGAATCGAGAAAAAGAAGTCAGTGAGAAACCCTAGCTCGATGTATTTTCGCTTTTCTTTTTGGATCATTTCTTCTTCTTTCTGTTGCTTTCTTTTTTGACATTTTAATGTATTATTTGTTAGGTCCTTTCGATGTTTTTGCATTGATCAGCACATCCGGATTTTTTAACTAGGCATAGGCAATTAATGGGTATGCTTCGATTTGATCTTATAGTAAAATTCTGACATGTTCAATTATCAGTGCTAAAAAGTTTTGTTCTTTCTTAGGGAATTTTTAAAAGTTCAGACTCCATTGATGTGCGGCAAGATTACTTGTGTGGAGAATCTCATCCAAGCTAAGCTAGTGTATGTAATCTTCTCCTTATCTGTTATTTTAGCAATTTGATAGAATCTTGATGTTTGAATTGAGAATTTTTTAGCAATTTGATAGAATTATAATTTTTCAGATATAGCATAAGTTATAGAGCCCATCAATCTCGTATATCAATTTTCTATTCTTTGCTCCTCTGAATTTACACAGAAAACAAAAACTAACACAACTATTTAACTTATTAGTACATCATCCATGTTTCATTTATGCATAGATGTGTTAGTTGTCGTATATTAATGAAAATAAATCAAGATTTGATATTTGTAGTTTATAGCTTTTTTGTTTTTGGAGGTGTTGCTTTGAGACTTGCAAACGATCTGTCTTTGAGAGGAGAAGAATGATTAGAAGGTGGTGCTCCAGTTTACTACATTTGTTTAAAGAGGGATGCTTAGAAGCTGATATTTTAAATCACTGCATTTTTATATCATGGTTGTTTGTATGTTTAGCCTCTGGTTATTAATATGATTGAGTTTTGTACAAGTGTTATTTTATCTAAGAAGTCTTTGCTGCAAAGAAGAACAAAGAAGAACAAATAAGAACAAGTCCTTTATTTCTTATTAAAAGTAGTCTTTTTGTTGGATCCATTGGATATTTGTCGAATTTCTATCATAATTAGGGCATTTATATGTAATGCATGGTTCTAAGTCATGAATTAAGTGCCTAAGAGGCAAACAAAATCACCATTAGAAAATTAAAATGAATGCCATTAGTATTTGCACAGATAATATTATTATTTTGGCCTTGAAAAATATTGCCCAAGGCGAGTAGGTTCAAAAGTCAGTGTTCCCCGAGATAGAGTCAAGGTATCCTGTTGTGCCATTCGTTATTATGAGCTTGATCAATTTCTTTAGATCATCACATTAAGCTTTAGCGATTGATTCATGTGATTGAATAGACTCATTTTTTGTCTGCCACATCTTTTTTGGTGTGCTTCCAAGATTTTTAATCATATTCAACTATTTAATCAAGAATAGTTTATATCGCACTTCGTTCAATATTATTGAGTTAATTAACAGTTCTATGTATCAAAAACACAATCGAATCATTTAGAAATCTGCAATTATACTACTATAGGCTACATAATGGCATTCCTTCGCGTAAGGTCAAGTATCCAAAGAAGTTACATTCTGATAAATTACACATGGTAGTTAATTCAAGGAGAACTTTGGCAAGAAAAGCATACAACTCTAAAAGTCCTTGAAAGAATATTTGCAGTGTACAAGGTGGCACATCTCCATTTGTAATCGATTAGCATAAATTATAATTTCTGTTAATAGGGACAGAGGTCCCAATGTAGACAAAGGAAATTTGGCATCAATTTCAATTTACTTGCAGACATAATTATTAAAATTTATTAAAATCTATTTTAATTTGACAATCATATTACTCAAACATGTCATGTTAAACTTACTAGGTCTTGGTACAACTGGATGAGCACAAGGAGTTATAGTACTGATGGGAATTGAGATGTCTTCTGACCTTAAAACATCATCCTTAAATTTGACCACTTCACGAAGCATTTGCCAGAAGTAAGGATTGATGGCGTTTCTTTTCTGTACAAAGAGGCCAGAAAGCGATTCCGGCTCCCCCACTCGCAACCCTTCCATCCGTCGAGGCTCACTGTGAATGACATGTCGGAGAGCTCCATTTCAATGCCCAGGCCCCCGAAGAACTCCATCATATTGGGATAGGTCACCTGCAACAAAGCAAAGACGTTGGTAAGCAAAAACATATGCAAGGGATAAGATGCACCAAATTTACGCCACATATGCTCTTTGCTTGATATAGGGATACAAATGGTTATTCTATAACAACACTGTCAGTTTAATTTTCATAATATGATGACATTGATACTTAGAATATGCATTTGTACGCTTAATTTAATGTTTTCTCCTAGGAATATGATTCTTAAGCATTAAATTTTCCTTGTAACATTTAGTGATGTTTGAGAATCAATTATTTCTGAGTTTAGTGCATTTAAAGAATACATAGGAATATGTGAATACAATTATGACAATGATACAACAATGGCAATGGCTTAGTCTGACTGTAGTGGTAGCGACAATGATGGTTCGATGATTATCATTTTTCACATATGACGATGATGGTTTGATGATAATACAACGATGACAATAGCTTAGCCTGACGGTAGATATGGTGTTACTGTGGGGATTGTATGTCTCAGCTTAGCACTGGTCACCTCTTCTATAGGTAAGGATCAGCCTCATGCCTCATTGCCTTAAACAATAAATTTGCATGCTCATTGAAAATTAAAACTAGCACAAATTCAAAAAGTTGACCCTTAGTCGATTCATTAACTCATTGATCATATTAAATTTTCACTAAAATTTACTCTAACGACGTCATATATGTTTGCTTGGATGCAGTTGTATTGTTGCTTCATTGGCGCCCATGACTAATCATGTAAATGTCATGAATATTAGTATCGATTTTGTTCTGATCCCAAATGTAACTTTTAATCGATCTATTTGATTAATTAAATTCTTTAATCAATTGATATTGCAGGGTGATCTTGATGTGTTGGGTCTTAATCTCTGTATGTTGGGCACTTACAGGTAATTAATTTTAATAAATTGTACTAAGATTTTCTAGTAATGACTTTTGTAAATAGTGATAGCTTTCATAATCATCTTGTAGTTACATTGGTGATACTTGTTCAGCCTTGGAGGAACAGCAGCCTCGGCTCAATCTTACCTTGTCCGAATGCTACCAGAGCAGACACACCAATGGCGGAACTAGGACTTTTGACCCATAATTTTATTAATCATGTAATAAACTTACGTTAAACTTTCAGCTCAAAAGAACCAGTTGCTATGCTCTAATTGTATCGTATCCATTCATGATGTCCAAGTTTGTATTGTAAATCATCGTCCATGACCATGACATTAATGGGCCTTGAACCAAACGGATACCCAACTAATTTTAATATATCATAATCTTTTCTAAAAAGAAACAAGCAAGGTTTTTATGTGGATTTTTTGGCATGTTTGAACATACAAATAAGTTTCTATAATTTTGAATTTTTTCCAAATAGGAGATCATAATGAAAAATAATAAGAACTTTTAATTGAAATTGATGCCTAGATTACTACACCTTGTACACATACTTTTACCTAGTTTTCAGGTCTAAAAGCAACAATATGCTTTCATATTAGACTAATGGCATACAAAGATGAATCCCAAGATCCCAAAAGATGTCTCATCTCTTATAACCTTTGGATAAAGTGTATTAACAATTAATTATCATTTCTGCAGGCTGGGCCAAGTGATACAATTACAGCATCCCATGCAAGAGAGCAACAAGAGTGTTCAAAGTTAGGTTAGTATAAACCAGTATATTTTCATAAATACTTTTAGTTACCAATTGTTGCATATCCAAACAATTGCTTAAAAATATCATGAATTAATGTTTTCTCAAAATTCACCTAAAAATTACATATTGACTTTATTGGACATCCAAGCACACTCTAAGTTTATTTTTCCTGTTCAGATAGGTTCTTTGAATATTGGTGTTTGCATTTCATATGTCATGTAGGTGCTCTATGTATTCAACTTACTACCTTGCATTTTGTTCATTCATGGACATGAATTTTAGTTTTTAATTTCAAATTTACTACCCCTTCTCCAGATGATTTCTACATGTGGATGGACTTAATTATTACGCTTCAACTCTCTAGGCTCGTGTATAGTTTCTTTTGCCAATCCACATCTGTGTTCCATATATTGTGATAATATGCACATATATCAAGTTCCTCAATATCTACTTTTTTCTATAAAGATCTTTGTTAATTCTAAAATCAGCCAACTTCTTGCTGATAAGTCATTATGAGATATATTGTAGTGTTCACTGGATAAAATTCATGGTGCATTGTAATTTTCAAAAGTTACATTTGGTCTTTTAATCATGGTTCGTGATCCATTCCCTCTCAAACTCTCTCATTCTCATCTGGAATCATTTGATTCCGCTGCTCACTTCTCCTCATCTTCTATGCCTTTGGCAAATCCATCATGGGCTTTTTATTTTTTGCATCATTGAAGTGATTGGGGAGTTGGGTTCATGTTCTTAGATATGAGGCTTTGATACAGGAGACCCATATGGGAAATCACTCTGTGCTTGTATGGAAGTTTATTAGATGGAAGCTTTGGATGTATATGAGTTCAAATGGCCTGTCTATAGGTTTGAGTTGTCTCTTACCTGCATGTCTCTGGTTTTTTAATGCAGTGAGAGAGTTTGGTACGAAAGGACTCTTTTAATTGCTGGGTTATTAGCTTGCTGTGCTGCCATGAAGTTTAATTTTTTGATTTCCAAGTCCCAACTATGACCTGTTCCCCTGGACTCCATGGTCTCAGGATTAAGTTTGAGGTTTAAAGGTCTGTGGTCTGAATTATTTGGATTCTTGAATGTTGGGGCAAAATATTGATTGAATTGTTGGGTACTGAAGTTTTTCGGATGTCGGCAAATTTTATGCATGTATTCACTGATGAAAACCCAAAATTGCAGAAGCAAATTGGGTGCATGATCGGAATCTTTCGGATGTTTGACCGATAACATATTCTCACAAGAAAGCGTGTCAGCAGCAGTCACACCCATAAGAGGCATCGTGCAAGTATTCGTCTTTTGAATTCTGGAAAAAGGTTAGTTTATGAATAAAAATGGTTAGTTTTTTTGTTTGTTTAGGGGTTTCTTGGATAATTGCTTTTCAGGATTGATGATCAAAGCATGCAATGTTTGTTACAATTTGTTTACATAGTTTTCTACATTCTGATGCCAGGCTGAATCCTTAACTTCTGCCTGAAATTTATTAGAAGTTTTTTTTGCAACATCTGCAACTGAATCATTATATGCTTGTGTGATGCAAATTAACAACTTCATTTTGGTGTGTTTTCTATTGCCAACCGCATTTAGCAATCATGGATGAAATGTTTAAAAGATCAATATTTTGGCAATCTTTGTTTATGGGACTGTGTTTACAATATTGATTATTGTACCCACGTCTGCGCCAAGATTAGTGAACTATGTATTCATTCAGTTTTTATTTTTTTTTTAAATTTGATTTGGTTTGTGGCGGTTTAGAACCACCACAAACAAGATTCTGTTTTTATTTTTTTAAAATTTAAGTAGGTTTGGGGCAGTTTAGAACTGCTGCAACCCGTTGTTTGTGGCGGTTTAGAACCCCTACAAACAACCGTTGATAAAAACTTGTGGCGGTTAAGATCCGCTATAACCCAAAATTTGTGGCGGTTTAGAACCACCACAAACCTCCATAAACTTCGTTTATTAAATTAATTTTGGCAATAAAACACCCGCCAGAAATATATGTTGTGGCGGTTCGAAACAGCCACAAACTTGTGTTTCAGGCGGTTGGGTTTTAGCAATTCGTAACCGTCGGAAACAGTGTTTCTCACCGCCCATTATGTAGTGGTTTCTAAAACCGCTTGCAATTGTAATAGAAGCGGTTACGACCCGCTACTAACCTATTTGGAAACCGCTTATACCCTTTGTCCTTCTTGTAGTGATGGTCCATTTTCTAAATTTTCTGTAAGATATGAATCGTTTTAGTAAAAGATATAATTTTTATAGCCTAATTTTGCATTCTCTTATTTTTAAGTTGAAGATGGCGACCTCCCGGTTCCAACGAACATTTTTGTGGATTTTTCTGAGCTCGTGGTTATTTTCTGCATTTTCTGAAAGTAGATTTTTATTAAATGATTTGATTTTTGGTCTAATTTTGTCTTCTCTAATTTTTCAGTTGAAGTTGGCGATCTCATGATTTCAATGTACATTTTTGTGGATTTTTCTCAGCTCCAGTCTAATTTCCACAGTTTCTGGAAGATTTGGATCGTTTTATTAAATGATATGATTTTTTCGCCAAATTTTGTCTTCTCTTATTTTCATATTACAGATGGCAAAATCATGGTTCCAACGGATATTTTAGCGTATTTTTAGCTAAGGGCTATTTTCGACATTTTCTGAAAATATGGATCTTTATTAAAACGGATATGATTTTAAGTCCAATTTTTGTCTTCTCTTATTTTTTTTAATTGATAATGGTGATCTTCTAGTTCCAACGGACATTTTTACGGATTTTTCAGTGTTCCAAACAATTTTCTACATTTTATTGAAGATATGGATCTTTATATTAAATTGTATGGTTTTTATGTCCTAATTTTGTCTTCTGTTATTTTTCAATTAAAGATGACGATCTCTCGGTTCCAGCGGACATTTTGTAGATTTTTCTGAGCTCATGGCTATGTTTTACATTTTATATAAGATATGGATCTTTTTATTAAAT
>JAULAV010009801.1:0-28252 GCA_030789695.1 Scilla litardierei
CAGTTGAAGATGTAGGTATCTCGGATACAAAGTACATTTTTAAAGATGAAGATGGCGATTTCCCGGTTCTGAATTTTCTCTTCCTTATATCAGTTGAAGATGGCGATTTTCCGGTTTCAACAGATATTTTGTGGCATATTTTTGTCTTCTCTAATATCATTTAATAAAACGATCCATATCTTCCAGAAAATGTGAAAAAAGACAGGAGCTCAAAAAATCCGCAAAAATGTCTGTTGGAACCGGGAGATCGCCATCTTCAACCGAAATATAAGAGAAGACAAAACAAGGCCAAAAAATCATATCATTTAATAAAAAGATCGACATCATCAACTGGAAAATAAGAGAAGACAAAATTAGGCCACAAAAATCATATCAATTAATATAAAGATGTTGGAATTGTAAGAAGTGTCGGTCTATGGTGGATACCATAGCCATATATAATAGGGTTATTTAGTACTGACCCCCGTGTTTTCTCCGTAATTAGTATCATCCCAGCTGGTTTCAATTATTAGTAAGACCCCCTACCACAGGGGGGTGATACTAATTATGGAGAAAACACATGGGGTGATACTAATTGTGGCGAAAAACTTTCAGTGCCATATGGGGTCTTACTAATAATTGAAACCATAGGGGGTGATACTAATTATGGAGAAAAACGTAGGGGTCGGTACTAAATAACCCTATATAATATCATATGAGAGTTACAAGTCCCTTGAAACTCAAGGGACACCCACTAAGAGTGGGTTTAATGGTGGATGATAGTCGGTGGAGACCAAAGGTCTCCCCCATTCATAACACTCCCCCTCATCTATCCATTCTTAGAATATGAATTCTTCAGGATCCAATACGAAAATATGGGGTGGATACTGCTAGATCCAGAGTTACCATATTTGCCTCGTTAAAACCTTAGCTGTGGAAAACCCAATGGAAAAAACCAGCAGCTTAAGAAAAAAGAGTACAATACACAAGTGACCCCCCCTGATCCGTACAAGCTTCAGGCTTGTAGGTCTTTTAGTTGCCACATCCCTATATCTTTTACAAGCTTTTTAAAAGTACATCTAGGCAATGCCTTAGTAAACAGATCAGCTAAACTATTACAAGAATGAATTTGATGTACTTCAATCTGCTTCTGCTCTTGTAGCTCGCGCGTCAAGAAGAACTTAGGAGAGATGTGCTTTGTCCTGTCGCCCTTGATATAACCAGCTTGTAGGTGAGCCATATAAGCTGCATTATCTTAAAATAATATTGGTTGGCTCAAGGTCGTTCGTCTTCAGGCCCGTCGTCACTAGAATGTGATGAATGACTGAACGAAGACAGACACATTCTCTAATAGCTTCATTGATCGCCAGGAGCATTTTTAAGGATTTTTTGACGTCGAGGCTATTTTCTACATTTTATGGAAGAATGAATGTTTTATTAAATCCTTTGATTTTTAAGCCTAAGTTTGTCTTCTCTTATATTTCAACTGAAGATGACGATCTCTCAGTTCCAACGGACAGTTTTGTCATTTGATTTTTAGTACTAATTTTGTCTTCACTTATATTTCAGCTGAAGATACGATCTCCTGGATCCAACAAACATTTTTACGGATTTTTCTGATCTCCAGGCTATTTTCTACATTTTCTGGAAGATATGGATCTTTATATTAAATGATATTATTTTTGGCCTAATTTTGTCTTTTCTTATATTTCAGATGAAGATGGTAATCTCTTGGTTCTAACGGACATTTTTGTGGATTTTTTGAGCTCAAGCCTATTTTCTATGTTTCATGTAAGATATGAATCTTTATATTAAATGATATGATTTTTACTACATAATTTTGTCTTCTCTTAATTTTAAGTTGAAGATGGTGATCTCCTGGGTCAAACAGATATTTTTGTGGATTTTACTTTCCTCTGTAATTTTTGGAAGATGGGGCTATTTTTATTAAATGGTATGATTTTTGGCATAATTTTGTCTTCTCTTATTTTTCAATTGAAGACTGCGATCTCACTATTCCAACAGACATTTTTACGAATGATTTTTGCCATACTTTTGTCAAAGCTATTTTCTGTATTTTCTAAAGACATAAATCTTTTTATTAAATGATATGATTTTTGCCATAATTTTGTCTTTTTGTCTCCTCTAATTTTTCTCATTTGAAGATGTTTATCTCCTTGTTCCAACAGCCAATTTTGATGATGTTTCTGAGCTTGGGTCTATTTTATACGTTTTCTGGAAGATATGAATGTTTTTATTAAATGATATCATTTTGGCCCAATTTCTTCGTCTTCTTCTATTTTTCAGTTTAAGATGGTGATCTCCCAGTTCCACTGACATTTTTGCGAATTTTTCTGTGCTCGGAGCTATTTTCTACAATTTATTGAGGAAATGTAACTTTTATTAAATGCTACGATTTTTTCACATTATTTTGTCTACTCTTATATTTTTGTTGAAAATGACGATCTCCCGGTTCCAACGAACATTTGTGCAGATTTTTTTGAGCTCGGTATTATTATTCTACATTTTTTGGAAGTTATGGATCTTTTTATTAAATGATATGATATTTTGTGCTAATTTTGTCTTCTCTTATTTTTCTATTGAAAAGGGCGATCTCTCGGTTCCAATGGACATTTGTACGGATATTTCTGAGCTCCGTGCTATTTTCTACATTTTTGTAAGTAGTGAATCTTTATATTAATTGATATGATTTTTATAGCTTAGTTTTTGTCTTCTCTTATTTTTCTGTTAAAAATGGCAATCTCCCGTGTCCAATGGACATTTTTGCAGATTTTTCAGAGCTCAGGGCTATTTTATACATTTTCGGCATGTTGTGGATCTTTTTATTAAATGACATGATTTTCTGGCCTAATTTAGTTGTCTCTTTTTTGTTGAAGATGGTGATCGCCTGGTTTCAACGGGCATTTTTAGGATTTTTTTAATCTCTGCGCTATTTTCTAAATTTTCTGTAAGAGACAACTATTTATTATTAAATGATATGATTTTTTAAGTCTAATTTTGTTTTCTCGTATTTTTTAGTTGACGATGTCAATCTCACAGTTCGAATGCAGATTTTACTTACTATTTTCTGTATTTTCTGGAAAATGTGGATCTTTTTCTTAAATGATATGATTTTTGACATATTTTTGCCTTATCTTTTTCATTTGAAGTTGGCGGTCTCTCGGTTCCTACAGACATTTTTGTGGATTTTACTTAGCTCGGAGCTATTTTCTGCATTTTCTGGAAGATATGAAACTTTTTATTAAATGATATGATTTTGGCATAATTTTGTCTTCTCTTATTTTTAATTGGAAGATGTAGATCTCCCTGTTCAAACGGACATCTGTGTGGATTTTACTTAGTTCGGAGATATTTTCTGCATTTTCTGGATGATTTGGATCTTTTTATTAAACGATATGATTTTTGGCATAATTTTGTCTTCTCTTATTTTTCAGTTGAAGATGGCGATCTCCCTGTTTCACGGACATTTTTGCTGATTTTTCTAAGCTCGGAGCTATTTTCTACATTTTATTGAATATATGTATCTTTTAATTAAATGATATGATTTTTTTCGGCTAATTTTGTCTTCTCGTATTTTTCAGTAGAAAGTGGCAAACCACGGTTCCAATGGTCATTTGTGCGGATTTTTCTGAGATCGACATTTTTTCTATTAAATGATATGATATGATTTTTAGCCTAATTTTGTCTTCTCTAATTTTTAAGTAGAAAATGGCATTCTCCCAGTTTTGTCGTCGCTTATTTTTATACATTTTCGGGATGTTATGGATCTTTTTATAAAATGACATGATTTTTGGTGTAATTTTGTCGTCTCTTGTTTTTTTCGTTGAAGATGGCGATCTCCCCGGTTCCAAAGGGCGTTTTACGGATTTTTTCTGGGCACCGGGATGTTGTCTAAATTTTCTGTAAATATGAATTTTTATATTAAATGATATGATTTTAAGCCTAATTTTGTCTTCTCGTATTTTTCAGTTGAAGATGCCGATCCTCGGTTCCAACAGACATTTTCTTGGAACTATTTTCAAAAGTTCATTTCAAATATGGATCATTTTATTAAATGATATGATTTTTGTAGACTAAGTTTGTCATCTCTTATTTTTTATTTGAAGATGTTGATCTCCTGATTCCAACGGACATTTTTACGGATTTGTTTGACCTCGGGGCAATTTTCTAAATTTTCTGGAAGATATGGATCTTTTTATTAAATAATATGCTTTTGGCATAATTTTGTCTTCTCTTAACTTTCAGTTGAAAATGGTGATCTCCTGGTTCCAACGGACATTTTTGCGGATTTTTCTGAGCTCCGAGCTATTTTCTACATTTTTTGTTTAATATGAATCTTTATATTAAATGATATGATTTTTATAACCTAATTTTGTCTTCTCTTATTTTTTTAAGTTGAAGAAGGTGATCTTCCAATTCCAACAAACATTTTTGTGGATTTTTTAAGATCGGTGCTATTTATCTGTATTTTTGGAAAGTTGTAGATCTTTTTATTAAATGATATGATTTTTTGGCCTAATTTTGACGTCTCTTATTTTTTTCATTGACGATGGCGATCTCCCGGTTCCAACGGACATTTTTTAGGGATTTTTCTAAGTTCCGGGATACTTTCTAAAATTTCTATAAGATATGTATCTTTAACTTAAGAGATATGATTTTTATGGCTTAATTTTGTCTCCTCTTATTTTGAGTTGAAGATGTTAATCTCCCAGTTCACACAGATATTTTTACAGATTTTACTTTGCTCAGAGCTATTTTTGTATTTTTAATGATATCATTTTTGGCCTAATTTTATCTTCTTTTTTCTGTCTCGCGATCTCCCTATTCCAACTGACATTTTTGAGAATTTTCTGTGCACGTGGCTATTTTCTTTTCTTTATTGAAGATATGTATCTTTTTATTAAATGATATGATTTTTAGCCTAATTTTGTTTTTTCTTATTTTTAAGTTGAAAATGTCGATCTCTCGATTCCAACAGACATTTTTGCCGATTTTTCTAAGCTTGGAACTATTTTTCTACATTTTCGATAAGTTATGGATCTTTTTATTAAATGATAAGAGTTTTGGCCCAAATTTGTCTTCTCCTATTTTTCAGTTGAAGACTGCGATCTCCTGGTTCATACGAACAATTTTACAGATTATTCTGAACTCAGTGCTATTTTCATAATTTTCTTGAAGATATGCACATTTTTATTAAATGATATGATTTTTGGCCTAATTTTATCTTCTCTTATTTTTTAAGTTGAAAATGGCGATCTCCCGGTTCCAACGGAAATTTTTGTGGATTTTTTGAAGCCCGATGCTATTTTCTACATTTTATGTAAGATATGAATTTTTTAAATGATATTTTTTTAAATGATATAATTTTTATATTCTATGTTTTTCTTCTCTTATTTTTTCTGTTGAATATTGCGATCTACCAGTTCCAACAGACATTTTTACTGATTTTTGTTAGCTTGGGGCTATTTTCTTCATTTTATGGGTATATGGATCATTTTATTAAATGATATGATTTTTTGGCCTAATGTTGTCTTCTCTTAATTTTTTAGTTGAAGATGACGTTTTTCCGGCTCCAATAGAGATTTTTGCGGAATTTTTTACTTAGAGAATATTTTCAACATTTTCTGGTAGATATGGATCTTTTTATTAAATAATATGATTTTTGGCCTAATTTTGTATTCTCATGTTTTTAAGATGAAGATGGCGATCTCAGTGGTCCAACAGACATTTTTGCAGATTATTCTGAGCTCAGGGCTATTTTCTACATTTTCTTTAATATATGAATCTTTAGATTAAATGATATACATTTAAGCCTAATTTATCTCCTCTTATTTTTAGTTGAAGATGTCGATCTCTCTATTCCAACGGACATTTTTGCAGATTTTTCTGAGCTCGATGCTAATTTCTACATTTAATTGAAGATATGGCTCTTTTTATTAAATGATATGATTTTTGTAGCCTAATTTTGTCTTCTCTTTTTTTTGTGTTGAAAATGGTGATGTCCCGCTGACAACGGAAATTTTTGTAGATTTTTCAGAGCTCAGGACTATTTTTCTGCATTTTCAGAAATTTATGGATCTTTTTATTAAATGATATGATTTTTGACCTAATTTTGCCTTCTTTATTTTTCAGTTGAAGATGCTGATCTCTTGGTTCCAATAGACATTTTTGCAGATTATTCTGACCTCGGGTCTATTTCTAAATTTTCTAGAAGATATGGATCTATTTGTCAAATGATATGATTTTTGGCCTAATTTTTTCTTCTCTTATTTTTCAGTGGAAGATGGCGATCTCTCGGGTCCAACGGACATTTTTGCATATTTTTATGAGCACGGTGATATTTTCTACATTTTATGGAAGATATGAATCTTTTTTAAATGGTACGATTTTATATCCCAAGTTTGTCTTCTCTTATTTTTTCAGTTAAAATGGTGATATAACTGTTTCAACGGACATTTATGTTGATTTTTCTAACTTGTGGATATTTTCTACATTTTCTGGAAATCTTTTCATTAAATGATATGATTATTTGGTCTAATTTTGTCTTCTCTTATTTTTTTGTTGAAGATGGCATTTTCCCGGTTTCAACGAAGTTTTTGCGGAATTTTTTTACCAAGAGGCTATTTTCTACATTTTCTGGAAGATATGGATCTTTTTATTAAATAATATGATTTTTTGGCCTAAATTTGTCTTCTCATATTTTTCAGATTAAGATGGTGATCTCACAGGTCCAACAGACATTTTTGTGGATTGTTCTGAGTTCTAGGTTGTTTCTACATTTGCTGTTAGATATGAATTTTTAGATTAAATGATATAATTTTTAACCTAATTTGTCGCCTCTTATTTTCCAGTTGAAGATGGCGATCTCCCGGTTCCAACGGACATTTTTGTGGATTTTTCTGAGCTCGAGGCTATTTTCTAATTTTAGTTGAAAATATGGCTCTTTTTATTAAATGATATGATTTTTGTAGCCAAATTTTGTCTTCTCTTGTTTTTTAGTTGAAGATGGCAATCACCCGCTTCCAACAGACATTTTGCAGATTTTTCTATGCTCGAGACTATTTTTCTACATTTTCAGAAATTTATGGATCTTTTATTAAATGATATGATTTTTGACCTAATTTTGTCTTCTCTTATTTTTCTAGTTGAAGATACTGATCTCCTAGTTCCAACAGATATTTTTGCTGATTATTTCGATCTCGGTTCTGTTTTCTAAATGTTCTAGAAGATATGGATCTATTTGTTAAATGAAATGATTTTTGGCCTAATTTTGTATTATCTTATTTTTTTAGTTGAAGATGGCGATCTCTCGGTTCCAACGGACATTTTTGCATATTGTTATGACCTCAGTGATATTTTCTACATGTTATAGAAGATATGAATCTTTTTTAAATGATATGATTTTTATATGCTATGCTTGCCTTCTCTTATTTTTTTAGTTCAAGATAGCGATCTACTAGTTTCAACGGACATTTTTGCTGATTGTTCTTAACTTGTGGCTATTTTTCTACATTTTCTGGAATATATGAAACTTTTCATTAAGTGATATGATTTTTTGCCCTAATTTTGTCCTCTCTTTTTTCGGTTGAAGATGTTGATCTACCATTTCCAACGGACATTTATGCGGATTTTTTTGAGCTCCGAACCATTTTCTACCTTTTTGTAAGATATTGATTTTTATAGCCTAATTTTGCCATCTCTTATTTTTCAGTTGTAGATGTCAATTTCCCGGTTCCAACGGATATTTTTTCTGTTTTTTGAGCTCGGGGCTATTTTTCTACATTTTCGGGAAGTTATGAATCTTTTTATTAAATGATATGATTTTAGGCCTAATTTTGTCGTCTATTATTTTTTTTATTGAAGATGGCGATCGCCCTGTTCCAACGCACATTTTGCGGATTTTTCTGAGCTCCGCGCTGTTTTCTAAATTTTCTTTAAGATATGAATCTTTATATTAAAGAGATCCTCATCTTTCAACGGAAAAATTTGAGAAGGCAAAATTAGGCCAAAAATCATATGATTTAATAAAAAGATTAATATCTTTCACTAAATGTAGAAATTAGCACTGAGCTCAAAAAAAGTCGCAAAAATGGCCGTTGGAACTAGGAGATCGCCATCTTTAAAGGGAAAAATAAAAGAAGACAAAATTAGGCCATAAAAATCATATCAATTAATAAAAAGATCTATATTTTCCAGAAAATAGCCCCGAGGTCAGAATCATCCGCAAAATATCAGTTGGAACCGGGAGATCCCAATCCTCAATTGAAAAATAAGAGAAGACAAACTTAGGTTATAAAAATCATATCATTTAATAATAAGATTCATATCTTCAATAAATTGTAGAAAATAACATTGAGCTCAGAAAAATCCCCAAAAATATTCGTTGGAACTGGGAGATCGCCATATTCAAACAAAAAAAGAGAAGAAAAAATTAGGCCAAAAAATCATATCGTTTCATAAAACGATGCATATCTTCCAGAAAATGTGGAAAATAGTTTGGAGCTCAAAAAATTCCGTAAAAATGTCCGTTGGAACCAGAAGATCGCCATCTTCAACCGAAGAAAATAAAGAAGTTAAAATTAGGCCAAAACATATCAATTAATAAAAAGATCCATATCTTTTAGAAAATAGGGAAATTAGCCAGGAGCTCAAAAATATCCGCTGAAATGTCTGTTGGAACCGGTAGAATGCCATCTTCAATGGAAAAATAAGAGAGGAAAAATAGGCCAAAAAATCATATCATTTAATAAAAGATCCGTATCTTTCAGAAAAAGTGGAAAATGGCTCTGAGCTCAAAAAAATCTGCAGAATTATCCGTTGGAACAGGGGTGAATGCCGTCTTCAACTGAAAAATAAAAGAAAACAAAATTAGGCCAAAAATCATATCCTTTAATACAATGATCCATATATTTTATAAAATGTAGAAAATAGCCCAAATCTCAGAAAAAATCGCAAAAAAGTGCTGTTGGAACCGGAAGATCGCCAACTTCAACTAAAAAATAAGAGAAGACAAAATTAAGCTGTAAAAATTATATCATTTAAGTTAAATATTCATATATTACAGAAAATACAGAAAATAGCCCGAAACTTTAAACAATTCGAAAAAATGTCCGTTAGAACCGAGAGATTGCCATATTCAACGAAAAATAAGAGAAGACAAAATTAGGCCAAAATCATATCATTTAATAAAAACATCAATATCTTCCAGAAAATGTAGAAAAATATCCCCGAGCTCATAAAAATAAGCAAAAAATTCCCCGGTAACCGGAGATCACCATATTCAACTGAAAAATAAGAGAATACAAAATAAGGCTTAAAATATCTTTTAATAAAAAATCTGTATCTTCCCAAAAATTTAGAAATATAGCTCCGAGCTCAAAAAAATGCAAAAATATTCGTCGAAACTAGGTGATCGCCATCTTCAACTAAAAAAATAAGAGAAGCTAAATTAGACTACAAAATCCATATCATTTAATCAAAAGATCCATATCTTACAGAAAATGTAGAAAAT
The DNA here is from genome assembly GCA_030789695.1 of Scilla litardierei. Taxonomy (NCBI): domain Eukaryota; kingdom Viridiplantae; phylum Streptophyta; class Magnoliopsida; order Asparagales; family Asparagaceae; genus Scilla; species Scilla litardierei. The sequence continues at coordinate 9,512 of JAULAV010009801.1, forward strand.
AGCTGGTAACTCGAAAAAATCAGTAAAAATGTCAGTTGGAACCGAGAGATGGCCATCTTCAACAAAACAATAAGAGAAGGCAAAATTAGGCCAAAAAATCATATCATTTAATAAAAAGATTCATATCTTTCAAAAAATTTTGAAAGTATTGAGCTCAGAAAAATCCGGAAAAACATTCTTTTGAACCAGAGATTAATCTAAAATAAGAGATGACAAAATTAGGCTATAAAAATCATATCATTTAATCTAACATATAAATCTTTAAGAAAATTTAGGAATTAACAATAACCGTAGAAAAATCCGCAAAAAATGTCCGTTGGAACATGTAGATTGTAATCTTCAACTGAAAAAACAAGAGAATACAAACTTTGGCTATTAAAATCAAATCATTTAATAAAAAGATCTATATCTTTAATAAACTGAAGAAAATAGCCCCAAGCTCAAAAAGATCTGTAAAAATGTCCGTTGTAACCAGGAGATCGCCATCTTCAATCAAAAATAAGAGAAGACAAAATTAGGCTATAAAATCATATCATTTAATATAAAGATTCATATCTTACAAAATAGCACGTAGCTCAAAAAATCAACAAAAATTTCCGTTGGAACCGGAGATCGCCATCTTCAACGAAAAAAGAGAAGTCAAAATTAGGTCAACAAATTATATCATTTAATAAAAAGTCCATATCTTATAAAAAATGTAGACAATAGTGTCGAGCTCATAAAATCTATAAAAATTTATGTTAAAACCAGGATATTGCCATCTTCAACTGAAAAATAAGAGAAGACAAAAAGTCGGCTAAAAATCATATCATTTAATAAAAAGATCCATATCTTCAGCAAATTGTAGAAAAAATATTACCCGACATCAGAAAAGTATGCAAAAATGTCTGTTGGAGCCGAGAGATCGCCATCTTTAACTGAAAAATAAGAAAAGATAAAATTAGGCTATAAAAATCATATCATTTATAAAACGATCCATATCTTAAGAAAATGTAGAAAATAGCCCGTCATTGAGAAAAATATGCAAAAATGTCTGTTGGAACTGGGAGATCTCCATCTTCAACTGAAAAAAGAGATGATAAAATTAGGTGAAAATCCCATATCATTTAATAAAAATATCCATACATAATAACAGAAGGTATAGAAAATAGCCCTGAGCTCAGAAAAATTAGCAAAAATATCCGGTGTAACTGGGAGATCGCCATCTTCAACTTAAAAATAAGAGAAGACAAATTTAGGCTATAAAAATCATATCATTTTAATAAAAAGATCCTTATCTTCTATAAACTGTAGAAAATAGCCCTAATCTCAAAACAATACCTAAAATGTAAGTTTGAACCGAGAGATCGCCATCTTCAACTGAAAAATTAGAGAAGACAATATTAGGCTATCAAAATCATATCATTTAATATAAAGTTTCAAATCTATAACTTAAAAATCCAAAAAAAGTCCGTTGGAACCTGGAGATCGCCATCTTCAACTGAAAAATAAGAAAAGACAAAATTTTGCCAAAAATCATATCATTTAATAAAATGATACATATTTTTAGAAAATAGAGAAAATAGCCTAGACCTCATAAAAATTCATAAAAATTTCTATTGGAACCGAAAGATCGTCATCTTCAACTAAAAAATAAGTCAAGACAAAATTAGGCTATAAAAATTACATCATTTAATATAAAATTCCATACCTTGCAAAAAATGTAGAAAATTGCCGGAGCTAAGAAAAATTTGCAAAAAGGTCTGGACATCGTCATATTCAACGAAAAATAAGAAAAGACAAAATAGGCCAAAAATCATATCATTTAATAAAAAGATTCATATCTTCTAGAAAATGTAGAAAAATATCACGAGCATAGAAAAAACAAAAATATCAGCTGGAGCCGGAAGATCCCAATCTTCAACTGAAAAATACGAGGATATAAAATTTGACCAAAAAATCATATCATTTATTAAAAAGATATGTATTGTTTCGAAAATTTAGAAAAAATAGCACCAGCTCAGAAAAATATGCAAAATTGTCCGTTGGAACCGAGAGATTGCCATCTTCAACTTAAAAATAAGAGAAAACAAAATTAGACTACAAAAATAATATCATTTAATCAAAAGATACATATTTTATTGAAAATGTAGAAAATAATAGAAGACCATATTAATGTCCGTTGAAAAAACCGGGAGATCACCATCTTCATCTTAAAAAAAATAAGAGAAGACAATATTAGGCCATAAAATAATAGTATTTAATATAAAGATCTATATCTTACAGAAATTATAGAAAATAGCCCAGAGCTCAGAAAATTCCGCAAAAATTTCCGTTGGAACCGGGAGATCGCCATCTTTAACTGAAAATAATGGAAGACAAACTTAGCCAATAAAAATCATATCATTTAATAAAAAGATCCATATCTTCAATAACATATAGAAAATAGTTCCTCGTTTAGAAAAATCCGCAAATATGGCCGTTGGAACTGCGAGATCGACATCTTTAACTGAAAAATTAGAGAAGACAAAATTAGGATATAAAAATCATATCATTTAATATAAAGATTAATATCTTATAGAAAATTTAGAAAATAGCCCGGAGCTCAGAAAAATCCGCAAAAATGTCCAGTGTAACCGTGATATCGCCATCTTCAGCGGAAAAATATAAGAGAAGACAAAATTAGGCTTAAAAATCATATCATTTAATATAAAGAACTATAATTACCCGAAAATGAAAAAAATAGCATCGATCTCAGAAAAAGCCGCAAAAATATCCGTTAGAATAGGGAAATAGCCATCTTTAACTGAAAAATAAGAGCTGACATAATTAGGTTATAAAATCATATAATTTAATATAAAAATCAATATCTTCCATAAAAATTAGAAAAATAGCCCAGAACTCAAAAAAATCTGCAAAAATAACCGTTGGAAACAGGAGATCACCATCTTTAGCTAGAATATAAGAGAAGACAAAACTATGCCAAAAAATCGTATCATTTAAAAAAGATCGCCATCTTCAATTGGAAAATAAGAGAAGACAAATTTAGGCTATAAAAATCATATCAATTAATAAAAAGATTCATATCTTTCATCAAATGTAGAAAATAGCACCAAGCTCAGAAAAATGATATATTAAAATCTTATCAGTTGAGGATGTCAATATCCCGGTTGCAACAGACATTTTTAAAGATGAAGATGGCGATGTCCTGGTTCCGAATTTTGTCTTCTCTTATATTAGTCGAAAAATGGGATTTCCCGGTTTAAACGGACACTTTTTGGCCAAATTTTGTCTTCTATGATATCATTTAATAAAACGATTTATATCTTTCAGAAAATGTGAAAAATAGCTTGGAGCTCAGAAAAATCCGTCAAAATGTCCATTGGAGCCGAGAGATTGCCATCTTCTACCAAAATATAAGAGAAGAGAAAATTAGGCCAAAAAATCATATCATTTAATAAAAAGAGCGCCATCATCAACTGGAAAAATAAGAGAAGACAAAATTTGGCAACCAAAATCATATTAATTAAAATAAAGATCATTATCTTCCAGAAAATATAGAAAAAAGCCCCGGCTCAGAAAAATACCCAAAATTTTCTGTTAGAAAAAAGCCTCTAGTCAAAACAAACCTGCAAAAATCTCTGTTGTAACTATAAGAACACTAACTTCAACTGAAAAAGAAGCGAAGACAACATTGGGCCGAAAAATCATATCATTTAACAAAATGATCCGTATCCTCTATAAAATGAAGAAAAATAGCCCCAAGCTAAAAAACAATCTGTAAAAATGTCTACTAGAACCAGTCAATCGCAATATTCAATGGAACAAATAAGAGAAGAAAAACGTAGGATATAAAAATCATATCATTTAATAAAAAATTCATATCTTCCATAAAATATAAAAAATAGAACTGAGCTTCGAAAAATCTGCAAAAATTTCCGTTGGACCCATAAGATTGCCATCTTAAACTAAAAAATAAGAGTAGACAAAATTAGACTATAAAAATCTTATTATTTGATAAAAAGATTCATATCTTACAGAAAATATAGAAAATATCCCAGATCTCAAAAAAATCCGCAAAATTATTCGTTGGAACCGGGAGATGGTCTTCTTCATTGAAAAATTGGGAAGACAAAATTAGGCCAAAATATTTCATAAAAAGTTCCATATCTTTCAGAAAATGTAGAAAAGCACCAAGAAAAATTCTCAAAAATATCCATTGGAACAGGAAGATTGCCATCTTCAACTAAAAAAAATAAGAGAAGACAAAAGTAGGCTATAAAAATCATATTATTTATAAAAATATAGAAAATAGCACCGAGCTTATAAAATTCCATAAAAATATTCGTTGGAACATTGAGATTGCCAATTATAACTGAAAAATAAGAGAAGACAAAATTAGGCCAAAAAATCATATCATTTAAAAAATATCCATATCATCTAGAAAATTTAGAAAATAGTCTCGAGGTCAGAATAATATGCAAAATATCCGTTAGAAACATGAGATCCATATCTTCAACTGAAAAATAAAAGAAGACAAAATTAGGCCAAAAAATCATATCATTTAATAATAAGATCCATAACTTCCATAAAATGTAGAAAATAGCACCGAGCTCAAAACAATACGCAAAAATGTCTGTTGAAACCGGAAGATCACCATGTTCAACTAGAAAATAAGATAAGACAACATTAGGCTATAAAAATCATATCATTTAATAAAAAGATTTAGAACTTTTCGAAAATGTAGAAAATAGCATGAAGCACAGAAAAATCCGCAAAAATGTTCATTGAAACCGAGAGATCGCCATCTTCAACAGAAAAAATAAGAGAAGAAAAAATTAGGTCAAAAAATCATATCATTTAATAAAATTATCCATAGCTTCTCAAAAATGTAGAAAAATAGCCTCAAGCTCCGAAAAATTGACAAAAATTTTCGTTGGAACCGGGGGATCGCCATCTTCGCCTGAAAAATAAAAGAAGACAAAATTAGGTTATAAAAATCATATAATTTAATATAAAGATTCATATCATACAGAAAATGTAGAAAATAGTATGGAGATCAGAAAAACCGAAAATTGTCCGTTGAGCTTGGAGATCTCCATCTTCGACTGAAAAATAAAAGAAGACAAAATTAGGCCAAAATAATATCATTTAGTAAACAGAAACATATCTGCCATTAAATGTAGAATGTGGCACCGAGCTAAAAAGATCCGCACAAATATCCGTTAGAACCGAAAGGAAGATCGCAATATTCCACTGAAAAAAGAAGACAAAATTAGGCCAAATATCATATCATTAATAAAAAGAATCATATCTGCCAGAAAATGTAGAAAAAAGCCCAAAGCAAATAAAAATCCGCAAAAATATCCGTTGGAATCTAGAGATCGACATTTTCATTTGAAAAATAATAGAAGAAAAATTAGGATACAAAAATCTTGTCATTTGATAAAGAGATTCACATCTTTAATAAAATGTAGAAAATAGCCTGGAGCTCAGAAAAATCTGCAAAAAATGTCCATTGGAATAGGGAGATTGCCATTTTCAACTGAAAAATAAGAGAAGATAAAATTAGGATATAAAAATCATATCATTTAATATAAATATTCTTATCTCCTAGAAAGTGTAGAAAATAACCACAATTCAGAAAATTTCGCAAAAATGTCTGTTGGAACCTGGAGATTGCCATCTTTGACTGAAAAATAAGAGAAGACAAAATTAGGCCAAAATATCATAACATTTTATTAGATGATACATATCTTCCAAAAATGTGGAAAATAGACCGGAGCACAGAAAAATCTGCAAAAATGTCCGTTGGAATCGGGAGATCATCATCTTAAACTGGAATATAAGAGAAGACAAAATTAGGCTAAAAATCATCTCATTTAATTAAAAAATCGTCATCTTCAACGAAAAAAGGAAATTAATTTAGGCTATAAAAATCAGATCGATTATTAAAAAGATCCATATCTTTCATGAAATGCACAAAATAGCACCAAGCACAGAAAATGATACATAAAAATCTTATTAGTTGAAGATGGCATTATCCCGGTTACAACCGATATTTTTATTGATAAAGATGGCGATTTCACGGTTCCAAATTTTGTATTCTCTTATATTTCAGTTGAAGATGGTAATTTCTCCGTTTCAACTGACATTTTTGGCCTAATGTTTTCTTCTCTGATATCATTTAATAAAATGATTCATATCTTTCAGAAAATGTGAAAAATAACCTGGAGTTCAGAAAAATTTGAAAAAATATCCGTTGGAACCGGGTGATCGCCATCTTCAACCGAAATATAAGAGAAGACAAAATAAGGCCAAAAATCATATCATTTAATAAAAAGATCGCCATCATCAATTGGAAAATAAGCGAAGACAAAATTTGGCAACAAAAATCATATCAATTAATATAAAGATCCTTATCTTCCAAAAAAATATAGAAAATAGCCCCGAGCTTCGAAAATACACAAAAATTTCTGTTGGAACCGGGATATCACCATCTTCAACTGAAAAATAAGAGAAGACAAAAATAGGCTATAACAATTATATCATTTAATATAAAGATCCATATCTTACAGAAAATGTAGAAAATTGACCGGTGCTTAGAAAAATCCATAAAAATATTCGTTAGAACCAGGAGATTGCCATCTTTAACGAAAAAAATAAGAGAAGACAAAATTAGGCAACAAAAATCATATCATTTAATAACAAAATTTTATAACTTCAATGAAATGTTGAAAATATTCCCGACCTCAGAAAAATTCATAAAAATATCGTCAGAACTAGGAGATTACCATATTCAACTGAAAAATAAGAGAAGACAAACTTAGACTATAAAAAATCATATCATTTAATAAAAAGATACACATCTTCCATAAAATTTTGAAAATATCCCGTTAGAAACGGGATATCACCAGGTTCAACTGAAAATTAAGAGAAGACAAACTTAGTCTATAAAAATCATATCATTTAATAAAATGAACTACATCTTAAATAAACTGTAGAAAATAATCCCAAGCTCAAAAAAATCTACAAAAATGTCTGTTGGAACTGAGAGTTTTCCATCTTCAAATAAAAAATAAGAGAAGATAAAATTTGTAGAAAACATCATATCATTTAATAAAAATCCATAACTTCTCGAAAATGTAGGAAAATAGTTCTGAGCTAAGAAAAATCCGCAAAAATATCCGTTACAACCAGGGGATCGCCATGTTCAACTGAAAAATAAGAAATGACAAAATTAGGCTACAAAAATCATATAATTTGATAAAAAGATCCATATCTTCAATAAAATGTGAAAAATAGCCATAAGCTCAGAGAAATCCACAAAAATGTCCGTCGAGAGATCATCCTCTTCAACTGAAAAATAAGAGAAAACAAAATTTGGCTTTAAAACATTCATTTAATAAAAAGATCCTTATCTTGCATAAAATATAGAAAATAGCACCGAGCTCCTAAATATCCACAAAATTATCCATTGAAACCGGGAGATTGCCATATTCAATTGAAAAATATGAGAAGACAAAATTCGGCTATAAAAATATTGTCATTTAATAAAGTGATCCATATCTTTAATAAAATGTAGAAAATAGACTGGAGCGCAGAAAAATCCGCAAAATTGTCCGTTAGAACTGGGAGATCGCCATCGTCAACAGAAAAATAAGAGAAAAAAATTGGATAGAAAAATCATATCATTTAATATGAAGATTCTTATCTTCCAGAAAAGGTAAAAAATAGCCCCGAGCCAAGAAAAATCTATAAAAATATCCATTTGAACCGGGAGATCGCCATCTTCAACAAAACATAAGAGAAGCCAAAATTAGACGAATATATCATATCATTTAAAAATGATACATATCTCCCAAAAAAGTGGGAAATAGCCCTGATACGACTATTTTGGAGAGGCCCAAGAACCGGAGGCCCAAGCCCAAGCCTAGTAAGGGAAACCCCCAAATGGGTTAAGGCCAGCAGACAAGGCCCACAAAGCCAGGCCGACCCGGCCCGGAGGATGCATGATCAGCTCGTGCTCTCTGGGGTTAACCACCCCTAGAAGCGTGTCACCTTAATAATCATTAAGGAGCCCATTAATCAACGAGACCATGACGCACGCAGGCGGCTTGATGGGGGCGGATCACGAGGGCATGAGAGGGGGTGTGGGACGGGGGGCAAACGTGGGCCGAGTCCCATAAAAGGGCGAGAGGGACGACCAAGAAAAGGGGATCGCAGGTATGAAATCTGAGGTACGCCATCAACGACCTTGCTTTCGCCATTAACTTCCTTCCCTTGCTCAGGCCGAGGGTCAGCGTATCGATCTCCTCTCGAGTCGAACCTACCCCGCCGGGTACTCTTTAGACCTTGATCTGACTTAAGCATCGGATGGGACTTGGCTGGAACCAAACTCCGACCCCCCCTAACGAGTTCTCTCGTCTGTCCAGGAAGGAGCTGATCAAGGCTACCCCAGGTGGAAGACGGTCATGCCCGCTGCTGTCGCACGTTGTCGCTGACCGAAGACCAAGCAGCAATTGAAGCACCGAGGCTACCCCCTGACGCTCGACCGACTGAGGCCGAGCACATACCATGGAGCCGAGGCTTCTACTCAGCTCGGCACCGACCGAGGGCCGACACTCTGCCTGAATCCTTCGTTCGACCTCGTCTCCATCACCTACCTACGTCAGACTCGCGTATGCTTGGTGTGACCAAGACATCCCATCGACCCCTTGACCACGTTGACTGTCTAGTCATCGGTCACCGATTCCGTGGTGAGAAACACCCGTAAACATCTCGTGCCGTCTGAGCGAACGAGAGCAAAGTCCACATCAATCCACCGGAATGGAATCCATCTGCAACGGCTCGGGGCGCATGCCCCCCATCCAAGAGGAGGGAGACTACATCCCCACCGAGAACCAGTACAGCCACACCACCGAAGGAACGGGGAACTCCCGATCGGTGACACAAGAGCAGCTTCGCATCTTCGCTCAGGAAACCAACGCCAATCTCCAGACGTTGGTCACCACGATTCAATAGCTTGTCGATAACCCTTCCATCCAACGAGCATGGACGGGAGGAACCCACCAACGGGGAGCGGACCGCCAGCCTGTGCGGTCCGCCGTGGTCACCGACCACGAGGGTGGAGCCGCCAACTCGGAGCGGCGATTTACCATGCCGGGCTTCGTCCCAGAGAGGTCCCTCACCCCTACCTCGCCCCACGAGGGGGAGGGGAAGGGACTCGAGCAAGCTGTACGCGAATCGGGTACTGCCTCGTCTCGGCGATCGGGCTCTACAAGTCGGAGGCCTGCCTGCCACCGAGCTTCGGGAAGCCGATCCCGTCGGAGCAGAAGTCCTCATCGGGAAAAATCGGAGAAGCAAGAATACCGCAGGGAGAAGAAGAGAGCCCGCCAGTGAATCCATACCCACAGCTCAGCAGGAACGAAGACGAGCCCCCGGCGTGACCGCGCACGCTCGTCACCGCCAGGCAATAACGTTGTGGGCACTGGAGGGCACCTGGAAGGAGCCAGAGACGATCGTTGCCAGCTGTCTCGGAGGATAACCGAGGCGCGGGTACCTTCCAGATTCAAAGTGCCGACGTTGGAGAAGTATGACGGCACGGGCGATCCACTCGACCATGTGATGGACTACGAAGGGGTCATGGCGTTCCAGGGAGCGGATGATACCCTGCTCTGCAAAGGCTTCTATTCCACCCCCTGGAAAGCGGCCCGGAGTTGGTACCATGGTCTTCCCAACCGTTCCATAAATAGTTTCGAAGACCTCTCTCAGCAATTCTGTAAACAATTCATGGCTGGGCGACAGGTGAAGCCAGGCTCGGAACTCCTGTTCAATGTGGTGCAGGGCCCCGGCAAGACCTTGATGCACTACATGCACCGCTTCAACACGGAACGATTGAATGTGGAGAGCTGTCCTGAGCTGGTCGTCAAGACTGCCTTGAAAAAGGGGCTTCGACATAGGGGCATGAGGAAATCATTGCACAATAATCCTCCGAAGGACCTCGCCGGCGTCATAGCCTGGGCAGAATGCTACATGCTGACGAAAGAGGTGCTGGCCGTGGACGACAGAGGCCACCCCGTGGGAACGAGGCGGGGATCCAAGCGCGACAAGAGCGAGCGCCAAGGCCCCGATGAGCAACGTTAGGAGAAGAGGGCCAAAGGGAAGCATCGCAGGGATGAGCCACGACCCTCCAGGCTGGATGCCGCCCCAGAAGCTATCCTCACGCATGCTCAAAAGGAGAGGCGCTTTAGCAGGCCCCCTCGGAGGATGAAAAGGGGCGGAAAGGACGAGGAGAAGTATTGCAAGTATCACAAGTACTACGGCCATGACACTGATGATTGCTGGCACCTGAAGAAGGATATAGAGAAGCTGGTCAGCAGGGGGAATTTGAAGAACTTCGCCGACGGCTCGGCCCCCGCCCCCGGGGAAGGGACATCCAAGCAAGCAGACAAGGGGAAGAAGGTGAATGTGGTCCAGACGGCCATGCGCATCATCAAGTGAGCCAGCGGGACGGCAAGTCGCCGCCTCTCCTGGGTAAGGCTAGCTTGCCATCGTCGTCTCTGTTTTTTGTTTTTCCTCCAAATTGTACGCCCGAGTTCGAGCAATAGAAAGAACTGTGTCAAGTACACCTCTTTATCTCCCATTTTTAGTTGGTCGGACAATCGGCTGCATGGCAAACGGGAAATCCACCTACCGGAGAAGGCAACGAAATGATCGACCATAAGGCTGAGGTCGACTCCCCCAGCAGGTCGATCACCGAGCCCGTCCGTAAGGTTGGAGGCAACTCCCCCAGTAGGCGGGAATGTCGACTGGTCATAAGCTGAGGGGTATCTCCCCTCGTAGACCAGCCGACCCGATAAACCATAAGGCTGGGGGCAACTTCCCCAGCAGGTCGATCACCGAGCCCGTTCGTAAGGCTGGGGGCAACTCTCCCTGCAGGCGAGAACGTCGGCTGGTCATAAGCCGAGGGATAGCTCCCCTTGCAGACCAGCCGACCCGATCGATCGTAAGGCTAGGGGCAACTCTCCCAGGAGGTCGATCACCGAGCTCGTTCGTAAGGCTAGGGCAACTCCCCCAGCAGGCGGGAACATCGGCTGGTCATAAGCCGATGGATACTCCCCCCGCAGACCAGCTGACCCGATCGACCATAAGGCTAGGGTAACTCACCCAGCAGGTCGATCACCGAGCCCGTCCGTAAGGCTGGGGGCAACTTTCCCAGCAGGCGGGAACGTCGGTTGATCATAAGCCGAAGGATAGCCCCCAGACCAGCCGACCGACCATCCGTAAGGCTGGGGTAGCTCCCCCAGCAGGCGGGAACGTCGGTTGATCATAAGCCGAGGGATAGCTCCCCACATAGACCAACCAACTCGCCCAATTGTAAGGCCAGGGGCAACCCCCCAGCAGGTCTGAACATTATGCAGAGATATGCAGAAAAGACAATACCCCACGCGGCTCGGACGACCCAGTCGGCCGACGGACCGGAGGCGACTCCCACAATCGGCTGAACCCTCGACTGACTGATGGCTAACCCATAGTCCACAAAGGGGTCACCCGCCTGTCCTGAGGATCGCGAACGAGGGAAGCACTACAGCGGGTTCGCAAAGAACACCATCAAAACCCCGATCAATTGGGCCAACGGACACAAAGTATCGAAGGACATTCGCACCCACGACAAACGCTAAAGAGGTATCAACAGATCGCACATCGAAGAGATTGAGTGCCTCTATCCCCTGTGAGTCAGCTATGCCAGAGTGACACCCAGAAAACCAGGGAAATAGCGAAAAGTATATGGACCAACAAAGAAACTTTAAACATGAGCTGTTTGGAATTACAAGCAAAAAGGGGGGAGGGGAACAAAATTGAGAAAGGGCAGCTTAAGGCCCCGGGCACGGGAGGAAGCATCCTCTGGAACCTCCCCCCGCTCGGAGCGTGGGGGATATGTGGGACCGACCGGGGATGGCAGTAATTTCCGGGCGTGCTCCGCAAACCGCTGGAAGGAGGCTTGGACGACCTCCACAATCCGGGGGGCCAGGAGGTCCTCATAGGAGCCGAAAGCCTCCATGAGGACCTCCGCGATCCGCGGCTTCAGGACCTCGTCGACGCCCCTCTTCACTTCTCCGACGAACTGGGTCATATGACGCAGTTCTCCTAGCTCGTTCCAGAGACGCCCCCTCTCCTGGTGGAACGCCTCTTCCGCCTCTTGGGCCGACCTTCGAGCGTTAGCCAAAGCCCCCTGGAGGTCCAGTACCTCCAAGGTAAGCTCGTCCACCCGGCGTCGAATCTGCTGGGCCTCCATTCGTGCCTCTTCGGTGGCCACCACGGCTGCCCCGGCCCTCAAACGATCCCGGGCCGAGGATTCCTCGAGATCTCTTGCCTGGGCCGACCGGCGCTGCGCCTCGACGGCCATCATGGTGGCCTGCAAAGAAGAAAGAGCTACGCTAAGAGGAATCTAAAGGCAGGTCTTAAAACAGCAAGGCGACCAAACCTGTTGAAGCTGCCAGACCAAGGAGTCCGACAGTCTGTCAGAGGGGGCTCTCTCCAGGAGAGATCGGTCCCTCGGGAGGACGGAGCTCTGCACCAGTTGATTGGCCACGGCTTGGTCGATGAACACCGATTCCCGGGGTGTAACCTCGGGACCCGCCAGAAGGTTTGCCAGCTCGCCGCTGGCTCCCACCAAGGAGTGCTCGGCCGAGACGGCAGGGGTGGCCACCAGGGTCAGCGGAAGGGTTTCACCCGAGGCCACAGACACCACGGGGGGCCATCGGCGGGTGGACCTCCCCACTCTCCTTCCTCCTCTTCCTCTCACTGGGCCCGGTGGACGTCGGGGGGGGACGCTTACGCCCCACGCCGCGACCACCCACAGGCGCACGAGGGGCCGTCTCGGCCCCCCCGTTGCCTCCCTCAGCTTGGACTGAGCGAGAGGGTTCGGCCCCTGTAGCCCCCACTTCAGAGGGCCCCGCATCGGCCAGAGGGAGCGGCACCGCCGTGACCACAGTCTCCACTCTTCCCACCATAGGCTCGGCTTGGCACACCTCCTCCTTAATCAGGCGTCGGGGCGCCTGTCCCGAAGGGTTCCCACGGCTTCGACCGGATCCTCGGCGGATGAGCTCGTCTACATTGTTGGTGAATTCACGCCCAGCCATCTCTGCAGAAGGAAAGGAGATTAGGGTAAACGAGAGTGAAAATGGAAAGAAAGGGGAAGGCCTACCGGGAGACCACATGACAGTCTTGAGGAGTAGGTCGTCCAACAGAGGGCAGACCGACCTCTCCTCTAGAGGAAGAGACGACAGAAGCTGGACAGCGTCCTGGTCAACCTCGGAGAGGGCAGACGTCAAGTCACGTTGACATAACCCTCAACAACCTGTCAAGATCTTGGCATCCCCAGGGAAAACAACAAAAACGTAGCTTGAACTCCAGTCCCCCACCCAGCAGGGTAGACCTAGCAAGCACTCTCTCCCCGCGCGGGCACGGAGATGCTGCCATGACCCTTGGCCAACCGTCTGGACCCGGTAGTAGTGGAAAAGAAGGGGAAGGGACAGCTCCAGGCCGTGGACACGACAGATCATGATGAACCTGGTCAGCACCGCGATGGAATACGGGGTCAACTGACACACGGCCACCATCAACGACTCCATGAATTTGACGATGAAGGGATGAAGGGGGAAGCGGAGTCCCAGGCGGAACATCTCGACGTAAACGCTAACCTCCCTGCTCCGCAGAAGGAAAATCTACTCGTCGCTGAAAGGGATCCTGACGTCGTATGGATGGTACAAATACTTCTCCCGGATCTCCGTAACCCTCGAGAAGGGGACCATGGACGACGACCCAAGGACCACTGGGGGGACGTCGAACCTCTCAACAGCCCGAGCCACGTCGTTGCCGACAGGATCCATAAAGAGCAAACCCTTCCCATTACCCTGAACAGGACGGGTCCCCAAGGGGCACTGGGCCTCGAAGGCGGAGGGTCGCCAGATTCGAGCGCCGGCGGGTCCACTGACCCCTTCGTAGAATCACCTATCCTAAGCGCAGCCATGGGGTAGATGAAGGAGGAAGAGTTTACCTTGAAAAGAATCGGAAGGAGGATAGACGATGGAGAGAAGAAGCTTGCAAGACCAGAATCAGGAGGAAAGGCGCGAAAGAATCGAAATTTGGGAGGCTGACGCCCTTACATGGAAAGGAGTCACGGAATCTAGACCGTCCGGGGAGGAGCACGTGGCAGCATCTGAAGGTCAACGGCACTTCGAATCCCGCACCGAGAGAAGATCAAACGGGACGCGTCATAATGACCTCCATTTAATGGACTGGCCTCAACTGACGCGCCTGTCAAAATCCTCAAGAGTCACATCGCCCGAATCGAACCGGTAGAAGCTGAACGACACGAACGATGTGGGTAATTGATACGACTATTTTGGAGAGGCCAAGAACTGGAGGCCCAAGCCCAAGCCTAGTAAGGGAAACCCCCGAATGGGTTAAGGCCAGCAGACGAGGCCCACGAAGCCAGACCGACCCAGCCCGAAGTACGCATGATCAGCTCGTGCTCTCCAGGGTTAACCGCCCCTAGAAGCGCGGCATCTTAATAATCATTAAGGAGCCCATTAATCCACGAGCCCACAACACACGCAGGTGGCTTGATGGGGGCGGATCACGAGGGCATGAGAGGGGGCATGGGACGGGAGGCAAACGTGGGCCGAGCCCCATAAAAGGGCGAGAGGGACGACTAAGAAAAGGGGATCCCAGGTATGAAATCTGAGGTACGCCATCAACGACCTTGCTTTCGCCATTAACTTCCTTCCCTTGCTCGGGCCGAGGGTCAGCATATCGATCTCCTCTCGAGTCGAACCTACCCCGTCGAGTACTCTTCAGACCTTGATCTGACTTAAGCATCCGAGGGGACTTGGCCGGAACCAAGGTCCGGCCCCCTTGACGAGTTCTCTCGCCTGTCTAGGAAGGAGCTGATCGAGGCTACCCCCAGCGGAAGACGGTCCTGCCCGCTGCTGTCGCACGTCGTCGCCGACCGAAGACCAAGCAGCAATTGAAGCGCCGAGGCTGCCCCCGACGCTCGACCGACTGAGGCCAAGCATATACTACGGAGCCGAGGCTTCTCCTCAGCTCGGCACCGACCGTGGGCCGACGCTCTGCCCAAATCCTTCGCTCGACCTCGTCTCCATCGCATACCACGTCAGACTCGCTTGTGCTTGGCGTGACCAAGGGATCCCATCGACCCCTTGACCACGTTGACCGTCTAGTCATCAGTCAACGATTTCGTGGTGAGAAAACACCCGCAAACAAGCCCGGTGATGAGAAAAATCCGAAAAATGTCAGTTGGAACCGGGAGATCGCCGTCTTCAACTGGAATATAAGAGAAGACAAAATTAGGGCAAAAAATCATATCATTTAATAAAAAGATCGACATCTTGAACTAGAAAATAAGAGAAGACAAATTTAGGCTTTAAAATCATCTCAATTAATAAAAAGATTCACAACTTTCATAAAAAGCAGAAAATAGCAACAAGCTCACAAACTGATATATAAAAATCTTATCCGTTGAAGATGGCGATTTCCCTAGTACAACAGACATTTTTAAAGATGAAGATGGCGATTTTCCGGTTTCAACAGACATTTTTGTCGTAATTCTGTCTTCTCTGATATCATTTAATAAAACGATTCATATCTTCCAAAAAAGTGAAAAATAGCACAGAGCCAAGAAAATTCCGCGAAAATGTTCGTTGGAACCGGGAGATAGCCATTTTCAACAGAAATATAAGAGAACAAAATAAATCCAAAAAATCATATCATTTATTAACAAGATCGCCATTATCAACTGGAAAAAAGAGAACACAAAATTAGGCAATAAAATCATATAAATTAATATAAAGATCCTTATCTACCAAACAAAATAGAAAATAGCCTCGAGAATAGAAAATACGCAAAAATTTCCGTTGGAAACGGTAGATCGTCATATTCAACTTAAAAATTAGAGAAGAAGACAAAATTAGGCCATAAAACATATAATTTAATATAAATATACATATCTTACAGAAAATATAGAAAATAGCCTAGAGCTCAGAAAAATCCGTAATAATGTCCGTTGGAACTGAGAGATTGTCATCTTCATCCGAAAAATAAGAGAAGACAAAATTAGGCCAAAAAATCATATCATTTTATATAAATATCCATATCTTAATGAAAATTTAGAAAATAGCACAGAGCTCAGAAAATTCCGCAAAAATTTCCGATGGAGCCGGGAGATCGCCATATTCAACAGAAAAATAAGAGAAGACAAACTTAGTTTATAAAAATCATATCATTTAATAAAAAAATCCATATCTTCAATAAACTGTAGAAAATAGTTTCGATTTAAGAAATATCCGCAAAAAATGGCAGTTGGAACCGGGAGATCGAAATCTTCAACAGAAAAAATCAGAGAAGACAAAATTAGACCATAAAAATCATAGCATTTAATATAAAGATCCATATTTTCATGAATATGTAGAAAATAGCCTGGAGCTCAGAAAAATCCGTAAAAATTTTTGTTGGAATCAAGAGATCACCATCTTTAACTAAAAAAATAAGAGAAGACAAACGTAGGCCATAAAAATCATATCATTTAATAAAAATTTTATATCATCCAAAAATATAGAAAATAGCACCGACTGTTGGAACTGGGAGATCGACATCTTCAACTGAAAAAATAAGAGAAGACAAAATTAGGCTATAAAAATCATATCATTTAATATGAAGATTTATATCATGAGTTCAGAAAATTCTGCAAAATATTTGTTGGAACCGAGAGATCATCATCTTCATTTGAAAAATAGAGAAGATAAAATTAGGCAAAAAATCATATTATTTCATAAAAAGATCCATATCTTTCTAAAAATGTAAAAAGATAAACTCAAACTAAGGAAAATCTGCAAAAATGTCCGTTGGAACCAAGAGATCGACATCTTCAATAGAAAAAAATAAGAGAAGACGAACGTAGGCTATAAAAATATATCATTAATTAAAATGTAGAAAATAGCACCGAGCTTATAAAAATTTGCAAAAATATCCGTTGGTACAGGGAGATCGCCATCTTTAACTGAAATTAAGTTGAGACAAAATTGGGCCAAAAATCATTTTATTTAATAAAAAGATCCATATCTTCCAAAAAGTTTAGAAAATAGTCCCTAGGTCAGAATAATACGCAAAAAGTCCGTTAGAAACGGGAGATAGCTATCTTCAACTGAAAAATAGAAGAAGAAAAATTAAGCCAAAAATCAAATCATTTAATAGAAAGATACATAATATCTAAAAATGTAGAAAATAGCCCCAAACTCAGAAAATTCCACAAAATGTCCCTTGGAACTGGGAGTTCGCTATCTTCAACTAAGAAAAATAAGAGATGACAAAATTTGGTTATAAAAATCATATTATTTGATATGAAAATTCATATTATATAAAAAATATAGGAAATAGTCCGGAGCTCAAAAAAATCCTCACAAATTTTCATTGCAACCGGGAGATCGCTATCTTCAAAGTAAAAAAAAAGAGAAGACAAAATTAGGACAAAAAGTCATATCAATTCATAAAAAGAAACATATCTACCAGAAAATTTAGAAAAATAGTCTTAAGCTAAGAAAAATATGTGAAAATGTCCGTTGAAACCGGGAGATCGACATCTTCAACTGAAAAAAATAAGAGAATACAAACATAGGCTATAAAAATCAAATTATTTAATAAAAAGTTCTATAATCTTCCATAAAATGTAGAAAATAGCACCGAGCTCAAAAAATACGCCAAAATGTCTGTTGGAACCGAAAGATCGCCATCTTCAACTGAAAAATAAGAGAAGACAACATAGGCTATAAAAATCATATCATTTAATAAAAAGATCCATAACTTTACGAAAGTGTATAAAATAGCTCGGAGCTTAGAAAAATCCGCAAAAAATTTTCGTTCAAACAGGGAGATCGCCATCTTCAACTGAAAAACTAAGAGAAGAAAAAATTATGTCAAAAAAGCATATCATTTAATGAAAAGATTCAAGAAGAAAAAATTATGTCAAAAAAGCATATCATTTAATGAAAAGATTCATAACTTCTCGAAAATTTAGAAAATAGCCCCGAGCTCAGAAAAGGGGACAAAATTGTCCGCTGGAACCGGGAGATTGCCATCTTCAACTGAATAATAAGAGAGACAAAATTAGGTTATAAAAATCATAAAGATTCATATCATATAGAAAATGTAGAAAATAGCTCAGAGCTCAGAAAAATCTGAAAAAATGTCCGTTGGAACCAAGAGATCGCCATCTTCCACTGAAAAATAAAAGAAGAAAAAATTAGGCCAAAAATTATATCATTTAATAAAAAGATACATATCTGCCATAAAATGTAGAAAATAACATCGAGCTCAGAAAAATCCGTACAAATGTCCGTTGGGACCGAGAGGTTGCAATATTCAACTGAAAAAGAGAAGACAAAATTAGGCCCAAAATCATATAATTTACTAAAAATATTCATATCATCTAGAAAATGTAGAAAAAAGCCCAAAACTAAGAAAAAGCTGCAAAAAATGTCCGTTGGAACTCGGAGATCGACATATTCGACTAAAAATACGAGAAGACAAAATTAGGCTACAAAAATCTTGTCATTTAGTAAAGAGATCCATATCTTTAATAAAATGTAGAAAATATCCTGGAGCTCAGAATAATCTGCAAAATTGTTCGTTGGAACTGGGAGATCGCCATCAACAACTTTTAAATAAGAGAATAAATTTAGG
>JAULAV010009802.1:0-28100 GCA_030789695.1 Scilla litardierei
ATGATGATTATAGTCTAAGTTTATCTTCTCTTATTTTTCAGTTGAAGACGACGATCTCCCTGTTCCAACAGACGTTTTATGGATCTTTTTATTAAATGATATGATTTTCATAGACTAAGTTTTGTCTTCTCTTATTTTTCAGTCGAAAATGGCGATCTCCCGGTTCCAACTGACATTTTTGCGGATTTTTCTGACCGCGAGACTATTTTCAACATTTTCTGAAAGACATGGAACTTTTTATTAAATGATTGGCATAATTTTGTCTTCTCTTATTTTGTAGTTGAAGGGAGCGATCTCTAGATTCCAACAGACATTTTTACAGATTTTTTTGAGATCGAAATGATTCTAGCTTTTATCTAAGAAACGGATCTTTTCATTAAATGATATGATTTTTATAGCATAAGTCTGTCTTCTCTTATTTTTTTAGTTGAAGATCGCGATCTCCCAGTTCCAACGGACATTTTTACAGGTTTTTCTTAGCTCAGGACTATTTTTATACGTTTTCTGGAAGATATTGACCTTTTATTTAAACGAAATTATTTTTTGGCCTAATTTTGTCTTATCTTATTTTTTTAGTTGAAGATTGCGACCTCCCGGTTCCAACGAATATTTTTGATGATATTCCTGAACTCCGGGCATTTTCTAAATTTTCTGTAAGATATGAATCTTTATATTAAATGATATGATTTTATAGCCTAATTTTGCCTTCTTTTATTTTTTGGTTGAAGATGGCGATCTCCCGGTTCCAACGGACATTTTTGTGTATTATTTTAAAGCTCGTGGTTATTTTCAGCATTTTATGAAAGATATATCTCTTTATTAAATGATATGATTTTTGGCCTAATTTTGTTTGCTCTAATTTTTCAGTTGAAGATGGCAATCTCTCTATTTCAACGTACATTTTTGCAGATTTTTCTCAGCTACAGGATAATTTCCACATTTATTGGAAGAAATGGGTCGTTTTATTAAAAGATATGATTTTTGGCCGAATTTTGTCTTCTCTTATTTTTAACTACAGATGGCGATCTCCCAATTCCAACGAATATTTTTGCATTTTCTGAATAACGGGCTATTTTCGACATTTTCTGGAAAATATGGATATTTATTTTAAATGATATGATTTTAAGGCCAAAATTCGTCTTCTCTTATTTTTCAGTTGAAAATGGCGATCTCCCTGTTCCAATGGACATTTTCATGGATTTTTCTGTGTTCCGAGGTATTTTCTACATTTTATTGAAGATGTGGATCTTTATATTAAATAGTATGGTTTTTATATCCTAATTTTGTCTTCTCTTATTTTTTTGAGTTGAATATATCGTTCTCCCGATTCCAACTGAAATTTTTACGGATTTTTCTAAGTGTGGGGCTATTTTCTTGATATTATTAAATATATGGATCATTTTATTAAATGATATGATTTTTATGGCCTAATTTTGTCTTCTCTTATTTTTCAGTTGAAAATGGCCATCTCCTGGTTCCAACAGACATTTTTGCAAATTTTTCTTAGCTCGGTGCTCATTTATACATTTTCTGTAAGATATGTATCTTTTTATTAAATGATATGATTTTTTGGCCTAATTTTATCTTCTCTTATTTTTTAAGTTAAAGATGTCGATCTCTCGATTCCAACGAACATTTTTGCGTATTTTTTAAGTTAAAGATATGAATCTTTATATTAAATGGTATGATTTTTATAGTCTAAATTGTCTTCTCTTATTTTTCAGTTGAAAATGGCGATCTCTTGGTTCCAACAGACATATTTGCAGATTTTTCGCATTTCAGGCTATTTTCTATAGTTTATTGAATATATTATGGATCTTTTAATTAAACGATATGATTTTTATAGACTAAGTTTGTCTTCTTTTATTTTTCAGTTGAAAATGGCAATCTCCCGGTTCGGACGGACAACTTGGCAGATTTTTTTGACCTCGAGACTATTTTCTACATTTTCTGGAAGATAAAGATATTTTTATTGAATGATACGACTTTTTGGACTAATTTTGTCTTCTCTTACTTTTCAGATGAAGATAGTGATCTCTCGGTACCAATAGACATTTTTGCAGATTTTTCTTAGCCCCGGGCTATTTTCTACATTTTCTGTAAGATATGTAACTTTAGATTAAATGATATGATTTTTATAGCCAAATTTTGTCTTCTCTTATTTTTCAGTTAAAGATGAAGATCTCCAGACGGACATTTTTGCAGATTTTTCTGAGTTCAAGGCTAGTTTTTACATTTTATTGAAGATATGGATTTTTAATTAAATGATATGTTTTGTAGTCTAAAGTTTGTCTTCTCTTATTTTTCATTTGAACATGGCGATCTTCCGGTTCCAACAGACATCTTTTCGGATTATTCTAAGCTAGAAACTATTTTTCTACATTTTCGGGAAGTTGTGGATATTTTTAAATTGATGTGATTTTTGGTCTAATTTTGTATTCTCTTATTTTTATTTGAAGATTGCGAACTCCCTGTTCCAACAGACATTTTTGTAGATTTTTTTGAGCTTGGGAATATTTTCTACAGTTTATTGAAGATGCGGTACATTTTATTAAATGATATGATTTTTATAGACTAAGTTTGTCTTTTCTCATTTTTTCAGTCGAAAATGGTGATATCCCATTTCCAACGGAATTTTTGCAGATTTTGCTGATCTCAGGGTTATTTTGTAAATTTTATGTAAGATATGTATCTTTTCATCAAATGATATGATTTTTATAGTCTAAGTTTGTCTTTTCTTATTTTTAGTTAAAGATGGCGATCTCAATGTTCAAACAGATATTTTTGCAGATTTTTTTGAGCCCGGGGCTATTTTTTGCATTTTTTGGAAGATATGTATCTTTTTATTAAATGATATGATTTTTTGGACTAATTTTGTTTCTGCTTATTTTTTTCGTTAAAGATGGCGATCTCCCTGTTCTAACGGACATTTTTGCAGATTTTTCTGAGTCCGGGCAATTTTCTACATTTTCTATAAGATATGGATCCTTATATTAAATGATTTGATTTTTATAGTCTATTTTTGTCTTCTCTTATTTTTTTAGTTGAAGATGGCGATCTCTCGGTTTCAACGAAAATTTTTGCATATTTTTCTAAGCTCGGGACTATGTTCAATATTTCTAAAAGATAAGGATCTTTATATTAATTGATATAATTGATATAATTTTTGTTGCCTAATTTTGTCTTCTCTTATTTTCCAGTTGATATGGCGATCTTTTTATTAAATACTATGATTTTTTGGCCTTATGTTGTCTTCTCTTATATTTCGGTTGAAGATGGCCATCTCCCGGTCCAACGAACATTTTTTCAGATTTTTCTGAACTTCAAACTATTCTTGACATATTCTAGAAGATATGGATCGTTTTATTAAATGATATCAGAAAAGAAAAAATTAGACCAAAAATGTCCGTTAGACCAAAAATGTCTGTTGAAACTGGGAAATCGCCATCTTCAACTGAAATATAAGAGAAGACAAAATTTGAAACCGGGAAATCACCATCTTCATCTATAAAATGTCTGTTGTAACAGCGATTCGCTATATTCAACTGATAAGATTTTTATATATCATTTTCTGAGCTTGGTGCTACTTTCTACATTTTATGAAAGATATATATCGTTTTATTAATTGATAAGACTTTTATAGCCTAAATTTGTCTTCTCTTATTTTCCAGTTGAATCGATCTTTTTATTAAATGATATGATTTTAAACTTGTCTTATCTTATATTCCACTTGAAGATGGCGATCTCCCAGTTCCAACGAACATTTTTTGGATTTTCCTTAGCTTTGCGCTTTTTTTACATTTTCTGGAAGATATAAATCTTTTTATTAAATGATATGATTTTTGGCCTAATTTTGTTTTCTCTCTTTTTTCAGTTGAATATTGTGATCCCGCAGTTCCAACGGACATTTGTTCGGATTTTTCTAAGCTTGGTGATATGTTCTACATTTTATGGCAGATACGAATCTTTTTATTAAATGATATGATGTTTGGACTAATTTTGTCTCCCTTTATTTTTCGGTTGAAGATGGCAATCTCCCGGTTCCAACGGCTATTTTTTCGGATTTTTCTGAGCTCCGAGCTATTTTCTACATTTTCTGTATGACATGAATCTTTATATTAAATGATACGATTTGTATAACCTAATTTTGTCTTCTCTTTATATTAAATGATATGATTTTTATAACCAAATTTTGTCTTCTCTTATTATTCAGTTGAAGATGGCGATCCACGGGTTCCAACGGACATTTTTGCCGATTTTCCTGAGCTCGGGGCTATTTTTCTACCTCTTCGGGAAGTTATGGATCTTTGTATTAAATGATATGATTTTTTGACCTAGTTTTTTCTTCTCTTATTTTTTCAGTTGAAGATGGCGATCTCCAGGTTCCAACGACCATTTTTGAGGATTTTTCTGAGCTCAGGGCTATTTTCTACATTTTCAAAAAGTTATGTATCTTTATATTAAATGATATATTTTTATAGCATATGTTTGTCTTCTCTTATTTTTCAGTTGAACATGGCGATCTCCCGGTTCTCTAAGAAAGCAAGTATACCCTCGTTCTAGAGCTAAAGTGATAGAAGGTTGTTGAATAAGTCATCGAATACGGCTTTTAAATAATAAAGGTTATAGAGTCATTTTTAAGTCATTCCCAAGTAAAGAAAGTCAGACAGCAAAGGGAAATGACTTGATAAAGGAAGTCCCATCTAGTGCTAAATATCTCGTAAGCAGGGTTTTAGAGTCAGCCAGCACCATGTGATAGAGAATTTCATAAAAATATTTCAAGGCGTGTAAGCTATTCTCTCGTTCTAGCATAAGTCAGTACCCCACTGTCAAGTAAGGAAGTTCAAAGTAAGGTTAGATGAGAAGTAATTCCCTAGGGATATAATTTCATATAGTAAGTAAGCCAAACTGCTAATCCCTAAATCTAGAGCTAGAGAAAAGGTAGTGATACAACCCTCCTGAACGGGCCAAGGCAGAACAGGCTAAGTCCATGGGCCGAGGAAAGATCCATGGACCAGAGGCCTCGCGAGCACTTCTGATAATGCTGGCCCAAAGTCGAAGTTGTGTAGGGATATGTAGGACCTTTAGGGCACTTTTCTGTGCCCGTCCTAATTCGGACGGACTATAGAAGCAGAAGAAAAGCAGCAGAAATAAGAGTTCGCTAAACAATTTAGCGAAGCCCTAAAGACACTAGACCCTTGAGCTAGGATCTATACCAACTTGAGGTGGATTTGACCACCTCAAGAAGGATCTAAGCTATTGCGACATAATTAAAAGAAAGCTTCTAAATTACATACCCGGAACCTTGCCTTGGTGCAGGCAAGGTGTACAGCACCGCCTTCCGCTCCCCGAAATTGAGCCGCCTTGCGCCCTCGAATCGATCCTCGAATCGCTCCGCGTCCCGAGGCGAGCAATCCCCTTGTCGTCGAGCCAACCATGCATCGAAGAAAGTTTCACCTGAGTGTGATCCTTTGCCAAGACTCTGGATCGGATCCGAACCCGTTCGTGGCTTTGCTAGAGCCCTTCAGGAGTTAGGCAGAAATTTAAGGAGAAGAGAATATTAATTTTAAGCTTAGATCTGAGCGTGCTCTAACATGTTTTTGGGAGCTGCTCAGATCTAGAGTTTGGGACGAGTTTTGAGGAGGGGAGCAGGCCCTTATTTATATAGGCGGCTGACCCATCCCCTTTACTCTACTCCACTTCCGATGTAGGACTAAATATTTGGAGTTAAATAATTCAAGTTAGTTTGCCTTTCATAAAGGCCAAACCTTCATGAATTTTAACTCCGTCACCGTTGAGCTTCACGATTGATGCAACCTATCAAATCGAAGGGCGTTCAATGGTGAACGCGTAGGAAAAATGGCGAGTCAATCCGAGTCCGTTTAACCCCTCAATTGATCGTCCAAAGATCAGCCCAAAGCTATTTTTGGTCCAAAAACAGCTGTCAAAACCGCACACTACCTAGGGTTTCTGCACCAAGAAGTGGAGCCCACCGAGTGGGCCCCACTGTACAAATTAGCCATCCTGGGCTCCTAGCAGCCAGCCTGGGCTAGGGGCCCGGGTGCCCGGGAGGGCCAGGCCCAGGGCGCCTGGGCCAGACGCCCGGGTCTGGCCAGGCGCCCGGGTCTAGTCCGGGTCTCGCTTGGGCTGACCCAATTGTGATGTCTTGACAGATTTGGGCATAACTTGTGCATTTGGCATCTAATTTGGACGTCATTCGAACTTGTGTTTACACCGGGACATTTCTGTCTTACAAGTAAACTTTTTCTCGCGTTTATTTTATTAAATATTGTTGTAAACACTTTATGACACATATAACTCAGTTTGCTTCATATGCAAAATAGTCCCTATCTAAGCTTAAAAATCATTTGCATCAAATACAAATGATCTAAGGGCATACATCCCCCAACATCTCCCATTTGCACTCAGTATCATTTATCCCGAATGCAGAAGATAATTTCAAACTCTTTGCAGTTTTCTATCTCTTGTATCAAATGCATATTCTCCTTAATATTTCTACCTCTAACTAGATGAAGGTCGCACTCTGTGTGAGACCCTACAGTCTGATCCTACTACAAGTTGGACTCGAAGCCCCAGACAGCAGTGACCACGAGCAGCACGTGTCATCCCTGTTTCAGTATCATACTTATGTGGTTAACTCATCGACATGAGTATTTTTGGGACCACCCTGACTGTGTCCGTGATGAACTCTGCAGTTTTAGTCTCTTCGTCCAAACTATGTCGTTTAACTCAAGCCTAGGGTACGGTCAAATTGTCAACCCTAATAGCTTGAAGCCGGTTAGTTTCCATCATCTTTAGTCAAATAATGTTGGACATCTTCCAACATACACTGGCCAGAGTTTTCAGTAAAGACCGAACTAACACTACGTCACTAACTTCCATTGACCAGGGAGAAATGAATCATATCTTGGTCATTACTCTCCTCGCCCGTTTCAAATGTCACCCAACCAAACCTTTCGACAGGCCTTGCCTCGAAATTAGGTCAGAGATCTAAGTGACACCATTCATATGCAGGTTCGTACAATGACCTCAAGTCAAAAGACCAACTAGCACATCATCACTAAGAGTTTTCATTGACAGCTTGGTCAATCATAACCATATATTAACCCTTGTGGGTCATTCAGTGAACTCATTCTCCAATGAGCACATGTGTCTCATTTTCGACTTTGCCAAATCAAACGATCATGAGATCATCATCACTACTACATGGTGAAGACAAAGACACAATGGTCTATCTGATGTTTCGATATCCTTTTCTCGAAACATCTACGACCATGAACCTTTTTAAACGTATGCTACTAACGGTCAAGCACTTCTCCATGATCGAGATACTCATCTCGATACATGTTTGACATTGCATTAAGTCTCAGGACTTTACCTAAGTTAATATCTAATGATAACTGCATTATGATTAACTTAGATAAATTTATACCAAATAGCTTACTGCTATTTCGAACAAGATGTTCGTACAATTACACAGAGATAATTGCCTCGAGGGCATACCTATTTCGCTACATCTACCGCTTGAACTTAGGCCCATTTATCCCGGTATCTCATACTGTATATACACACAAGTCTTTCTAGACTTCATGTGGTAGAGCCTTCATGAGTGGATCTGCTAAATCGTTTGCTGATTAGACTTAAGGGGTTTTTCTATGTTCATGCTAGACTAACCATTTGAATCTCATCCAAATAATTCCTTTGGTCCTACGAAATCCATTTAATTTTCCTGGATCTCATCCTTATGATAATAATTTAAATATAGTTACTGGTCATTTTAAACGGCTCATATTCAAAAGTGTCAAACTCTTTTGACCACTTTGTCAAAATTTGTTCCAGCCCCTTGAAGCCTCGCATGTATTTTATTCGCTCCTATTGACCTTGAAAACTCTCTGACTAATTCATATAAGTTTGTTCTTCCAAATCATATTTAGAAAACACATAATAAATGACTGCTCCAGTTTTCATGGTTATCATGAGCATTTACATCGAGTTTGGTCCGAGTAGATCTGTACGCATCTGCTGGCGAGACAGTTTCATCATAATCCATTTATAGGAGTTAGGATGAAAATCGTTCTCTACCAACATAATTGTACTTCACTATTTTCTTTCTGCACCACTCTTCTATACTCGAAGATTCACTTGCAGTCAAAGAAACACTTTCCTTGGGAACATAAACTAAAGTCCATACTTTATTCATATACACGGACCATTTCTAATTGCATCAAGTTATTAATCGGAGTCACTACTCTGAATTTCATCCTGAAAGTTGACTATGCCATCATCGATTATGACGTCCAACTCGACTCTTCGTCTTACGAGACTTGAGTAAGCCTTTAACTTCCGAACGATTGATTTAATGAATATCTTATTGATAAGGCCCTCATAGAACCTTTATCAAAATCTAGACATTTCTATCTGGGACTTAACTCAGAGGGAAGATCGTAACTCAGAGTCATTTGCCATGCATCACACCATGTCTAACAAAGTACGATTCATGCTCTCTAACACACCGATGTGTTAAGAGACTTGGCCTGAGAGAAAATCACATTTTCTTTTTAATTTACGCAAGATTTATACATCTAAGTATTTGACTTTTCGACCTAATCGAATCATTTTAAATACTTCTGTCATTTTGTTCTCTATTTTATCAGACTTGTGTTTCATCAAGAACATGTGTCTCAATAGAATAAGAACAACTTATTCTGGCTAACTTAGACTTGGGTCTAAGTACATCAGTATGTACAAGACCGCGAGTTCAACAACTCGCTCTCCCACTGTCTTACAGAAGGAGTTTCAGCCATCATACATTTGAGAATAAGATTCACAAGTGTCCGTTAGACCCCTCTTTATGTAACTTGTGAGGCTTTGTCTCTTTGATATTGCTTAGTCTATTTTTCCATATAAGTTTATTATTGTCTTGCCCATTCACATATTAACATTTAATATATTTTCGTTATACATATGACTCATTGCTTCAGAACAATGTAACGACATTCGCCAAAATGTGTTTTCCTTTTGTATAAAAATTCTTCTGAAATCGTGACATCAAATATGTCACATATTCAGTTCCTCATATTATGCTTTTACTAATGATAAATAAAACTATCTTTCTCAATTTACTTTCCTTAGTGCTTCTTCCTTTTCTAAATCTCATTTAGATCTTATATGACCCAACAAAAATAAGTAACCATGTAAGGATCTCATGTATCCAAACACCTGAGCTTTGCAACCTTGAGTGTAGCTCAACAAGTTGTTCGTCTCAAGATCTGGTTGGGATACATAGTCTTGCACCGCTTATGCACTCATCTTCAAATCAAACAGTTTGATCGAAGTTTCGAACCTTGCGGATCGAAACCGTTTTCCATGCAACCTTGAGTTGACTCAACAAATTGTATGGAGAAACATGCTTTTGAACTTCAATATGTTCCAGCTGCCCCATATAGAGGATAGTGACATGTAGTGTGCATTTATTTTGGTGGACTTAGAACTTAATGAAATAATATTCCTTAAGTCTGTCCTTAAGAATGTCATTTTAATGCCAATAAGTATATAATATAGTTTATCAATTAGAATTAGATATTTCATTAACCAATCATTTGGATCAGTTAACTTATTCTCTTAGAATATTATGTTTTTGATTCCATTGGTAACATAGACTTACCCTAATTTAGCATAGGTTGAATATTAAATATAGATAGAATGACTTTTATCAATCTATATACACCCACTATTTTTGCGATCATTTTAAGCCAATCAATGAATGATTTAATTAAATTAAATTAATGGGAAAGAGGCCCAACCACCTCGAGTCTTACAACCTTGAGTGTAGCTCAACAAATTGCTTAACTATGTGATCGGCAGATGGCTCTTCATTAATCATATCATATATGACTCTCTTATCGGTTTTTACCCCTAGCCATTTATGATCATGAGTATCACTCATCCAAATCATAATGACTAGTCTAGTCGGACCCTTATTTTCGTGTCTAGCCTAACTTACGCTGGCGCTCGGTGTTTTCACGACACGACGGTTTGGGTCAAGTCTAGACTACATCTCATGTATTGAGAAGTTGGTTTCCATAAAGTGTCTATGACATAGCTTGAGTGTATCTCAACAACCAGATCAAAAACCTATAGTTACCAACCTCTAAAATAAGGAGGGCTACAGCTAATCTTGAAAAATATTATTAACGTATTAGACTTAGATATAGTCCAGGGTGTCATATAATCATGATTCGCGTCATTGCGGTCCAGCGAAACACGACCAGGGAATTGACTAAGCCAGGATCACTTATCCCATAGACTAGCTAGGGTGATCCAACAAACTTAGCCAAGTACATTGACCGGCTCATTGTCTATTGAATGAAACTTTATCACTATTATATGTGTGCCATAGACTAAAAGGCTTACAACAAATTAATCCTATCAACTAGTAGAATCTTTAAAATTCAAAATTTAGGATTTGTTAATAACTTTTATTAAGTCCTTATCAACTATAAGGTTCATTTGTTCAACGTGCTATCCTAATCATTATTAGGATTTTAACAAATTCAATAACAACACTTTAACGTGTAGTCTTTTAATGAAAATTATTATGATAACGATTAAAATAATAATCGTCGTTAAAGGACTATCCTAATCAGGAATTAGGTTTTATAAGGTTGTAATGATTATTAAAACATAGCATGTCATTTAAAATTTATCTTAAAAATCTTAAACAGGTTTTTAGTGGCTAACCTAAAATGTTTCATGAAGTATCAAATAATTAAGCATGGCCATTAAAACATAATCTAACTTTATCAACTATAAAATTAACATGCAATTATTAACCTAAATATCGCATAAAAGATTTATAACTATTTAACAATCATCACATAATTATTAAACATTCATCAACATTAAAAATTTATCCTATAAATAATTAATGTGCAACTAAAATTTAACACATAAACTAAAAATGATTTTAAAAAACTTAAAACAGTTTCATAAAAATTATCATATAATTTTTATTTCATAAACTATGTTCTAAATCATTATAAAACATTCCATGTTTCTAAAAACAATTTTATCGCATAAAAGAATTTTCAAAAACATCTTAAATGAAAACGGTTTCATTTTTAACAATATTGCATAAAGTTAAAAATTTATCATGCATTTAAAAAGCATTCAATTTAAAAATGTCGCAGTCCTAGATCATCAAGCAAACCTAATGATCTGATACCAATGTCGGGATATGTAGGACCCTTGGGGCACTTTTTTGTGCATGTCCTAATTCGGACGGACTACAGAAGCAGAAGAAAAGCAGCGAAAATAAGAGTTCGCTAAACAATTTAGTGAAGCCCTAAGGAAACTAGACTCTTGAGCTAGGATCTATACCAACTTGAGGTGGATCTGACCACCCAAAGGGGAATTCTTGGCCTCAAATGATCGAAATCCGTGTTCCTGAGCTTCCGATAGTGTGCCACCATCGTTTTATAGGGAAAAACTACAAGAATTTACTCTTGCAATCGAAACACAAGTAATTGCATCAGTTTCCGAATTCTGGGACTTGCACGGATTTCGTGGGAGTTTTGGAAAAATTTAATGACAAACGGAGAGTTAACGTTGTTTCTATTCGGAGAGGATGTTGTTTCCTCTATTCCCAGGGAATTTCAACTGGAATTACCCAACGGTTGCCCAAAAAAGTAGGTTTGAAAATATTATGTTTCTAATTGCTCTAGCTTACTCCAATGGATGAAGGAGGGAATTCTTGGCCTCAAACAATCGAAATCTGTGTTCTTGAGCTTCCGATAGTGTGTAACCATCGTTTTATAAGGAAAAACTATGAGAATTTACCCTTGCATTCGAATCACAAGCAATTGCATCCGTTTCTGATTTCGAGGACTCGTACGGATTTCGTGGTAGTTTTGGAGGAATATAAGGACAAACCGAGAGGAGATGTTGTTTCTATGCGGAGAGGAGGTTATTTCCTCTATTCCAACGGAATTTCAACTGGAATTACCCAACGGTTTTCCAAAAAAGCAGGTTTGAAAATATTATGTTTCTGATTGTCCTAGCTCACTCCAATGGATGAAGGAGGGAATTTTTGGCTTCAAACGATCGAAATCCGTGTTCTTAAGCTTCCGATAGTGTGTCACCATCGTTTTATAAGGAAAAGCCACAAGAATTTACTCTTGCATTCGAAACACAAGCAATAGCACCCGTTTCTGATTTCGGGGACTCGCACTGATTTCATGAGAGTTTTGGAGGAATATAAGAACAAATGGAGAGGAAATGCTGTGTCTATGCGGAGAGGGGGTTGTTTTCTATATTCCCACGGAATTTCAACTGGAATTACCCAACGGTTATTCAAAAAAGCAGGTTAGAAAATATTATGTTTCTAGCTACCCTAGCTCACTCTAAGGGATGAAGGAGGGAATTCTTCGCCTCAAACGATTGAAATCCGTGTTCCTGAGCTTCCGATAGTGTGTCACCATCGTTTTATAAGGAAAAACTACAAGAATTTACTCTTGTAATCGAAACACAAGCAATTGCACCAGTTTCTGATTTCTGGGACTCGCACGGATTTCGTGGGAGTTTTGGAGAAATATAAATAAACGGAGAGTTAACGTTGTTTCTATGTAGAGAGGGTGTAGTTTCCTCTATTCCCACGGAATTTCAACTGGAAATACCCAACGGTTGTCCAAAAAAGCAGGTTTGAAAATAGTATATTTCTGGCTCCCCTAGCTAACTATAATGGATGAAGGAGGGAATTTTTGGCCTCAAACGACCGAAATCCTTGTTCCTGAGCTTCCAATAGTGTGTCACGACCGTTTTCTAAGGAAAAACTACAAGAATTTACTCTTGCATTCGAAATACATGCAATTGCACCAGTTTCTGATTTCTGGGTCTCGCACAGATTTCGTGGGAGTTTTGGAGGAATATAAGGACAAACAGAGAGTAAACATTGTTTCTAAGCGGAAACGTGGTTGTTTCGTCTATTCCCCTGGAATTTCAACTAGAGTTACCCAACGTTTGTCGAAAAAAGTAGGTTTGAAAATATTATGTTTCTGATTGTCCTAGCTCACTCCAATGGATGAAGGAGGGAATTCTTGGCTTCAAACGATCGAAATCCGTGTTCCTGAGCTTCTGATAGTGTGTCACCATCGTTTTATAAGGTAAAGCCACAAGAATTTACTCTTGCATCCGAAATACAAGCAATTACAACCGTTTTCTGATTTCAGGGACTCGCACTGATTTCATGAGAGTTCTGGAGGAATATAAGGACAAATGGAGAGTAAACATTGTTTCTATGCAGAGAGGGGTTTGTTTTCTCTATTCCCACAGAATTTCAACTGGAATTACCCAACGGTTACCCAAAAAGCAGGTTAGAAAATATTATGTTTCTAGCTGCCCTCGCTCACTCTAAGGGATGAAGGAGGGAATTCTTCGCCTCAAACGATTGAAATCCGTGTTCCTGAGCTTCCGATAGTGTGTCACCATCGTTTTATAAGGAAAAACTACAAGAATTTACTCTTGCAATTGAAACACATGCAATTGCTCCAGTTTCTAATTTCTTGGACTCGGACGGATTTCGTGGGAGTTTTGGAGAAATATAATGACAAAAGGAGAGTTAAGGTTGTTTCTATGTGGAGAGGGTGTAGTTTCCTCTATTGCCACGGAATTTCAACTGGAATTACCCAACGGTTGTCCAAAAAAGCAGGTTTGAAAATAATATGTTTCTGGCTCCCCTAGCTCACTCTAATTGATGAAGGAAGGAATTCTTGGCCTCAAACGATCGAAATCCGTGTTCCTAAGCTTCCAATAGTGTGTCACGACCGTTTTCTAAGGAAAAACTACAAGAATTTACTCTTGCATTCGAAACACAGGCAGTTGCACTAGTTTCTCATTTCTGGGACTCGCACAGATTTCGTGGAAGTTTTGGAGGAACATAAGTACAAATAGAGAGTAAGCGTTGTTTCTAAGCGGGGAGGTGGTTGTTTCGTCTATTCCCCTGGAATTTCAACTGGAATTACCCAACGTTTGCCCAAAATAGCAGGTTTGAAAATATTATGTTTCTGGTTGCCCCAACTCTCACTTTAATGGATGAAGGAGGAAATTCTTGGTCTCAAACGATCGAAATCCGTATTCCTGATCTTTCGATAGCGTGTCACCATCGTTTTATAAGGAAAACTGCAAGAATTTACTCTTGCATTTGAAACACAAGCAATTGCACCTGTTTCTGATTTCGGAGACTCGCACAGATTTCATGGGAGTTTTAGAGAAATATAAGGACAAACGGAGAGTAAACATTGCTTCTGTGCGGATAGGAGGTTGTTTCCTCTATTTCCATGGAATTTCAACTGGAATTACCCAACGGTTGACCAAAAAAGAAGATTTAAAAATATTATGTTTTTGGCCGCATTAGCTCGTTCTAATGGATGAAGGAGGGATTCTTGGCCTCAAACACTCGAAATCCATGTTCCTGAGCTTCTGATAGTATGTCAACATCGTTTTATAAGGAAAAACTACAAGAATTTGCTCTTGCATTCGAAACACAAGCAATTGCACCAGTTTCTGATTTCTGTGACTCGTGCGGATTTCGTTGGAGTTTTTTAGAAATATAAGGACAAACGGAGAGTAAACGTTGTTTCTATGTGGAGAGGAGGTTGTTTCCTATATTCCCACGGAATTTCAACTGGAATTACCCAACGGTTGCCCAAAAATAGTATGTTTGAAAATATTATGTTTCTGGCTGCCCTAGCACACTTTAATGGATGAAGGATGGCATTTTGGCTTCAAACTATCGAAATCCGTGTTCCTAAGCTTCCGATAGTGTGTCACGATCGTTTTCTAAGGAAAAACTACAAGAATTTAAGAGCATTCGAAAGACAAGCAATTGCAACAGTTTCTGATTTCTGGGACTCGCACGGATTTCGTGGGAGTATTTGAGGAATATATGGACAAACGAAGAGTAAACATTGTTACTATGTGGAGAAGAGGTTGTTTCGTCTACTCCCACGGAATTTTCAACTGGAATTACTTAACGGTTGCCCAAAATAGCCGGTTTGAAAATATTATGTTTCAGGCTGCCCTAGCTCACTCTAATGAATGAATGAGGGAATTCTGGGCCTCAAACTATCGAAATCCATGTTCCTGAGCTTCCGATAGTGTGTCACCACCGTTTTCTAAGGAAAAACTATAAGAATTTGCTCTTGCATTGGAAACACAAGCAAATTCTTCAGTTTTTGATTTCTGTGACTCGCACGGTTCTGTGGGTGTTTTGGAGGAATATAAGGACAAACGGAGAGAAAAAGTTGTTTCTATACGGAGAGGAGGGTGTTTCATATATTCTCATGGAAGTTCAACTGGAATTACCCAACGGCTGCCCAAAAAAGCAGGTTTGAAAATATTACGTTTCTGGCTGCCCTAGGATGAAGGGGGAATTCTTCTCCTCAAACGATCGAAATCTGTGTTCCTGAGCTTCTGATAGTGTGTCACCATCGTTTTCTAAGGAAAAACTACAATAATTTACTCTTGCATTCGAAACACAAGCAATTGCACCAGTTTCTGATTTCTTGGACTCGCACGGATTTCGTGGGAGTTTTGGAGGAATATAAGGATAAACAAAAAGTAAACGTTGTTTCTAGGCTGAGAGGAGGTAGTTTCCTCTATTCACACGGAATTTCAACTGGAATTACCCGATTGTTGCCCAAAATAGCAGGTTTTAAAATATTATGTTTCTGGCAGCCCCAGCTCACTTTTAGGGATGGAGGAGGGCATTTTTTGGCCTCAAACGATTGAAATCTGTGTTTCTGAGCTTCCGATAGTGTATCGCCATCGTTTTCTAAGGAAAAACTACAAGAATTTACTCTTGCATTCGAAACACAAGCAATTGAAGCCGCTTCTGATTTCTGGGACTCGCACGGATTTCGTGGGAGTTTTGGAGGAATATAATGACAAACGGAGAGTAAACATTGTTTCTATGCATAGAGGAGCTTGTTTCCTCTATTCCCAAGAAATTTCAACTTGAATTACCCAACAGTTGTCCAAAATTGCAGGTTTGAAAATATTTTGTTTCTGGTTGCCCCAGCTCACTCTAATGGATGAATGAGAGAATTCGTGGCCTCAAACGATCGAAATCCATATTCCTGAGCTTCCGATAGTGTGTCACCATAATTTTATAAGGAAAAACTACATGAATTTACTCTTGCATTCGAAACACAAGCAATTTCATCCGTTTCTGATTTCAGGGACTCGCACGAATTTTCATTGGAGTTTTGGCGGAATATATGGACAAACGGAGAGTAAACGTTGTTTCTATGTGGGGAGGAGGTTGTTTTCTCTATTCCCAAGGAATGTAAACTGGAATTACCCAACTGTGTCCCAAAATAGCAGGTTTGAAAATGTTTTGTTTCTGGCTGCCCTAACACACTTTAATGGATGAAGTAGGGCATTTTTGGCCTCTAACGATTGAAATATAAGTTCCTGAGCTTCCGATAGTGTGTCACCATTGTTTTCTAAGGAAAAACTACAAGAATTTACTCTTGCAATCGAAACACAAGCAATTACACACGTTTCTGATTGTTGGGACTCGCACGGATTTCGTGGAATTTTTGGAGGAAATAATGACAAATGGAGAGTAAACGTTGTTTCTATGCGGGGAGGAGGTTGTTTCCTCTATTCTCACGGAAGTTCCATTGGAATTACCTAACAGTTGCTCAAAATAGCAGGTTTGAAATATTATGTTTTTGCATGCCCTATGTCACTATTATGGATGGAGTGAATTCTTTGCCTCAAATAATCGAAATCCGTGTTCCTGAGCTTTCGATAGTGTGTCACCATAGTTTTCTAAGGAAAAACTACTAGAATTTACACTTGCCTTCGAAATACAAGCAATTGCACCCGTTTCTGATTTCTGGGACTCGCACGGATTTCATCGGAGTTTTGGAGGAATATAAGGACAAACGGAGTGTTAACGATGTTTCTATGCGGAGAGCAGGGTGTTTCCTCTATTCCCACGAAATTTCAACTAGAATTACCCATCGATTGCCCAAAATAGCAGGTTTGAAAATAGAATATTTATGTATGACCTAGCTCACTCTAATGGTTGAAGGACGGAATTCTTGGCCTCAAACGATCGAAATCCATGTTCCTGAGCTTCCGATAGTGTGTCACCCTCGTTTTCTAAGGAAAAACAACAAGAATTTACTCTTGCATTCGAAACACAAGTAATTGCACCAGTTTCAGATTTTTGAGACTCGCACTGATTTCATTGGAGTTTTGGAGGAATATATGGACAAACGGAGAGTAAACGTTGTTTCTATGAGGGGAGGAGGTTGTTTTCTCTATTCCCAAGGAATTTAAGCTGGAATTACACGGTTTTCCAATATAGCATGTTTAAAAATATTATGTTTCTATCTGCCCGAACTCGCTCTAATGGATGAAGCATGTCATTTTTGGCCTCCAACGATCAAAATCTGTATTTCGGAGCTTTTGATAGTGTGTCACCATCGTTTTCTAAGGAAAAACTACAAGAATTTATTCTTGCAATCGAAACACAAGCAATTGCACCAGTTTTTAATTTCTGGGACTCGCACAGATTTTGTGGGAGTTTTGGAGAAATTTAATGACAAACGGAGAGTTAACGTCGTTTCTATGCGGAGAGGAGATTGTTTCCTCTATTCCCAGGGAATTTCAACTGGAATTATCAAACTGTTACCCAAAAAAGCAGGTTAGAAAATATTATGTTTTTAGCTGCCCTAAC
This sequence comes from Scilla litardierei, assembly GCA_030789695.1. Classification (NCBI taxonomy): domain Eukaryota; kingdom Viridiplantae; phylum Streptophyta; class Magnoliopsida; order Asparagales; family Asparagaceae; genus Scilla; species Scilla litardierei. The sequence continues at coordinate 17,771 of JAULAV010009802.1, forward strand.
TCACTCTAAGTTATGAAGGAGGGAATTCTTCGCCTCAAACGATCGAAATCCGTGTTCTTGAGCTTCCGATAGTGTGTTACCATCGTTTTATAAGGAAAAACTACAAGAATTTACTCTTGTAATCGAAACACAAGCAAATGAACCAGTTTCTGATTTCTGGGACTCTCACGGATTTAGTGGGAGTTTTGGGGAATTACAATGACAAACGGAGAGTTAACGTTGTTTCTTTGTGAAGTGGGTGCAGTTTCCTCTACTCCCCTGGAATTTCAATTGGAATTGCCCAACGGTTGCCCAAAAAAGCAGGTTTGAAAATAGTATTTTTCTGGCTGCCCTATCTCACTCTAATGGATGAAGGATGAAATTCTAGGCCTCAAACAATCGAAATCCGTGTTCTCGAGCTTCCAATAGTGTGTCACAATCGTTTTCTAGGGAAAAACTACAATAATTCACTATTGCATTCGAAACACAAGCAATTGCACCAGTTTCTGATTTTTGGGACTCGCACAGATTTCGTGGGAGTTTTGGATGAATATAAGGACAAACAGAGAGTAAACGTTATTTCTATTCCCACGGAATTTCAACTGGAATTACCAACGTTTGCCCAATATAGCAGGTTTGAAACTATTATGTTTCTGGCTGCCCCAGCTCTCACTCTAATGGATGAAGGATGGAATTCTTGGCCTCAAACGATCGAAATCCGTATTCCTGAAATTTCTATAGTGTGTCACTGTCATTTTATAAGGAAAAACTGCAAGAATTTACTCTTGCATTTGAAACATAAGCAATTGCACATGTTTCTGATTTCGGAGACTCGCACGGATTTTGTGGGATTTTTGGAGGAATATAAGGACAAACAGAGAGTAAACGTTGTTTACAGGCGGAGAGGAGGTTGTTTCCTCTATTTCCACGGAATTTCAACTGGAATTACGTAACGGTTGCCCAAAAAAGGAGGTTTGAAACTATTACGTTTTTGGCTGCATTAGCTCACTCTAATTGATGATGAAGGGAATTTATGGCCTCAAACAATTGAAATCCATGTTCCTGAACTTCCGATAGTTTGTCAACATCGTTTTATAAGGAAAACGACAAGAATTTGCTCTTGCATTCAAAGCACAAGCAATTGCATCAGTTTCTGATTTATGTGACTCGAACGTATTTCGTGGGATTTTTTGAGGAATATAAGGGCAAACGGATAGTAAACATTGTTTCTACGTGGAGAGGAGGTGGTTTCCTCTATTCTCACGGAATTTCAACTGGAATTATCCAACGGTTTCCCAGAATAGCAGGTTTGAAAATATTACGTTTTTGGCTGTCCTAGCTCACCTTAATGGATGAAGGATGTCATTTTTGGCCATCGAAATCAGTTTTCCTGAGCTTCCGATAGTGTGTCACGATCGATTTCTAAGGAAAAACTACAAGAATTTACTCTTGCATTTGAAACACAAGCAATTGCACCCGTTTCTGATTTCTGGGACTTGCGCGGATTTCGTGGGAGTATTTGAGGAATACATGGTAAACATTGTTTATATGTAGAGAGGAGGTTGTTTCCTCTATTCCCACGGAATTCAACTAGTATTACCTAACGGTTGCCCAAAATAACAGGTTTGAAAATATTATATTTTTGGCTGCCCTATCTCACTCTAATGGATGAAGGATGGAATTCTTGGCATCAAACTATCAAAATCCATGTTCCTGAGCTTCCGATAGCGTGTCACCACCGTTTTCTAAGGAAAACCTATAAGAATTTACTCTTGCAATCGAAACAGAAGTAATTGCACCCGTTTCTGATTTCTGGGACTCGCACGGATTTCGTGGGAGTTTTGGAGGAATATAAGGACAAACGGAGAGTTAACGTTGTTTCTATGCGGAGAGGAGGTAGTTTCCTTTATTCCTATGGAAGTTCAACTAGAATTGCCCAACAGTTGTCCAAAATAGTAGGTTTGAAAATATTATGTTTCTAGCTGCCCTAACTCACTCTAATGGATGAAGGATGGAATTCTTGGCCTCAAACGATCGAAATCCGGGTTCGTGAGCTTCCGATAGTGTGTCGCCATCGTTTTCTAAGGAAAAACTACAAGAATGTACTCTTGCAATCGAAACACAAGCAATTGCACCAGTTTCTGATTTCTGCGACTCGTATGGATTTCGTGGGAGTTTTGGAGGAATATAAGGACAAACGGAGAGTAACGTTGTTTCTTTGCAGAGAGGAGGTAGTTTCCTCTATTCCCACGGAATTTCAACTGTATTTACCCAACGGTTGCCCAAAATAGCAGGTTTTAAAATATTATGTTTCGGGCTGCCCCAGCTCCATCTAATGCATGAAGAAGGGCATTTTTGGCCTCACACGATCGAAATCCGTGGTCCTGAGATTCCGATAGTATGTCACCATCGTTTTTTAAGGAAAAAATTCAAGAATTTACTCTTGCAATCGAAACACAAGCAATTGAACCCATTTCTGATTTCTGTAACTCGCACGGATTTCGTCGGAGTTTTAGGGGAATATAAGGATAAGCGGAGAGTAAATGTTGTTTCTATACGGAGAGGAGGTTGTTTCCTCTATTCTCACAGAAGTTCAACTGGGCCCAAAATAGCAGGTTTGAAAATATTAGGTTTCTGGCTGCCCTAGCTCACTCAAATGGATGAAGGGGCGAATTCTTCACCACAAACGATCGAAATCTGTGTTCTTGAGCTTTCGATAGTGTGTCACCATCGTTTTCAAAAGAAAAACTACAAGAATTTACTCTTGCATTCGAAATACAAGCAATTGCACCAGTTTCAGATTTCTGGGCTCGCATGGATTGAGGTAGTTTTGGAGGAATATAAGGACAAACGGAGAGTAAAAGTTGTTTCCATGCGGAGAGGAGGTTGTTACCCCTATTCCCATGGATGTTCAACTGGAATTACCCAACAGTTGCCCAAAATAGCAGGTTTGAAAATATTACGTTTCTGGCTGCCCTAGCCCACTCTAATGCATGAAGGAGTGCATTTTTGGCCTAAAACGATTGAAATCCATGCTCCTAAGCTTTCGATAGTGTGTCACCTTCGTTTTCAAAGGAAAACCGACAAGAATTTTCTCTTGCAATCAAAACACTAGCAATTACACACGTTTTTTATTTCGGGGACTCACACGGATTTCGTGGTAGTTTTGGAGGAAATAACGACAAACGGAGAGCAAACGTTTTTTCTATGCGGAGAGGAGGTTGTTTCCTCTATTCACGCGGAATTTCAACTGGAATTACCCAACGGTTGCCCAAAATAGCAGGTTTGAAAATATTATGTTTTTGGCTGACCAAGTTCACTTTTATTGATGAAGGAGGGAATTTTGGCTTCAAACGATCGAAAACCTACAAGAATTTACTCTTGCATTCGAAATACAAGTAATTACACCCGTTTCTGATTTTTGGGACTCGCATGGCTTTTGTCGGAGTTTTGGAATAATATAAGGACAACACGAGAGTAAACATTGTTTCTATGCTGAGAGGAGGTTGTTTCCTCTATTCCCACGGAATTTTAACTGGAAATGCCCAACGGTTTCCTAAAATAGTAGGTTTGAAAATATTGTGTTTCTGGCTGCCCTAGCTCCCTCTAATAGTTGAAGGACGGAATTCTTGGCCTAAAATGATCGAAATCCATGTTCCTGAGCTTCTGGTAGTGTGTCACCATCGTTTTCTAAGGAAAAACAACAAGAATTTACTCTTGCATTCGAAACACAAGCAATTGCACCGGTTTCTGATTTCTCCGACTCGTACGGATTTCGTGGGAGTTTTGAAGGAATATAAGGACAAACAGAGAGTAAATATTCTTTCTATGCGGAGATGGGGTTGTTTACTCTATTCCCACAGAATTTCAACGGGAATTACCCAACTGTTCCCAAAATAGCAGGTTTGAAAATATTATGTTTCTGGCTGCCCAAGCTCACTCTAACGGATGAAGGATGGAGTTCCTGATCTTCCAGTAGTGTGTCACCATCGTTTTCTCTCGAAAAACTTCAAGAATTTACTCGTGCATTCGTAACACAAGCAATTGCACCAGTTTCTGATTTCTGGAACTCAGAAGGATTTCGTGGGAGTTTTGGAGGGATATAAGGACAAACGGAGAGTAAACGTTGTTTCTATGCAGAGAGGAGGTGGTTTCCTCTATTCCCACGGAATTTCAACTGGAATTAAGCAACGGTTTCTTAAAGTAGCAGGTTTAAAAAATATTATGTTTTTGGCTGCCCTAGCTCACTCTAATTGATTGAGGAGGGCATATTTGGCCTCAAACGATCGAAATCCGTGTTTCTGAGCATCTGATAGTGTGTCAACATCGTTTTGTAAGGAATAACAACAAGAATTTACTCTTGCATTTGAAACACAGGCAATTGCACTAGTTTCTGATTTCTGGGACTCGCACAGATTTCGTGGAAGTTTTGGAGGAATATAAGGACAAACAGAGAGTAAGCGTTGATTCTAAGCGGAGAGGTGGTTGTTTCGTCTATTCCCCTGGAATTGCAACTGGAATTACCCAACGTTTGCCCAAAATAGCAGGTTTGAAAATATTATGTTTCTGGCTGCCCCAGCTCACTCTAATGGATGAAGGAGGGAATTCGTGGCTTCAAATGATCGGAATATTCACGAGCTTCCAATAGTGTGTCACCATCATTTTATTAGGAAAAACTATGAGAATTTACTCTTGCATTCGAAATACAAGCAATTGCACTCGTTTCTGATTTCTGGGACTCGCACGGATTTCGTTGGAGTTTTAGAGGAATATATGGACAAACGGAGAGTAAACGTTGTTTATGGAGGAGGTGGTTTTCCCTATTCCCAATGAATTTAAACTGGAATTACCCAACGGTTGCTCAAAATAGCAGGTTTGAAAAAATATTATGTTTCTGTCTGCCCTAGTTTCACTCTAATGGTTGAAGGACGGAATTCTTGGCCTCAAACGATTGAAATCCATGTTTCTGAGTTTCCGAGAGTGTGTCACATCGTTTTCTAAGAAAAACTATAAGAATTTACTCTTGCATTTGAAACACAAGCAATTGCACCAGTTTCAGATTTCTGGGACTTGCACGGATTTCGTGGGAATTTTGGATGAAATAAGGACAAACAGAGAGTAAACATTGTTTCTATGCAGGGAGGAAGTTGTTTCCTCTATTCTCACGGAAGTTCAACTGGAATTACCTAACCGTTGCCCAAAATAGCAGGTTTGAAAATATTATGTTACTGTCTGCCCTAGCTCACTATTATGGATGAAGGAGTGAATTCTTGGCCTCAAACGATCGAAATCCGTGTTTCTGAGCTTCTGATAGTGTGTCACCATCGTTTTCTAAGGAAAATGTACAAGAATTTACTCTTGCATTCGAAACACAAGCAATTGCACCCGTTTCAGATTTCTGGGACTTGCATGGATTTCGTTGTAGTTTTGGAGGAATATTAGGACAAACGGAGAGTAAACTCTGTTTCTATGCGGAGAGGATATTGTTTCATCTATTCCCACGGAATTTCAACTGGAATTACCCAACGGTTGCCCAAAATAGCAGGTTTGAAAAAAATATTATGTTTCTAGCTGCTCTAGCTCATCTAATGCATGAAGGAGGGCATTTTTGACCTCAAACGATCGAGATCCCTGTTCTTGAACTTCCAATAGTGTGTCACCATCATTTTCTAAGGAAAAAAACAAGTACTTACTCTTGCAAGCAAACCACAAGCAATTGCACCCGTTTCTGATTTCTGTGACACGCACGGATTTTGTATAAGGACAAACTGAGAGTAAAAGTTGTTTCTATACGGAAAGGGGGTTGTTTCCTCTATTCTCACAAAATTTCAATTGGAATTATCCAACGGCTGCCCAAAATAGCAGGTTTGAAAATATTACGTTTCTGGCTGCCCTAGTTCACTCTAATGGATGTAGGAGGGAATTATTTGCCTCAAACGATTGAAATCCGTGTTCGTGAGCTTCCGATAGTATGTCACCATCTTTTTCTAAGGAAAAACTACAAGAATTTACTCTTGCATTCGATACACAAGCAATTGCACCAGTTTCAGATTTCTGGGACTTGCACGGATTTTGTTGAATTTTTAGAGGAATATGGACAAACGAAGTAAATTCTTGTAGTTTCTATGCGGAAATGGAGAGTAAACGTTATTTCTATGCGGAGAGAAGGTTGTTTCCTCTATTCCCGCGGAAGATCAAACAGAAATGCCCAACGGTTACCCAAAATAAAAGGTTTGAAAATATTATGTTTCTGGCTACCCTAGCTCACTCTACGGCAATAAGAAGGGCATTTTTGACCTAAAATGATCGAAATCCGTGTTCCTGAGCTTCCGATATTGTGTCACCATCGTTTTCTAAGGAAAAACGACAAGAGTCTCTTGCAATCGAAACACAAGCAATTTCAATCGTTTCTAATTTCTGGAACTCGCACGGATTTCATGGGAGTTTTGGAGGTAATAAGGACAAACAGAGAGTTAACGTTGTTTCTATGCAGAGAGGAGGTTGTTTTCTCTATTCTCTTGGAAGTTCAACCGGAATTACCCAACGGTTGCTCAAAATAGCAGGTTTGAAAATATTATGTTTCTGCCTGCCCTATTCACTCTAATGATTGAAGGACAGAATTCTTTGCCTCAAAAGATCGAAATCCATGTTCCCGAGCTTCCGTTAGTGTGTCACCATCGTTTTCTAAGGAAACGCTACAAGAATTTACTCTTGCATTTGAAACACAAGCAATTGCACCAGTTTCAGATTTCTGGGACTCGCACGGATTTCGTGGGACTTTTGGAGGAAATAAGGACAAACGGAGAGTTAACGTTGTTTCTATGCAGAGAGGATGTTGTTTCCTCTATTCCCTCGGAAGTTCAACTGGAATTACCCAATGGTTGCCCAAAATAGCAGGTTTGAAAATATTATGTTTCTGTCTGCCCTAGTTCACTCTAATGGTTGATGGATGGAATTCTTGGCCTCAAACGATCGAAATCCATGTTCTCGAGCTTCCGATAGTATGTCACCATCGATTTCTAAGGAAAAACTACAAGAATTTACACTTGCATTCGAAACACATGCAATTGCACCAGTTTCAGATTTCTGGGACTTGCACGGATTTCGTAGGTGTTTTGGAGGAATATATGGACAAACGGAGAGTTAACATTGTTTCTATGCGGAGAGGAGGTTGTTTTCTATATTCCATCGGAATTTAAACTGGTGTTACCCAACGGTTTTCCAAAATAGGTGATTTGAGAATATTATGTTTTTGGCTGCCCTAACTCACGTAATGGATGAAGAGGGCAATTTTGGCCTCTAACGGTCGAAATCTGTGTTCCTGAGTTTCGGATAGTGTGTCACCATCGCTTTCTAAGAAAACACAACAAGAATTTACTCTTGCAATCGAAACACATGCAATTGCACCCGTTTCTGATTTCTGGGACTCGCACGGATTTCGTGGTCGTTTTGGAGGAAATAAGGAAAAACAAAGAGTAAACGTTGTTTCTAAGCGGAGAGGAGGTTGTTTCCCCTATTCTCACGGAAGTACAACTGGAATTATCCAACGGTTACCAAAAAATAGCAGATTTGAAAATATTATGTTTCAGGCTGCCCTCGCTCACTCTAATGGATGCAGGATGGAATTCTTCGCCGCAAAACGATCGAAATCCTCGTTCATGAGCTTCCGATCGTGTGTCACCATCATTTTCTAAGGAAAACTACAAGAATTTACTCTTGCAATCGAAACACAAGTAATTGCACCCGTTTCTGATTTCTGTGGCTCGCAAGGATTCCGTAGTTGTTTTGGAGGAAAATTAGGACAAACGGAGAGTAACCGTTGTTTCTATGCGGAGAGGAGGTTGTTTCCTCGATTCACACGGATGTTCATACAGGATTACACTACGGTTGCCCAAAATAGCAGGTTTGAAATAATTATATTTCTGGCTGTCCTACCTCACTCTAAAGCAAGAAGGAGGGCATTTTTGGCCTATAATGATCGAAATCCGTGTTCATGAGCTTCCTATAGTGTGTCACCATCGTTATCTAAGGAAAACCAACAAGAGTTTACTCTTTCAATCGAAACACACACAATTTCAATCATTTCTGATTTCTGGGACTCGCACGGATTTTGTGGGAGTTTTGGAGGAAATAAGGAAAAACGGAGCGTAAAACGTTGTTTCTAAGCGTAGAGGAGGTTGTTTCCTCTATTCTCACGGAAGTTCAACTGGAATTACCAACCAGTTACCCAAAAGTAGCAGGTTTAATGGATGCAGGATGGAATTATTAGCCTCAAATGATCGAAATCCTAGTTCATGAGCTTCCTATAGTATGGCACCCTCGTTTTCTACCAAAAAACTACAACAATTTACTCTTGCAATCGAAACACAAGCAATTGCACCCGTTTCTGATTTCTGTGGCTCGCACGAATTTCGTAGTTGTTTTGGAGGAAAATAAGGACAGACAGAGAGTAAACGTTGTTTCTATGCGGAGAGGAGGTTGTTTCCTCTATTCCCACGGAAGTTCAAATAGAATTACCCAACGGTTGCTCAAAATAGCAGGTTTGAAAATATTAAGTTTCTGGCTGCCCTAGCTCACTCTAAGGCAAGAAGGAGGCATTTTTGGCCTAAAATAATCGAAATCCGTGTCCCTGAGCTTCCGATAGTGTGTCACCATCGTTTTCTAAGGAAAACCGACAAGAGTTTACTCTTGCAATCGAAACACGTGCAATTTCAATCGTTTCTGATTTCTAGGACTCGCGCAGATTTCGTGGGAGTTTTGGAGGAAATAAGGACAAACGGAGAGTTAACGTTGTTTCTATGCAGAGAGGAGGTTGTTTCCTATATTCTCTCGGAAGTTCAACCGGAATTACCCAACGGTTGCCCAAAATAGCAGGTTTGAAAATATTATGTTTTTGTCTGCCCTAGTTCACTCTAATGGTTGATGGATGGAATTCTTGGCCTCAAACGATCGAAATCCATGTTCCCGAGCTTTCGAGAGTGTGTCTAAGGAAAACTATAAGAATTTACTCTTGCATTTGAAACACAAGCAATTACACCAGTTTCAGATTTCTGGGACTCGCACGGATTTCGTGGGAGTTTTGGATGAAATAAGGACAAACAGAGAGTAAACGTTGTTTCTATGCGGGGCGGAGGTTGTTTCCTCTATTCGCACGGAAGTTCAACTGGAATTACCTATCCTTGCCCAAAATAGCAGGTTTGAAAATATTATGTTTTTGGCTGCCCTAGCTCAAACGATCGAAATCCTTGTTCCTGAGCTTTCGATAGTGCGTCACCATCGTTTTCTAAGGAAAAACTACAAGAATTTACTCTTGCATTCGAAACACAAGCAATTGCACCCGTTTCAGATTTCTGGGAATTGCATGGATTTCGTTGTAGTTTTGGAGGAATATATGGGCAAATGGAGTGTTAACGATGTTTCTATGCAGAGAGGAGGTTGTTTTCTCTATTCACACGGAATTTCAACTGGAATTACCTAACGGTTGCCCAAAATAGCTGGTTGGAAAATATTATATTTCTTGCTGCCCTAGCTCACTCTAATGGTTGAAGGACGGAATTCATGGCCTCAAACGATCGGAATCCATGTTCCAGAGCTTCCGATAATGGGTCACCCTTGTTTTCTAAGGAAAAAACTTTGAATTTACTCTTGCATTCGAAATACAAGCAATTCCACCAGTTTCAGATTTCTGGGACTCACAATGATTTCGTGAGAGTTTTGGAGGAATATAAGCACAAACTGAGAGTAAACTTTGTTTCTATGAAGGGAGGAGGTTGTTTTTTCTATTACCAAGGAATTTACGCTTGAATTACACAACGGTTTCCCAAAATAGCAGTTTTGAAATTATTATGTTTCTAAGTGCCCTAATTCAATCTAATGGATGAAGGAGGGCATTTTTTGCCTCCAACAATCGAAATCTATGTTCCGGAGCTTCCGATAGTATGTCACCATCGTTTTCAAAGGAAAACTACAAGAATTTATTCTTGCAATCGAAACACAAGCAATTACAACAGTTTCTGATTTTGTGGGAGTTTTGGAGGAATATTGGGACAAACGGAGAGTAAACTTTGTTTCTATGCAGATAGGAGATTGTTTCCTCTATTCCCACGGAATTTCAACTGGAATTACCCAACGGTTGCCCAAAATAGCAGGTTTGAAAAAATATATTATGTTTCTATCTGCTCTAGCTCATCTAATGCATGAAGGAGGGCATTTTTGACCTCAAACGATCGAGATCCGTGTTCCTGAGCTTCCAATAGTGTGTCACCATTGTTTTCTAAAGAAAAAGTACAAGTATTTACTCTTGCTAGCAACCACAAGCAATTGCACCCGTTTCTAATTTATGGTGACATGC
>JAULAV010009803.1:0-28044 GCA_030789695.1 Scilla litardierei
AACTGAACTGAAAAATATGCATTTTTAAAACTAAAGTTAACTAATCTAAAATAAGAGAAAGAAAGAATACAATGAAAAAACTTTAAAAACTTAAGAATTTTAGCTCTGATACCAGAACGGAAGGGAATTAAGATATAATGGAAGAATTATGGAAAGAAAGATGGATTTCTACAACTGCTGGGATAACTTGTGCTTTAAGCCTTTCACCATGTGAATCAAACGACTGACTTTAATACCTCGCAGTGAAGATTTTCTTTGGACCTCTCAACCAGATGATTTCCCACCCACTCTAGCACCTCTCATGCAAAAGTTTTCGAAGTTACAAATAATATTTACAAAACTCAATTTTAATTCAATCACGCATAATCATAAAGGTTTGATTGCAGACTTATATTTATAGGAGAAAAAATAAACTCATATCTAAACTTATACTCAAACTTCGAATAAGACTCAAACACCTAAATACAAAAAAATAAAATAAAAGAGTCTTCCTTAGAGAAAAACTTGAAAACTCTAAAAGAGCTCAATCAAATACCTAAATAAATAAAATAAAATAAATAAATAAGATCTTTCTTAGAAGGGTAAATTTAAAATAAACCTCCCCCAAACTTTGGGTCATTTTGGAAAAAACCTCTAAACTTTAAAACTTCAAAAAACACTCTTGAACTATGCTGTACTTTTTTTTTTAAAAAGTTCAACCATCAGTAACCGTTTGAAAAAACTCATGTGAAAAGTCATGGGGTCATTTTTATGACAAAAGTACCACTCTCCTAATCATCTCCATGCACATATTTTTTTGTTAACGTGGGATTTTTTGGAGAATTTTGAAGTCCGACGATGACGGGAAGTGGAGTGATGATGATTGATGATGTGGAGTTTGGGGATTTTTAGAGGATTGATGATGATAAATGATGATGGGTTTGGGAGATGATGGATGATTTTAGGAGAAAATACAAGATAGAGGATAATGGGAGAAGATGAAGGATTTTGTGTTATATGTGATGATGGGTCACGGGATGATGGGGGATGATGGGTCATTGTGGATTCCTAAAAAAATCTGACGATGAATCATTATGTGTTTATATAATGAAAATGATTGATGATGATGTGCTTTGGAAATGATGGATAATTTTATAAGATGGAGAATGGAGGATGATGGGAGACGTAGCATTTTATCTTATGGTTGATAATGGATGAATTATGTATGATGATGGGTCATTGTGGATTCATAGAATGAAAATGATGGGTAATTGCGGGTTTATGAAAAGATTTTATGTTAGGGTTTGTAATGGTTTTAATGAGGAAGATGAATAGTAGTTCATGGGAAGTTTTGACATTTTTTATTTTTCGGCAAAAAAAATTTTTAATGTACAAAATTGCACAAAAAATCCAAGTAATGACTTCTGACTTCTTTTTTTGAATTTTTTGAATTTTTATTTTTTCCCTGAATAATTTTTAATTTTGTAAAGTTTGTTATTGTTTATATTATTAAATTTTTTGAGTTTTTCTTTTTTCCAGATTTTTCCAAATTTTACATGTTTTATATTTTTTTGAAATTTATCTATTTTCTATTTTATTTGAAATGTCCTGATTTTTTCCTTGTTTCTTTTGAATTTTTACTTTTTAATTTTTCCTATTTTTTATATTTTCAAATTTCTTCCTAAATTTTTCTGAATTTTTTGTTTTTTAGAAATTTTCTGATTTTTAAAATTTTTCTGGATTGTTGGAAAGTGTGATTAAGACTATGGGTAATGATATCATTCCCTAACTTTTGTTAATGGTGTTAGAAACTTTCTTGAAAGAAGCAAATTTCGAGAGGGTTTCTTGAAAGTTTAATAGTTTATGCAAGTTTTCTCATAATGCCCCAAAAAGTTTGAGGGGATTTTCTGAAATTTACCCTTGTTAGAATATGAAACTTTAAAAAACTATAAAAGAAACTCAAAAAGACTCAAATTACAAAACATAAAATGACTCGAAGATCACAAAGTTTAAATTGACTTAAACTTTACATAAAGATCATAAAGACTAAATCGACTTAAAACTTTTAATCCTAGCATGAATCCAAGTTGGATTCTCATCATTCTTATTCTGCCAATAGGTTAAATAAAGCTTCAAAATATGATTAAATTCCATAGAGCTACCAAGAACTTAAGCTGTTAACAAAAACTACCACAAACCTACAAAAATGTATAATACCATGAACTACTATATTTTCAGAAATCTACTTAACAGCTATTCACCATAGTTTATAATTACTGTTTCATCCTTACAATTATCTGGATAAGAAAAAGCATTTTGCTAATAACCTCTTGTAACAACCATACAAAGTAAAATTATGGGGTTTTTTAGAGAAGTCATATCTTCAATCTCTTCTCACAAACCTTCTTTTTTGAACCCATGAATGTTCCTTCTTGATGAAACCGAAATCCTCATATTTTCATCCCAAATAAAATTATAGTCTGTCTGCAAACTCATGTCCCACACCCCTTTTTCTTCAAGTTTATCGATTCCTTCTTCTTATTCAAACCTAAATCCTCAAACTTCTTTTCCCCAACAAAAATCTTAAGTCAATTTTCCTTAATAAAATGCAAATTCATATGCCATAGACAATTCAATCGATAAATAGCCATTGATTTGAACCCATGAAACCATAAACCCAAATAGTTGAGTTAGAGAATGAGGAGATAGTAGTAGAGATGGCAGCGGCGGTTAAAATAAGAGTAGCTTTGGACTGCAAGGCTGATTTAGTTGAGGTTTAAGAGATAACTGAGAAAGAAAAATAACAAACTATTTTTAAAAAACAAGAAAAATGAAGAGGAGGAATGTAAGGTAATTTGGTCATAAATAGGTCAGGTGCTAGTCACATGTTAACTCACCTAACAGAGTTTGAAGGGCAGTTTCATGAAGGAAAAAAAAGAGAAAAACTTCTGGCAGTTGTATGTATTTTTTAGTTTATGGTAGTTTGGTGAAAACAAACCAAAGTTCATGATGGTCTTATGACTTTTAGCCTAATAAAATAGTACCAAAGTAAAAAACATACACAAGCAACACGTACACGTGAGGAATTAAACCAGATGGCATAGTCAATGGGATAACTAAAATAGTATGGCCACAACCAGCGCACTTATGCATAAATAAACATACATGAGACACCACTTGATGTGGTAAGTTATTCCTTCTTCTTGGTTTTAAGAACCTGACACAATGTCTTAGAGAGGTGCTGCAACGAGAGAAGCACTTTCTGGTAGGACTTTTGAATGTCTAGAGAATAAAGTTCCACAATAGAGTCAGACAGGAACTCAAGATGCTTAAAATTTGTAGGCTGAACAAATTTGCAATGTACAGCATAAGCTTTGTATGTTTTCGCCAGGCAATCGTCAAGGCAGTCAGATCCTAATTGTGAAGCAATGTCTCGGATCAGAAGAAATGAAGATAATGATAGGCTTTCCTGTCCAGTCACCCACAAGTGGGTTGAAATCTGCATCCAAAGTATAATGGTCCATGAGCAAGATTGAAAATTATATCAGAATGGCATGACATCATTAAATTAACAGCTGAACAAGCATATATGCAAAGTTGTTTGAGATGCTCATAACTGATCTAAATCCAAGTACTTATATTGATACATGATTTCTCTAATTTGGAAAATATAAAAAGAAAATTCCAATGAGGACAAGACTTACTCGCTGACGAGGCCAGTTATTGTTAGCAAATATCAAACTATAAATTCCTAACAGCCAGTACCTTTTCAAAATTTGGCTAGACATCAAGAGAATGGTTAAATGATGCAATTCTTCTAGATATACAAGGCATATGGAAGACCAAGGTTGTTCATACGAAAATAAATTGTAACACCCATTATGTGAAAATGAACCAAAATTGACCATGAAAGTAGATAGTGTAATAATTTTCAGTTTGATGCCAAAATTGTCGGTATGAAAGTGAGTTTTGACATATAAGTATCAATAATTAAGACTAGAGGGAGAGAAGAGAGGACATGCAAATATATACAAGAATTTTCACTAACACATTCATTAGTGCTTAGGATAGCCTAGAAATCACAAACCATTGAGATTTAAATGCTTCACTAATTCAACATTTACTTGTTGGTCAAAGGCATTAAGATTTTTCTATACGAAATGCATGGTACCTTGATAAGTCTCCCTGTAAGTGAAGGGAAAGCAGCAAAGAACACAATGGAAGCTCTGAGTCGATTTAACGCAAAAACAAGTATCTGAGAATCGGTTACTTGATTCAAAAGAAGCAAACAACTCCTAAGATAAGACCTCAACAGTGGTCTCACAGTTTCCCAGCTTGATGTATTTTTCAGATTTAAAACTCTTTCTTGGCTGCAGAAATCGGAAATTCCCAATCGCCTGCGGATGATAGCATCAGCTTCACAGAGAACAAATGTCACGGTCTTAGAGAATACTTCTTTATGTGTAATTATCTGAGGACTTTCATCTGAATCAATCCCATATTGGCATGCAGTTTGGAAGGCATTGAGTAGTTTAGATAGTGCAGGCCCATTTGGATCTTCCAAAGCTAACCAGCACCATACATCAACAGTAATGCTTGTGAGGGTCTTTTGATTGTGATGGTGCTGGTTAGATTCATCACCCTTTTGATAATCTATGCCACCTTCTTCATCAGAATACTGCCATGTCAAATTTTAGTAATGAAAACATAAAAATTACTATATATTGGAGAATCATGAATAAGAAAATAACTTGTGGAGCAAAAAATTGAAATGTACCATATCCATCAACGGTCATACACATATGGGCATGATTAAAACATAATTGGTATCCATCCAAAGATATTAGATTAAGAACTTAAATGATAAGAGAACAAGAAGCAGTATTTTTATTTAAAAAATATCAAATTACCAACTCAGAGAAAAAAGTAAAATTTCAAATAAAACCTGGTTTCATTAATAAAGATGAACTCAAAACAAGAAAACAAAAGCGAAATATGTTAGTTTATGCTAGAATTGTTTAATTTAATTTCCATATAAGAAAGAAATAATCAAATACCTTTTCGATCTTATACGCTACATCTTATCTAGTGTAAGGTGTCTAATCTATAATAAAATGAAACAACTGAACGAAAACAATTGTATTCACTGAAGCTCAAGAAATACAATCTGTTAGATAATGTATATGACAATTTCTTTAAAAGTTCTTTTAAAATAATATTTAACAAGATCGACAAAGTTCTTCCATTTACCAAAATCGACCAAGTTCTGACCACGTCAACAATGGCGCTAAACTTGGTTGTTATATATTTTGTGTTATTAACTGTTTTCACAACCCGGTGTCGACAAACCCAGGTTCTTAATCTCTATGGATTGCCTACCTCAGGTTCTTAATTACTAATAGCTTTTTTGAATTGATAAAAGGAATCGGCCAATTTTCAAATTGGAATTTTTTTTTGAACTGAAGAGATAAAATAGATTTTTTTTCACAGAATAAAGAGTCAAGAGTAAAGAAACACGCTGACCAATATTATATCTTCTCTCCTCTAGGTTTACCCTATCATCTTCCAACATAAAATTTTTTTGACCTGGTAAATTGCAAAACCAGCACATGTTCTATTAGCACATGTTCTATTAGCAGAAGTGTACAAATTCCACCTACTCTAAGAACTTAGGAGAAACTACCCCTGAGGCGGTCGTGTCAGTAGTACATATGACAAGAGAACATTAGTTATAGTCATTTTTGGAAATTTGCACTAATTTATAAGATTATGGAGTGTTAGTACTATTATGCAAATAGAATATGTGCAGTTTCTTTAATTTATCATTATTGAAAAGAATAAAAAAATAAAATACAATTTAAAATAATAAAAAGAAATATGCACAAAAAGAATTGAAAGATTTTTTTGAAAATAATAAAGAGATAAAATAGATTTTGAAAAGATTAAAGAGATAAAATATACTAGTTTCAATAAGAATAAAGAGATTGCGGCAGATAAACAACTAGTAGATTATCTTTTTTCTGACTCTAACTAATATATATTTTTGAAAAGAATAAGAGGAGAGATTTTTTTTTGGTTCTCCTCTTTCTCCTATCTACCTGAAAGAAAAATGGTACCTCGGGGTTGAACCCTGGGTTCTCAATTATAAAGATATTAAGAACCTGAGGTTGCTTAACCTTGGATTCAAGACAAAAAAAGACCACAGCCAAGTTCAACGCCACGGCTAATGTGGACATAACTCGTTTGGATTTGATAAATAAAAGAACCTGGTCGACGAAATATTTTTAAAAAATTTTATTTATAAGAAAATTGTCCTCAGGTGAAAGAACGTGAATGATTTTATAAAGAAGTATTATGCTAGATTCTAGATTAAGATGACATATTTAAAATGAGGATGCAAGTAAATTGCACAACTTTGGTTTAACGGATCAACAAATATGGAGTTCCGATATAATATATCTATCAAATAAAGTTTCGGAACATTTCAAATGTGGGTATTCTACTTCCACTGACCAATTATTAAGAAAATAATAAATGCTACATTGTGTATTAAAGGACTTACAACATCTCCAGTTCTGGATGGCTCCAGAGCAGCTTTTTGACTTTCCAGGACCTTTGAGAACTTTGGGTCCTAAAGTTCATTTAACAAGAGTTGTTAGCTAAATGATAACAGAAAGTCAGCATATTAAACAAAAGATAACTCAAGAAGTGTAATAACTACACCTAATATCTCAGGTTAAAGACAGAGGCAAATTAAGTAAAAAGTGTAAAGAAAGCAATGTGAGTATCACACAGGGTTGCTAGTGAAATACGTATCTGAGAAGTGAAAATTGCATGATACACATTGACTATAAACTTTGTAACTATAAATTAACATAGTATGATAAAACCACATAGATTTGTGCAAACAATATTGTTAATGAATTCGGAATTATAGTTTTCAGAGAAGAATTAGTTATTATGAGTTTCCAGTTTCAAAATAATAAATTAGAGTTTCCAAATTAAGATTAAAATTCAAATAAGAATTGACATTGTACTATATTTTCTATTATATATAGCCAACCCAACAACCAAATCTTGCTAGTATCAGAGAAAAACCTAAACTTAACTTTTTTCTACTTCTCTTTCAAAAAGATCCTATGGAGCAAATCCAACCACAATTTTTTTATTTCTCCCTAGATCAGGCATGCTCCTTTAAAGCTTCTTGTCCATACATTCAACAACAAAATGATATAACTAAACGTAAAAACCATATCGGTTTGATACCAGTAATATCAGCCACAATTGTAGTTTTTTGAGATGTCCGCTACCGATTTAAGTCTTCGGTATCAGTTTTCGATGTTGAACTCACTTACGGGTTAGTACCGGACATCGGTCGATGTTTCGACCGATACTACGATTTCAAGTATCAGTTTCCGATATTGAACCCAATTACAGGTTAGTATCAGATATCGGTCGATATTTGGACTGCTACTACGATTTCAAATATCAACCAATATTCGTTATTTTTAGTTGATGGGTCCCAGTTGAGTCAAATCAGATTTAATTAACTAGATCTGATGCAATAACACCCTAAAACATTTAAATACTGTTTTGCACTAATTTTATTCAATTTTTCAGCCTTAATTTTGATGTCGCCTCATTTTGTTCTCGACGATAACTTCACAACTCTCTTTTTATTAAGTTAAGACTAAAGTTTATGATGACTATCTTAACTAAATAGTTTGTTCTGCATCTTTCAAGATCCAAACTTTAAGATGTTATAATGTTTTTGATAATGTTAGCTGATGTGATGAGATTATAGAAATGTTGACTATTACATTCTCTTTTGATATTACTAATCTATAAATAATTACATACATTATTTACATTATTTCTGTTCTGCAATTTATCTGCAATTTAGGATCTGTTGTTTTGAAATTTTGGTTATACTTTACTCTATCATATCATAGTTTTTTAGGCCGTGTGTTGATTTTTGGTATTATTTATGTTTTTGATGGCTTGATTCTTTTTTTGTGTATATTAAAGTCTTGTGATGAATTATTTTCTTATTAATTGTAATTTCATACAACGTATTGAGATAAGTATATTATAAATATGCTTTAATATGAGTTTATATAGTTGAGATATAATTATGTATACGCATGGCATGCATAGGATATCTAGTTTAAGCATCTAATATAACTCTTTGATATTAAGTCAATATTCCCAATGTAACCCTGGTATTTGCTATCTGATATCATATTTTTCAAAACCGATACGACACCGAACACTACTTAAAATTGCATGAACTTTTAATCCATGAGAATTTCTTATTAGATGTAGAGAACATTTGAGTACAATGTATTGCATGCTAATTGTGTGAACATGTGACATGCCATATTTAGTGCATAGATGACTGCATAAGTGTAAATTCTCTAATTTAGATAACATTAAATGGAGATGACTAAAACTTCTAATTCATAACCCAATTATTTTTACCTGGTATCAGAGTTATGATATCAAAAAGTAGCCCATTGTCAACTTCTTCCTAGTTCAAGCCGCAATCACTAACTTCATGTAACCTCATCATCACTCTCTTTCCCACTAAAGACCGCTCACATTAACCCATCAAAATCTACCTCACATCTACATTTCTGGTGCTGGGTTGAAGTGAATGGAAGATTGATTATCACTGGGGTGGATTTTTACTATTATTTGGCTGAATTCAAGTAGAGATAAACTATGTTAGCAGGGAGCTAGTAAGCCCCTTGCTTGGAAGAGGCGTTGAGCTATCTGTTAGACTTCTTGTAAGCTAAGAATAGCAAAAAGTATCATCTAGTCTAGTCCATGAGAAAAGAGCCATACAATAAGGATGCTAAAGACCTAAGCCGAGGAAGTCTTTTTCCTAAATCTAAAGGGACGATCTAAAGCAAAAATTCTAAAGGAGGATCATTATAGTTAGCATGAAAGTGTCTTGTCCATAAATCACAAGATCTAAGGTAAATCCCAAAGGATGAGCTTTGCAATTGACGCAGAATTGACTTATTACTAGACCTTAACAAAGAATCAACACTACTATAGTGGTATAGTGTTATGAAGAGTCAATACTTCAGCCATCAACCCATATCCAACACTTAACGGGTACCAGTACATCTTTGATGTGTGATGATGCCTATCAGGTATAGATCAAGACTAAACAGTGAAAAAAAGTTAAAAAGAAACCTAATAAAAATTCAATACAAGTAAGATACGTGCGAGACATACTATTTTCTTTCTCGTGGTCAAGTTGTTTCAATTTAAACTTGACCTTAAGACAATATAGTTAGGGCATTACCTGCATATGTAGCTCCCTCTCTATCATTATCTCGGCTCATTTTTTCATTTCACTTAAGTTACAAAAAGAAAGACGACCAAAATAAGCAGTAAAAAGACTAAAAGCGACGGTGAAATGGGCAAAAAAGAGATGGCGGCAAGACAAGGAGTAAGTGGCGATCTGATGGTTAGAAATATCTTCTCAATCCTTCTTCTCTTCTCCAGCACTTTTCACTTTTGTTTTTTTTTTAAATTTAATTCTCAAGTCTAAATATGTGCTTGTGTTTTTTTATAAAAACTTGAAACCCATTAGGTTTGAATTGAATTTGGAACAGATGTTGCCCGTTTAACTTTTATTAGAAATATTAAATATGGACGGATCTGAATTAAAATTGGAATCAATGAAAGCCACACGCTTAACCTACTAAACTAATATGGCTCTATATTAGATGTTATATATGTATTTTTTCTATCATAAATGTTACATGTATATATATTGTCGTATCTTAATTATACACATATATGCTGTATCTTAATTATACACATATATGCTGTGTTTTTTCAAAATTTGTCATACCATAGCATCCATATTGTACGGACCCCACATCTTGTGCGGTATCCGGTCTTCATAGCTAGCGTGATTTAGGAAAATTCGACATATTAAGGTATATTGCTATGTTGTTTTAAAAAAGATAAAGGCTAAGACTTTTAGGGCACAGTCTATATTTTATGTGAATCGACTAGTGGATTCAAGCAAAATCACTTGAAGGTGTGTGTGTATATATGCTCTACCTTTAGGAGAAGTATTGGACATATAGCGTGCATCTAGCTGCAAGATATCGCATATTAAATGTAAAGACATGTGCCATGTCTTAATAAGACTCACATGAGAAATTGGTTAAGTAAGCTCTTCTAATCCTCGTCCTCTTATTGACATTCCCAAACACCACTGAGGGTAAGCATTGCTCACCGCATGTTATCTTATTAATTGCATACCCTCGACGGGTCAAATTATATATTCCTTCTTCTAACCAAAATGTCATATTTTTCCCTTACCTTTTAGTTACTGTGGTTATGCGTGTTTTGTTCATGATAATAGATTGACAAAACTAAATTGGATCATAGGACTGTTAATGACGGTTAAGTGTGTTCTTTGGATATTCTAGGAATCCAAAAGAATATAAGTGTTGCTATCTCACTTCCAATAAAAAAATTTCCTTTCAACAAATATTACATTCTTTGAGCCTCTAACACATGTTGAGAAAAAAATTGTTCATTGCCTGGTTGAAAGACGATTTTATGCACTGTTCTAGTGAACTCAATATCCTATCCTGTGGAACCAATTGCATTTCCCCCATAGTATGAGGAACCAACACAAAAAAGTAGACACAAACTCTTAAATTAGGAGAGTCAATGTTAGTTCTAACCAGCCTATGATATCGATTCAAGCATCAGCAGAGAAACTTTATTCTAACAAGCACTTCAGACTTGCCCAAGGAATGTGAGCCAAGACTTTATACAAATGCAAGAGCATGTTACCACCTTCTGTAATATGTCGTCGAGCTTTTTCTTTTGCATTGCAATCTCCATATGAATTTTCTCATTTTCTCCCAATAAAACAGCATGGTCATCTTTATCTGCATCTAAAGTGTTCAGAGTTGCTATTAAGATATGCACATTAAACATACAAATGGTTTATGAAGAATGCAGAATAAGCTAACCTCCATCGCCATTCTCTTTGTCAACAATGTATGGGCACTCAGAATCCTGTTAATCATCAACAGAAAGATAGATTATCATACTGAGTCAATATATGCACAATATAGAAAATAAGATGAAATAGCTGGCTAGACACCCTTACCATGAAAAGGAGACAGTAGGGCGGACGTTTGAGCCTAAATTACATCAATATGCAAGTTACATGACTGAAAATCCATACCCATACCTGGTGACATCTTAAATGCTAGAATAAATATACTGCCAGTTTCACAAACGTACTGATTGGTCATAAATATAAAACCGTCATCAGACACTTAGATTTATGGTATCGTCATTCTACTTAAGATCCAAGCAACTGTTATCGGTGATATCGGTCTGAGAAAATATATGTCCAAATGGAATAGAGAACAAGGATTGCTTCTGTTGGGAATGGGGGTGGCGGCCACACCGGTGGCGATTTTGTAATTTTAGAGCCGAGAGTCCATTTTGAAATTTTGGGCACGATGGGCATTTTTGTAAATATGGGCAAATCAGCCCATATATAGGCGTGAAGGGTTAGGGTTAGGGAGAGGAAGAGAATTGAAGAAGAATATTGAGTAGAGATTAGGAGCAGAAAATAGTTTAGATCTTGGTAGAGTTAGCCCGTTATCCCGAATCAAGGAATAGGAGAGTGGTTCCCTCTCAAATTGAAACCTATTATCTTGTATTTTATCTTTATTCTAATAAAAATCATCTTTTCTTCCAAATCCTCAAAATTCTTCCACCAAATCTCTAGAATTCAAATTGGTATCGGAGCACCGATCTTGGAATCGATGGCGACGAAAAAGATGGATACTTGGGAAGAGTTGTACTCCATGGTGAAGCAAATGAAGGAGGCGTATAGCCATCCTCCGCATGAGAAGGAGATTATATTGAAGTAAATAAGGGAGGAATGCAGGCTCCCTCCTCCTAAGAGAGACGCTAAGAGGCCAGATCTAAAAAGAAAAGAGGCCCACTGTGTGGATTTAAGGCAAAGGTGACGCTTTTCGACGAGGAGATCCATTCACGAGATGATCCGACTTCATATCTGAAGACCACAAGCCCAGATTTGAAGATCTCAAGCTCATATCTACCAGATCTGGGGGAAGAAGGCGGACGACGGCACACGGCACAGATCTGAAGACGTCAATGTCGATCGATGAAGATCCACGACCAGCGAGGGCCAACGAACACCCATCGAGGACTGACGACCCCCAGCAGAGCCATCAGAGGCCTTGCGTCCTCCAAGCGACCCCGACTGGGGCGGGTGAAACCCTAGTGGAACGCATGCAGCTTTGCGACCCCCAGGCGGCCCTACCAGGAACCGGTGAGCCCTGACAGGGCAACCTGGGTCCTCACGGTCCCAAGGCGACCCTACCAAAGCCCGACGAGCACTGTCGAAGCCCGACGAGCCCTGACAGGGTCGCCTGGAGCTTCACAGCCCCCATGCGACCTCTCCAGGGGCCAACGACCCCCGCCAGGGTCGCCTGAGGCCTCGCGGCACCCAGGCGACCCTGTCTGGGGCCGACGACCCTCCGGAGGCCCAGCAAACTCCTAGCGGGTCGCCATGGCCCCATGGGTCTCTATTCACTTGTGAAGAACAATTTTGCCCTTCGCATGGAGCACTTTTTTCTGACAGATCTGATTTTGGGCTGCGACGGCTGATTCTAGGATATTGCGAGAGTCCGATGGGGTCTGACAACAACGAGGATCAATTTTTGGGCCCCACGGCCCTTGAATTTATGGCAGCAAACTACGACGATGTTTTAAGGATGACGAAGCTCTTCGGTGGCCCTTTGATCCCGACGGGAGCGAGTGTCCCTTTGATCCGGGAGGGAACGAACGATCCCTAGCATGCCCATAAACATCATGCACCACTTTGAGAACAATGTGGTTTTTCAAGGACGGAGTGGTTTTGAAAATGGGAGGTTGCGGCCACACCGGTGGTGATTTTGTAATATTGGGGTCGAGTGTAATTTTGGACACAAGAGGCATTTTTGTAAAAATGGACAAATCAGCCCTATATATAGGAGTGAATGGTTAGGGTTAGGGGGAGGAAGAGAATTGAAGCATAATAGTGAGTAGAGATTAGGAGTAGAAAATAGTTTAGATCTTGGGAGAGTTAGCCCTTTATCTCGAATCAAGTGATAGGAGAGCACTTCCCTCTCGAATTGGAACCAACTATATTGTATTTCCTCTTTATTTAATATAAAAATCATCTTTTGTTCCAAATCCCCAAAATTCTTCCACTAAATCCCTAGAATTTCCTATCAGCTTCCTTCCTCAAAAAAATCCTCACCTAGTTTGAAAAGTATCAACCCATGTGCATACCCTAAGATGACCAAACGGCCCGAAAGCCCGCGGCCCGGGCCGGGCCCGGCAAAGTTGCCCAGGCCGCGGGCTTAGCCTAGCCTGGGCCACGAGCTTTCGGGAAGGGGGCGGCCCGACGGGCCCGGCCCGGCCCACGGACGAGCCTGGCCCGTGGCCCCTTTCCTTGTATTTTTTCATACTAAATTTGTTTCCTACTTAATTTTTTTCCACAAATGGGCTCCTTAATTTGTTCCTTACTCAATTTTGTTCCACAAATGGTCTCCTTAATTTGTTCCACTGTAACGGCCGCTTTCCGACCGTTCGTATTTTCTGCGTGCACGTGCCCTATCGTGCACGTGTTTTATTTGATTATTTCTGGATTCCGAATTTTGCGATGAGATGTGCCGTTGCGATCGTTTTGGGGCGTTGGATTTTATTGTAATTATTGGGAACGCCGTTTCACAGCTCGTTTTCTCGCAAAACGACTTTGAACGATAGGGGCGTTTTAGTCATCTGACTCGAAACGCCGTTTCCAATTTTACGTAAATTCTTGGTAGGCATTACGCACGATCGGGCTCCGTAGATCTGTGCGTCTCGTCTCCACGATCGCCCCAGTATTTCCGGATTATTTTTCTGACGCCCGGATTACGAGATATCGCTCGGAGAAACCTCGACCGTCGATCTCCCCAACTCAGATTCAAATTTCGAAATTTGTTAGCCAAATCTGGCTAAATCTTTCATTTAAATCATTTTTAAATCTTCCCTAACCTGTCTCTCTATCGTCCCCTAGACTTACCCCTAACTGTACACCCCTATCCCTTGCCCCTCACTCATTTAACCTTTAATTTAGGTCTATTTAGCTAGCCATTACCCTATTTATAATAATTTACCCTAACCCTAACTAACCCCTAACCCTAACTCTTCTCAACGCCGCCAGCCCCTAAACAAAATCCCCAAATAACTCTTCCCCTCTCTCTCCCCGATACCCCTCCCTCACGGCGAGCGCCGACCGCCGGGCCTCGCCGCCGGCGCCCCCTCGCGACCGACCAAACCCAGATCTCCTTCCTCCATCTCCTCCTCTCCCTACCTCAGCCTACCCCCCTCCGGCGCCACATCGTGCATCGATTTCGCCGCCTCCTTCAGCCTCGCCGCCGGCGCATCCCGATCGCTCGATTCCCCCGCGAGGCCCTTCGACCAAGGTCCCCGCTCGACACTGCTCCGGCGTCCCGAGCCCCGAACGCCGATCGCCGCCTCGTCTTCCCCGATCTTCTCCGCCTCTCCCGCTCAGCGCCTTCCCCCGCCGCCGCTTCTTCGCCGCCGCAGCTCCCCGCTGCCGCCGCGATTCACAGCCCACCGCCGCCACTGTCTCGTCCCCTCTCCCTCCGACCTGGCGCCCTCGCGATCTCCGACCCACGATCTGCATCGCTCAACGGCGATTCCCCCGTCGCGATTTGCTGCGCCGCCTCCGCGGCCTTTCCTCTGCTGTGCTCCCCACATCACAGCAGCCTGCCCTGCTGCGGGATCCGCCGTCCGTCACACAGCACAAGGCCGCGGCCTCTGCCGTAGCTCCCTCGCCCCGATCTCCCACAGCGCGCAGCCCCGAGCACTGCTGACCCCGATCCCCGTGCAAGCGCCTTCAACCGCCGCTGTGAATTCCCGCGCTGCCGCTGATCCTGAGCCACCCACCGCCTGTTGCTGTTCCAGCGCCGACCGCCTGATGCACTCCCCGCCGTGCAACGCTCTTCCAGCGTTCGCCGCGCCTCCCCCCTCACTGTTTCAGGCGCCAATCACCCCCTCACTCGCTGACTCGGTCTTCCCGTCGCTGCCACTTTTTCCGTGTCACCGTACGCTTCCATGCACGTGTTCATGCTCGCTGTTTTGGCCCGTGAACGCTGTTTCCCCTTTGCTCGTTGTCCCGTGACTCCTCAACGCCATTTGTCGTGGTGTTGGCCGTGCGCGTTGCCTTGCCGACGAACTGATCTTGCTCGCTGGCCGTACTTCAGTCAGGCACCAGAACGCTCTCGGCTACGCTACCCGTAGCCGAGACGCCGCGCGACGACGTTTCCGTAACCGTGACATCTCAGCTGCGCTACCCGCAGCTGTTCCGATCCTGGGGCGGTCCCGAGACGACCTTCACTACGCTACCCGCAGTCATGGACACGAGCACCGCTGCTGTTTCCAGGCCGACGCCAAATTCACGGTTAATCATCATTCAGGTTGGTTTCCCCTAACTTGTAGAAACCCCCACCGTAGCGAATCGAACCCTAAACTAAAAATCGACAAATTGGAATTAAATTTACTTTTCGCTCTTTTAAAACGTTGTGCAAATCTAGAAAATCGACGAACGGACTTTTTGACTGTGCACATAGGATAGATCGTCGAATAGGGCTGAACATCAAAACTGTGACTTTGACAATTAGGGTAGTCCCGACAACCTAGAAATGAACCTAACTAGGATTATTGAAAAAAAACGCGACCTGACACCGTCGCCATGACCTGTTTCAGACGGACTTTCGCAGACGAGACGCCTGGACGAGACGCTTCGAGAGGACGACACACTCGCCATCGCAGGCAAGTGTATCCACTTGCACTTTTGGCCGTGCTTAGGCCTTAGTTGGTTAGAATTGATAATTGTGAACAAATAGAACCGGACGTGAAATGATAGCGTCCGGGACGCCCCTGACGACTTAGACTTGACGACGAAGTCTAAGCTCGACAAACAACAACTTTTGACACCGTAGGGCTATCTTGTGTGTGCGTGCGTGTGGACACCCTAGAATAACAATTCCTTACACTTGTCATGTCATGTCCCTGTTACACAAAAAGCCTTCGGGCGTTTCGGATGCTCTCCATGCGAGAGTGATCCCCGTGACTGTTATACAAAAAGCCTGCGGGCGTTTCGGATGCTTTCCTTGCGGAAGTGATCCCTGTTATACAAAAAGCCTTCGGGTGATTCGGATGGTTTCTTTGCCGAAGTGATCCCTGTTATACAAAAAGCCTTCGGGCGTTTCGGATGCTTTCCTTGCGGAAGTGATCCCTGTTATACAAAAAGCCTTCGGGCGTTTCGGATGCTTCCCTAGCGGAAGTGATCCCTGTACTTCTTGTCCTGAGTTCCTGGGGTTGGGGTAGGGTTGAGCGTGCGCACGGCAAGAGGGTCTGATCCCCCTCGAACCGTAAGGCGTGAACCCTTCGTGTCACACTTGTCTTGTCTTGTCCCGTCCTGTTTGTCCTGTCTTGTCCCGCCACGTCCCGACTTGTCTTGACACCTGTAGGTTAGTCCCCGTAGTTGGTAGCACACGCTACGACTACTACTTGTCCCGTTTTACTTTCATGCTACGTTACTTACTATTGTGTTACCATGTTATAACCACAGCATGCTAATCAACCAGTAAACTGTTGTGTAAAAGAACCTCAGCATGTTAATCAACCAGTAAACCGTTGTTTAAAGTTCGGTGCACTTGCAGTAAAGTCTAACCCTTCTTGTAGACTTTACCTGACATACAGTTCCTTTTTCTTGGGTGCTGTACGTCAGGTGTTCAGCCAGAGTTCGTGGACGCAGCAGACTCACTGGAGTACGAGGAGCCGAGGACGTCGACCCAGAGTACGTGCCGGACGAGGACCAGACCTTGAGGTCTTTTTAGTCGTCACTTTCAGAGGTTACTGCTTTTAGTTTGCTTTTAGTTAGGTTGTTGCCATGCTTAGGCTTCCTTTTTAGACTTTGTACTCGTGGGATATTATATCTCTAGTTTTATGAATGCAATTTCCTTTCTGTACTTTCTGTTGTTTCGAACTTTCTTAATGCAAGAACCTTAAAACTTTTAAAATGGTACCCCTACAGACGCTTATTGGGTCCGAGCTTCTCAGCTCTGGCCTAAGCGGGCCTCGTCACGTTCCGCTTCCGTCCATTTTGGGAAGCGGGGCGTGACAGGTTTTAGTGGTGGCCCATGCAGGTCTTGCAAAAGTTCGGAATAATAAAAGTACTGCATTCATCTAATATCCACGTACAAGTCTGAATTAGTTTTCCAGTCTTAGATAGTAGGAAGACTTAGGTAGACGTCTCAGGTTGATAGTCGGACGCCTTGGTTAAGATTTAGTCGTCCTCGTCCTAGACTACCTTAGCATCCCCATTTGACTCCGATCGTGCTAGAATTTCTAGAGTCCTTCTCTCTTTGTCTTTCGCTCGGATCCATCGACTTTGGGCCCAGCAGAACGTAACCTTGTTTCTCTTAGGAATATTCTCTTTAGATCCTGTGTATAGTCTAGCTCATAGGAAGCCTTTGAGCTGAGTTATCCTAATCTTTAGACGACCCGATGATTAGAACCCTTATCTTCTAGCGTCCCTATGATCATTACACTTTTGATTTATTGACCGTAATGTTCCATCGTAGCTCTTCAAGATCTGTATCCTACACGTATTCTCCTTGCAATCTTTTCCTGTCTCCCGATTCACGTAATCGTTTCCTGACGATTATAGTCGATCCTTCGAATTCCTTCCTTGACCAATTCTGCTTCCTCAAAAAAAAAAAATTCAGAATTTGTTATTAAATTCTTCGCTCGGTTTAAAATCTTTGAAAACTTTTATATATATATATTTAAGATTTCTTGCTTTTCAGTTAAAATTCCTTCTTGGATTATAAAACTTCTTTAGTTATAGATTTTCAAGTTATTATTTAGTAATTATTTCTAACGGGTATATATTTTAGTTTTAAAACCTTGTTATCATTTTGATAATTCAATATATATATTTTTCTAGACTACAAAATTTATTTCTAAATCACTTACCTTACATACTTTTAATATATTTTCATAAACTAAAAGAAACTTCAAATTTTTATAAATATCAATTCTATGTTCATCGTGATCACTTTTCAAAAGAAAATCTTTGTATAACTTAATTAATTATTTATTTGTTTTTCATTTGCAAAAAAAAAAAATTTCGCTACCTCATCCTACTTTTATTTCTTCATCTAACTCTTTTTCAAATGATAATGATCTGCTCACTCTTCCCTACATATTTTTATAATTATAAAAGTATATGATATCATATTTTACACATAATTCTCTTTCCATCTATCTAATTATTCTGAGAAATATTTTGTCTCTTCCAACCCACTATCTCCTTACCCCGCCTTGTGGAACTCGTTCTTTCCGATCTTATTTCATTTTGCTCTTGATCTAATCTCCTTTTTCCTTCTATTATCTAGACATTAGTCCTTGTAGTTATCCATGCTATCTCCAGTTTAGGAATAGGCCTTTGGTAGGCGATGTCGTCATGGTGCATGAGTTTAAGTAGAGTGTGTAGACCTATATGAGTGGGTGTTCTTTAGGATCCCGATGATTGCCTTTTGTGTCTCGAATGTGTACTCAGTGTTAACCATGATACGATTGAAAATGTTTGAATGACGGTATTCATACGTATATGAATAGGGTCATAGCAGGCAACTTCCTTAGACGTAGTTTTTCGCGATTATAGAATAGTTTAATTTTGACTGAATGTGATTGTATCAAACTTTGTTTTTCCTTTAAACCAAATCTTTAAAGTTTTTGGAACCAGCTCACAAGATCACAGATCAATTATCCTTCCTCATCCATTACCACGAATCCACGCATTTTTTTCAAATGTTTTAAAAATGTGTCACTGGTTTTAAGTTTTCCTTTTCTCTTCTCTTTCTCTCCATTTAGGAATGTTATGGTTGTTATAGTTTTGAGACTAGCAATTATTGTTGTAGGATTTTGTTTGCGGATAGGCTCAGGGTGAGATGAGATTTATTATAGCAATGATTAATTGATTTTGGAACACAAGGAAGTTGGATTAGAATTTCTTTCGAATATAAAGAATGGGCTGACCAAGACTTATTTATAAAACCGAAGTGTGGCGGACCCCAAGGGAGAATTCTGGTTAAATGAGATTATATGCGTAAAGATGAGAACTTACCAGATTTGAGGCTTAGACGAATGGTAGATAGGGATGGCTACAGAGTATGGTAGGAGTTAGGGTGATCATGAGATTGAGTAGAGTTTTTTTTGCAACGAGACTTGATTGTTGAGTTGACGAGAGGAGACATTGGGAGTAACACGACGTGTTAAGACAAATGGATGGTTAGGTTGTCGGATTTAATATTGGTTGAAAATAATTATAATAAGTAGGAGGAGATGTGATTTTGATAGTTCAATTATTTGGCGGATAAATTTATGGGAAGATACGACACGGAATGTATTGAGGACACGACGATTATTGATTCGTGAAAAGGTGTTGTAAGATTGACTGAGTTTTTGTCTTGGATTGGTGACCGACTGGGAAATTATTTTAGCAATTGATAAATTTTGGTAGAGATTGAAAAATTTAAAGATGTTATCGAGCGATGATGTTTAGTGGAGTGGTATGGTATGAGAAAATGGTTATTATTCTTTTGTGAGAATTTGGAATTTGAAATTTGAACGGTAGTGATGAGAGTGATAGGCTTAGGTACTTATAGATATTATTATTATTATTATTATGAGTGATTCCGAGGACGGAATCATTTCTAAGGTGGGTAGAATGTAACGGCCGCTTTCCGACCGTTCGTATTTTCTGCGTGCACGTGCCCTATCGTGCACGTGTTTTATTTGATTATTTCTGGATTCCGAATTTTGCGATGAGATGTGCCGTTGCGATCGTTTTGGGGCGTTGGATTTTATTGTAATTATCGGGAACGCCGTTTCACAGCTCGTTTTCTCGCAAAACGACTTTGAACGATAGGGGCGTTTTAGTCATCTGACTCGAAACGCCGTTTCCAATTTTACGTAAATTCTTGGTAGGCATTACGCACGATCGGGCTCCGTAGATCTGTGCATCTCGTCTCCACGATCGCCCCAGTATTTCCGGATTATTTTTCTGACGCCCGGATTACGAGATATCGCTCGGAGAAACCTCGACCGTCGATCTCCCCAACTCAGATTCAAATTTCGAAATTTGTTAGCCAAATCTGGCTAAATCTTTCATTTAAATCATTTTTAAATCTTCCCTAACCTGTCTCTCTATCGTCCCCTAGACTTACCCCTAACTGTACACCCCTATCCCTTGCCCCTCACTCATTTAACCTTTAATTTAGGTCTATTTAGCTAGCCATTACCCTATTTATAATAATTTACCCTAACCCTAACTAACCCCTAACCCTAACTCTTCTCAACGCCGCCAGCCCCAAAACAAAATCCCCAAATAACTCTTCCCCTCTCTCTCCCCGATACCCCTCCCTCACGGCGAGCGCCGACCGCCGGGCCTCGCTGCCGGCGCCCCCTCGCGACCGACCAAACCCCGATCTCCTTCCTCCATCTCCTCCTCTCCCTACCTCAACCTACCCCCCTCCGGCGCCACATCGTGCATCGATTTCGCCGCCTCCTTCAGCCTCGCCGCCGGCGCATCCCGATCGCTCGATTCCCCCGCGAGGCCCTTCGACCAAGGTCCCCGCTCGACACTGCTCCGGCGTCCCGAGCCCCGAACGCCGATCGCCGCCTCGTCTTCCCCGATCTTCTCCGCCTCTCCCGCTCAGCGCCTTCCCCCGCCGCCGCTTCTTCGCCGCCGCAGCTCCCCGCTGCCGCCGCGATTCACAGCCCACCGCCGCCACTGTCTCGTCCCCTCTCCCTCCGACCTGGCGCCCTCACGATCTCCGACCCACGATCTGCATCGCTCAACGACGATTCCCCCATCGCGATTTGCTGCGCCGCCTACGCGGCCTTTCCTCCGCTGTGCTCCCCACATCACAGCAGCCTACGCTGCTACGGGATCCGCCGCCTGTCACACAGCACAAGGCCGCGGCCTCTACCGTAGCTCCCTCGCCCCGATCTCACACAGCGCGCAGCCCCGAGCGCTGCTGACCCCGATCCCCGTGCAAGCGCCTTCAACCGCCGCTGTGAATTCCCGCGCTGCCGCTGATCCCGAGCCACCCACCGCCTGTTGCTGTTCCAGCGCTGACCGCCTGATGCACTCCCCGTCGCGCAACGCTCTTCCAGCGTTCGCCGCGCCTCCCCCCTCACTGTTTCAGGCGCCAATCACCCCCTCACTCGCTGACTCGGTCTTCCCGTCGCTGCCACTTTTTCCGTGTCACCGTACGCTTCCATGCACGTGTTCATGCTCGCTGTTTTGGCCCGTGAACGCTGTTTCCCCTTTGCTCGTTGTCCCGCGACTCCTCAACGCCATTTGTCGTGGTGTTGACCGTGCGCGTTGCCTTGCCGATGAACTGATCTTGCTCGCTGGCCGTACTTCAGTCAGGCACCAGAACGCTCTCGGCTACGCTACCCGTAGCCGAGACGCCGCGCGACGACGTTTCCGTAACCGTGACATCTCAGCTGCGCTACCCGCAGCTGTTCCGATCCTGGGGCGGTCCCGAGACGACCTTCACTGCGCTACCCGCAGTCATGGACACGAGCACCGCTGCTGTTTCCAGGCCGACGCCAAATTCACGGTTAATCATCATTCAGGTTGGTTTCCCCTAACTTGTAGAAACCCCCACCGTAGCGAATCGAACCCTAAACTAAAAATCGACAAATTGGAATTAAATTTACTTTTCGCTCTTTTAAAACGTTGTGCAAATCTAGAAAATCGACGAACGGACTTTTTGACTGTGCACATAGGATAGATTGTCGAATAGGGCTGAACATCAAAACTGTGACTTTGACAATTAGGGTAGTCCCGACAACCTAGAAATGAACCTAACTAGGATTATTGAAAAAAAACGCGACCTGACACCGTCGCCATGACCTGTTTCAGACGGACTTTCGCAGACGAGACGCCTGGACGAGACGCTTCGAGAGGACGACACACTCGCCATCGCAGGCAAGTGTATCCACTTGCACTTTTGGCCGTGCTTAGGCCTTAGTTGGTTAGAATTGATAATTGTGAACAAATAGAACCGGACGTGAAATGATAGCGTCCGGGACGCCCCTGACGACTTAGACTTGACGACGAAGTCTAAGCTCGACAAACAACAACTTTTGACACCGTAGGGCTATCTTGTGTGTGCGTGCGTGTGGACACCCTAGAATAACAATTCCTTACACTTGTCATGTCATGTCCCTGTTACACAAAAAGCCTTCGGGCGTTTCGGATGCTCTCCATGCGAGAGTGATCCCCGTGACTGTTATACAAAAAGCCTGCGGGCGTTTCGGATGCTTTCCTTGCGGAAGTGATCCCTGTTATACAAAAAGCCTTCGGGTGATTCGGATGGTTTCTTTGCCGAAGTGATCCCTGTTATACAAAAAGCCTTCGGGCGTTTCGGATGCTTTCCTTGCGGAAGTGATCCCTGTTATACAAAAAGCCTTCGGGCGTTTCGGATGCTTCCCTAGCGGAAGTGATCCCTGTACTTCTTGTCCTGAGTTCCTGGGGTTGGGGTAGGGTTGAGCGTGCGCACGGCAAGAGGGTCTGATCCCCCTCGAACCGTAAGGCATGAACCCTTCGTGTCACACTTGTCTTGTCTTGTCCCGTCCTGTTTGTCCTGTCTTGTCCCGCCACGTCCCGACTTGTCTTGACACCTGTAGGTTAGTCCCCGTAGTTGGTAGCACACGCTACGACTACTACTTGTCCCATTTTACTTTCATGCTACGTTACTTACTATTGTGTTACCATGTTATAACCACAGCATGCTAATCAACCAGTAAACTGTTGTGTAAAAGAACCTCAGCATGTTAATCAACCAGTAAACCGTTGTTTAAAGTTCGGTGCACTTGCAGTAAAGTCTAACCCTTCTTGTAGACTTTACCTGACATACAGTTCCTTTTTCTTGGGTGCTGTACGTCAGGTGTTCAGCCAGAGTTCGTGGACGCAGCAGACTCACTGGAGTACGAGGAGCCGAGGACGTCGACCCAGAGTACGTGCCGGACGAGGACCAGACCTTGAGGTCTTTTTAGTCGTCACTTTCAGAGGTTACTGCTTTTAGTTTGCTTTTAGTTAGGTTGTTGCCATGCTTAGGCTTCCTTTTTAGACTTTGTACTCGTGGGATATTATATCTCTAGTTTTATGAATGCAATTTCCTTTCTGTACTTTCTGTTGTTTCGAACTTTCTTAATGCAAGAACCTTAAAACTTTTAAAATGGTACCCTTACAGACGCTTATTGGGTCCGAGCTTCTCAGCTCTGGCCTAAGCGGGCCTCGTCACGTTCCGCTTCCGTCCATTTTGGGAAGCGGGGCGTGACATCCACCTTAAATTTTTTCTGTATATAATAGTTCTTCCTTAATTTACTTCTTTATTGGTTCCTCCTTAAATTTTTTACTTATGTATTTCCTCCTTATTTTGATCCTCCTTAATAAAATAGTATGTTTTTAAAAAACTTACTATCTTTAAAAAAAATTATACTAGGTATAAATATTACTTTTCATTTTATTAAGATTTTTAATGAATTTTAAATATTTTAAATATTATATATATTTATTAATTTAATAGGCCCGGCCTAGGTCGGGCCCAGGCTAGTTCGGGCCTCAGGTCGAGATTCCGGCCCCCAGCCGGCCCGAAGCCCGGCCCCCTCCGACCGGGCCCGTGGCCCGGTCGGGCCTGGGCCGAGCCGGGCCGGCCCGATGGCCACCTTGAGCATACCCTTACCACCTGCAGCACTTTGTTCTAGGCACTTCTAAATGTTTATTTCTTAATGGTGTGGGTTTTCACATAAATGACCAAAAAGAACCTTTGCATAAAGATGATCAAAGATATTCAACTTGTATTTATGTCAGGTAGAAGACAAAAATGAAGACAAAAATCCATGGATAAATCTGTAGTGCAAAGGAACGAATGGAGAATGAATACCATACAAACAAGAAGTTAAAAGAATGCAAAAATGAACCAACGGGTATGCATAGACTTTTAATTGAACGAAGGCATGCCTAATGAAGTGACAAATTATAGGGGTAAAAATTAATTTCCAGGGTGAAGTGGCTTAGGACAACCTGTGGGAACATTAAAGATAAAGTGCGAAGAAAATCTATAAGATAGCTTAAAGAAATATACACGATGCGAAGATGCTAATATATGTCAAGTAAGGTATGCTAAATGATAGAATGAAATCGCCAATGAAGGATATCAGTTAAATTTAAAAAATCAGAATTTTCACCTTAACATTGTTACGAGAAAGATAGCAGTTTGATAAGTTTTATGAGAAATTGCTATGAGAAATCAACTAGCGAACTAATCTCATAAGGGTTATAAGATAGGGAACATAACAGATTGATGTTCATAACTGGAGAAAGAAACATCACTGGAAGATCTCAAAAGAACTACTTAAGCACTACAAAGTACAAAATCATTAGGACAGTAAGGACAACAGTTCCTTGGAGAAGCATCCTTGCATACTACATGGAAGATCGCATAGAAAATAATAACATCTAACGTGACCATGTTTGCAGACCATAAAACTGAAGAATGCGAGGGAATGGTTTATCTAAAACTATTGAACGCAATCCCTAAGGATGTATAGGCATGTGACATGATTTTTGATAATTGTTACGCCTATTTGACCGAGACCCAAAAGACACGAGCCCAGGAGCCCAATTGCTGGCCAAGAGCCCATCTACGTATGCCGGCCCGTGTCACAGGACTCGCTAAGGGACCCCCCTGCTATCGATCCGACCCGGCCCCAGTACCCGCTGGTCACTCGCCCACTCCTGCGATAACCGCTCCCCCAGCTCCACGACCACTAAATGACGGTAATGGGGAGGTGCGGGCATGGCGCGAGGGGCGGCGACGGGGGGCGGATTGAGGGGGCACGATTGAGGGCGGGCGAGGGAAGTGGGCCAGAGGCAATCACGCTGGGAGCTCTTTAAAAGGGCTAGGAGGACGACGGAGCAGAGGACCGCATCTCAGGTATCTAAAGCCTAAGGTACTCCATCAACGACCTTGTTCCTCCTTTCCATCTCCTTCCTCCCCCGCTTGTGCCGTGAGACGCCGTTCCGATCTCCTCGCGAGTCGAACCGTCTCCGCCGGGCCTCCTCTTTCAGATCTCTGTCTGACTTAGGCATCGGAGGGGATTTGGCCGGAACCAAGGTCCGGCCCCCTGACGAGCGTTCTCGTCTACGCAGGAGGACATCCGATCAACGGGCCGAGGCTTCCCCTCGCCCTTCGCTGACCACACATCTAGCGGGACGACTGAGGCTACCCCTCGTCGTCTGATCGCCGAGGTCGAGCACATCCTGCCGAGGCCGAGCGTCTCGCCCAGGGCCGAGGCTTCCCCTCGCCCTTCGCCGACCACACATCTAGCTGGACGACTGAGGCTACCCCTCGTCGTCCTACCCCCGAGTCCGTGCGCGACCGTCCGAGGCCGAGCGTCTCAACTAGGGCCGAGGCTTCCCCTTGCCCCATCCGCACCGACTCGAAGCCCCCGAGGGACCCAAGCGGGCCCCTTGACCACGTTGACCGGGTTGTCCACGGTCAACGCTTTGTAGTGAGAAAACACTCTGAAACATCTGGCGCCGTCTGTGGGAAACGAAAACCGTCCCACGAAGAAGCAAACCACACCTACAATGGCACGAGCCAGCAATGGAAGGAAGCGCATGACCCCCATCCCGGAGGAGGGGAATGGCGCATCAAATGGAAACCCCCAGGACACGCACGCCGACGGCCACCCCGCCCGCTCAACCGAAGAGACCGGCGGCTCGGAACTAGCCACACAGGGACAGCTCCGCGCCCTGGCTCAGGAGACCAATGCGAGCCTCCAGACGTTGGTCGCGACGGTACAACAGCTTGTCGGCCCCGCGCCGTCCAACGGAGGCGCGTTGAACGATAGCCATCGATGGGCGGGGGGTCCCCCGCACTTGCGGTCCGCTGTGGTCGACGACCACGGGACCCGGAAACCGAACACAGAGCGTCGGTTCACGCGGTCCGGCTCCCGTCAGGCGAAGTCACGCGCCTCCTCCCCTTATCGCAAAAGGAGCCGACGGGAAACCGAGGGGACGGAGGGCGAATCGATGACGGCATCATCTCGTCGGTCACGGTCGTCCCGCCGTCGGAGAAAGCGTGAGGGACACCACCCCAGACGCCGTCCTCGCCCAAGTGCAGAGGGAAGAGCGAGCTGATCGCCCCCCACCGAAGGCTAAAAGAGGTGGGAAGAACAGGGAGAAGTACTGCAAGTACCATAAGGACGATGGTCATGACACGGAAGACTGCTGGCATTTGAAGAAGGACATTGAGAAGCTGATGAGCCGGGGGCACGCCAGGAACCAGGCCGACGAGCCGGCCCACGGAGAAGGGACCTCCGCACAGCCAGACAAGGGGAAGAAGATCAACACCGTCCAGGGTCCCCTCCGCATCATAGAGTGAGCGGGTGATGTCTCTCCCCCCGGTTGCAGCCTAGTAAGAGGGAGCTATCTAGGTTTACATCCCTCTGTCTAGCTTCATTTCCTTTTTTCCTTTTCATCCAAATGTACCGGTCCGACAGGACTCTTGAGAGTACAAATGCATTCCCTTTTTTGTCTTTTCTTAAATCCCCGATGGAGTTGACATATCACCAATAGCGCAAAAGGATGGAGACCGACGCCGACTGGTCCTAAGCCGAGGAGCTTTGCCCTCGCCGACCGACCCCCTCGCTTGGGAGCCTGGGACAGTTCCCCCAGCAGACACGGACGCCGACCGGTCCTAAGCCGAGGAGCTTTGCCCTCGCCGACCGACCCCCGTGCTCATAAGCCTGGGGCAGTTCCCCCAGCAGACACGGACGCCGACCGGTCCTAAGCCGAGGAGCTTTGCCCTCGCCGACTGACCCCCGTGCTCATAAGCCTGGGGCAGTTCCACCAACAGGCACGGACGCCGACCGGTCCTAAGCCGAGGAGCTTCGCCCTCGCCGACCGACTCCTGCGCTCATAAGTCTGGGGCAACCCCCCAGCCGGCACAAACGCCGACCGGTCCTAAGCCGAGGAGCTTGGCCCTCGCCGACCGACTCCAGCGCTCATAAGTCTGGGGCAATCCCCCAGCCGGCGCGAGCGCCGACCGGTCCTAAGCCGGGGAGCTTTGCCCTCGCCGACCGACTCCTGCGCTCGTAAGTCTGGGGCAGTTCCCCAGCAGAGGCGAACGTCATCCAATCCTAGGCCAAGAACGAGGCAGCAACGCAAAATACACGAGAAATCCGAGTAAGTCAATTTCATTTATAATAGTTAACCAAAGTACAAAAATGTGTCTTATTTACAGGGAATCAAGGCGAAGGAAACACTCTACAAATAGTCCGCTCACGACGAAAGACAGAGTTCTTCACCTACAGAAACTAGATCGACACCGACAGAGCAAAATTGGTTGACAAAAAGACCCAAAGAAGTTAGCCCAAGCTAACAACCATGCAACCAGCAATTATCGGCCACGGAGCCGATGACGAAGCCGAAGGAGATGGCGGGGGCCAGAGATCCATTTCAAGTAGACTGGCCCAAAGCGAAGCGGATGCTTAAAAATTTGAGGATAAGGCTAGGAGGGACGGCTTAGGGGGCCCGGGCTCGGGAGGACACATCCTCAGGCACTTCGCCCTGCTCGGAGCGAGGAGGATCGACTGGCGGAGGGGCTTCCCGAACACGCTCCACACATTCCCGAAAGGAAGACTGGACGACGTCGACGATCCGAGGGGCGATAAGGTCCTCATACATACCGAAGGCCTCCCTGAGAACCTCGAGGATTTTCTTCCCCAAGGTCTCAACGACGGCCCTCTCCACCTCCTCCGCGAGCCGCGCCACCTGGCACCGATCAGACAACTCCCTCTGAAGCTCCTCCCTCTCCAGGCAGAACGACT
>JAULAV010009805.1:0-27788 GCA_030789695.1 Scilla litardierei
TTGCATATTTTTATGAGCTCGGTGCTATTTTCTACATTTTCTCGAAGATAGGAATCTTTTTATTACATTATATGATTTTGGTAGGCTAATTTTGTCTTCTCTTATTTTTTTAGTCGAACATGGCAATATCCCGGTTCCAACTGACATTTTTATCGATATTTCTAAGCTCAAGAATAGTTTCTATATTTTCTGTAAGATGTAGATCTTTTTATTAAATGATATGATTTTTCTATCCTAATTTTGTCTTCTCTTATTTTTCAATTGAAGATGGCAATCTCCCAGTTCCAATGGAAATTTTTGCGAATTTTTCTGACCTCGACTCTATTTTCTACGTTTTATTGTCGATATGGGATTTTTTAAATGATATGATTTTATAGCCTACGTTTATCTTCACTTATTTTTCACTTGAAGATGGCGGTTTCCCAGTTCCAACGGATATTTTTGGGGATTTTTCTGAACTCGGTGCTATTTTTTGTACTTCTGGAAGATATCGAATGTTTTATTAAACTTTATGATTTTTTTGGCCTAATTTTGTCTTCTTTTATTTTTCTCATTGATGATGACGATCTCCAGGAACCAACAAAAATTTTTGCGGATTTTTCTAAGCTATGGCCAATTTTCTGTATTATCTGGAAGATATCGAACGTTTTATTAAATGATAAGATTTTTGGCCTAATTTTGTCTTCTCTTTTTTCGTTAAATCTGGGATCTCCCTGTTTGACGGTTATTTTTACGGATTTTTCTTAGCTCGGAGATATTTTCTACATTTTATGGAAAGTTAGAATCTTTATGTTAATGATATGATTTTTATTGCCAAATTTGTCTTCTCTTATTTTTCAGTTGAACATCGCGATCTCCCAGTTCCAACGAACATTTTTTTCAGATTTCTGAGCTCAGTGCTATTTTCTCCATTTTTATAGAAGATGTAGATTATATGCTTTTGATAGCTTAAGTTTGTCTTCTATTATTTTTAAGTTGAAGATGACGATCTCCTGGTTCCAATAGACATTTTTGCAGATTTTTCTGAGCTCAGGGCTGTTTTCTACATTTTATGTATGATATGGATCTTTTTATTAAATGATATGATTTTAATAACCTAAATTTGTTTTCTTTTATTATTAAATGATATGATTTTTGGTCTAATTGTGTCTTCTCTTATATTTCAGTTTAAGATGGCATTCTTTTGGTCCCAAAGGAAATTTTTACAGATTTTTCTGAGCTTCGGGCTATTTTCCACATTTTCTGGAATATATGGAAAGTTTTATTAAATGCAAGGATTTTTTGACCTAATTTTGTCTTCTCTTAATTTCCAGTTGAAGCTGGCAATCTCTTGGTTCCAGTGGGCATCTTTGTGAATATTTCTGAGCTCCGGTATATTTTCCATATTTTCTGGAATATATGGATCATTATCTTAAATGATATCAGAGAAGACAAAATTAGGCCAAAAATGTCCATTGGAACCGGGAAATTGCCATCTTCAACTGAAATATAAGGGAAGACAAAATTCGGAACCGGGAAATCGCCATCAGCAATTATAAAAATGTCTGTTATAACCGGGATATTGCCATCTTCAACTGAAAATATTTTATATATCATTTTCAGAGCTTGGTCCTCTTTTATACATTTTAAGAAAGATATTGATCTTTTTATAAATTGATATGATTTTTCTAGCCTAAATTTGTCTTCCCTTATTTTCCAAGTTGAAGATGGCGATCTTTTTATTAAATGATACGCTTTTTTGGCTTAATTTTGTCTCTTTTATATTCCAGTCGAAGATAGCGATCATCCGGTTCCAACGGACATTTTTGCAGATTTTTCTGAGCTCCAATCTATTTTCCACATTTTGGAAGATATGGATCGTTTTATTAAATGACATGATATTTTGGTCTAATTTTGTCTTTTCTTATTTTTTCCAGTTGAAGATTGTGATCTCCCGGTTCCAATGGACATTTTTGCAGATTTTTCTAAGCTCGAGATTATTTTCCACATTTTCTAGATGATTTGGATCTTTTTATTACATTATAAGATTTTTGTAGCCTAATTTTGTTTTCTCTTATTTTTCACTTGAAGATGGCGATATCCCAGTTCCAACAGACATTTTGGCCGATATTTCTGAGCTCGGGACTATTTTCTACATTTTTTGTAAGATATGGATCTTTTAATTAAATGATGTGATTTTTCTAGCCTAGTTTTCTCTTCTTTTATTTTTCAATTGATTGTGGCGATCTCCCGGTTCAAACGGAAATTTTTGCTGATTTTTCTGAGCTCGAGTCTATTTTCTACATTTTATGAAAGATATGTATTTTTATTAAATGATAAGATTTTTGGCCTAATTTTGTGCTCTTCTTTTTTCGGTTAAAGAAGGCAATCTCCCAGTTCCAACTTACTTTTTTGCTAATTTTTCTAAGCTCAGGGCTATTTTCTTCATTTTCAGTAAGATATGGATGTTTATATTAAATGGTATGATTTTTATAGCCTAATTTTATCTTCACTTTTTCCAGTTGAATATGACGATCTCCCGGTTCCAACGGACATTTTGCGGACTTCTCTGAGCTAAGGACTATTTCTACATTTTCTGGAAGATATGGATCCTTTTAT
The DNA here is from genome assembly GCA_030789695.1 of Scilla litardierei. NCBI lineage: Eukaryota > Viridiplantae > Streptophyta > Magnoliopsida > Asparagales > Asparagaceae > Scilla > Scilla litardierei. The sequence continues at coordinate 2,599 of JAULAV010009805.1, forward strand.
TAAATGATATGATTTTTGGCCTAATTTTGTCTTTCTTTTTTCAGTTGAAGACCACGATCTCTCGGTTCCAAAAAACATTTTTGCGAATTTTTCTGAGCTCGATGCTATATTTTACATTTTCTGTAAGATATGTAACCTTATATTAAATGATATGATTCTGTAAGATATGTAACCTTATATTAAATGATATGATTTTTAAATCCTAATTTTGTTTTCTTTTATTTTTCATTTGTTGATGGCGATCTCCCGGTTCCATCGGATATTGTAGCAGATTTTTCTGAGCTTGGGCTATTTTCTACATTTTCTGCAAGATATGGATGTTTTATTAAATGATATGATTTTTTTAACCTCGGTTTCTCTTCTCTTATTTTCAGTTGAAAATGGCGATCTCCCAGTTTCGATGGATATTGTTGCTGATATTTCTGAGTTTGGGGCCATTTCCAAAAAATTTTAAACGATATTGATCTTTTTGTTAAATATTAGGATTTTTGGCCTAATTTTCTATTCTCTTTTTTTCAGTTGAAGATGGCGATCACACGGTTCCAACGGACGTTTTTGCGTATTTTTCCTGAGCTCGGAACTATTTTCTGCATTTTTTGAAAGATATGGATCTTTTGTATTGAAATATATTATTTTACAGCCTAATTTTGTCTCCTCTTATTTTTCATTTTAAGATGGCGACCTCCCGGTTTCCAACAGACATTTTTTGCAGATTTTTATGAGCTCAAGTGTATTTTTACATTTTTTAAAGGACATGGATCTTTTACTTATATGATATGATTTTTATAGCCTAATTTTGTCTTCTCTTATTTTTCATTTGAAAATGGTGATCTCACAGTTCAAATGGAAATTTTTGCAGATTATCTAAACTCGAGGCTATTTTCTACATTTATTGTACATATGGATTTTTTTATTAAATGATATGATTTTTATAGCCTAATTTTGTCTTCTCTTATTTTTCACACAAAGATTCTGATTTCCCGGTTCCAACAGAAATTATAGCAGATTTTCTTTCCTCGTGGATATTTTCTATATTTTCTAGAAGATAACGATCGTTTTATTAATGCTATGATTTTTTTTGTTTAATTTTGTCCTTTCTTAGATTGTTCGTTGATGATGGTGATCTCCCAATTCCCACAGATATTTTTGAGAATTTTCTTAGCTCTGGGCTTTTTTGTATTATCTGGAAGATATCGGTCGTTTTATTAAATGATATGATATTTTGGCCTAATTTTCTCTTCTCTATATTTCGTTAAATTTTGTGCTCTCCTGTTTTTGACGGATATTTTTGCGTATTTTCTGAGCTCAGGGATATTTTCTACATTTTATGGTAAATAAAAATCTTTTTATTAAATGATATAATTTTTATTGCTTAATTTTGTCCTCTTTATTTCAGTTGAACATACCGATCTACCGACTCTAACAGATATTTTTGCGGATTTTCTGAGCTCTTTGCTATTTTCTTTATTTTATAGAAGATATGAATCTTTTTATTAAATGATATAATTTTTACAGCTTACGTTTGTCTTCTATTATTTTTTAAGTTAAGATGGCGATCTCCGGTTCCAATAGACAATTTTACAGATTTTTCTAAGCATCGGGCTACTTTCTACAATTTATGGAAGATATGTATCTTTTTATTAAATGATATGATTTTTATAACCTAAGTTTGTCTTTTCTTATTTTCCATTTGACGATGGCGATCTTTAAATTGAATGATTTGATTTTTTGGCCAAATTTTGTATTCTCTAATATTTCAGTTGAAGATGGCCTTCTTTCGGTCCCAACTGACATTTTTGCGGAATTTTTTGAGCTACGGGCTATTTTCCGCATTCTCTGGAAGATATGGATGGTTTTATTAAATGATATGATTTTGGCCTAATTTTGTCTTCTCTTATTTTTCATTAGAAATTGGCGATCTCCCAGTTCCAAAGGACATTTTTGCAGATATTTTTAAGATACTGGCTATTGGTCAAATTTTCTGGAATATATGGATCATTTTATTAAATGATATCAGAGCAGACAAAACTAGGCCAGAAAGTGTCCGTTGGAACTGGGAAATCGCCATCTTCAACTGAAATATAAGAGAAGGTAAAATTCGGAACCGGGAAATCACCATCTTCATCAATAAAAATGTCCGCTGTAACAATATATCGACATTTTCAACTAAAAATATTTTTATATATTATTTTCTGAGATTGGTGCTATTTTCTACATTTAAGAAAGATATGGATCTTTTTATTAAATGATATGATTTTTCTAGCCTAAATTTGTCTTCTCTTATTTTCTGTTGAAGATGTCGATCTTTTTATTAAATAATATGATTTTTTTGCCTAATTTTGTCTTCTCTTATATTCCAGTTGAAGATGGCGATCACCCGGTTCCAACCGATAGTTTTATGGATTTTTCTAAGTTTCGGCCTATTTTCCACATTTTTGGAAGATATAGATCATTTTATTAAATAATATGATATTTTAGCCTAATTTTGTCTTCTCTTATTTTCTATTTGAAGATGGCGATCTCCAGGTTCCAACGAACATTTTTTGCAGATTTTTCTGAGTTTGGGGCTATTTCTACATTTTTTGGAAGATGTGTTTCTTTTTATTAAATGATTTGATTTTTTGGCCTAATTTTATCTTCTCATATTTTTCAGTTAAATATGTCGATTTACCGGTTCAACGGACATTTTGGCGGATTTTTCTGAGCTCGGAGCATTTTTTTACATTTTGCGGAAGATATGGATCTTTTTGTTAAATGATATGAATATTTGGCCTAATTTTGTCTTTTGTTAGTTTTCCGTTGAAGGGGATCTCCATGTTTCAACGGACATTTTTGCGGATTTTCTGAGCTCCATGCAATTTTTTTAAATTTTCTAGAAGATATGGATCATTTTATTTAATGAGATGATTTTTTGGCCTAATTTTGTCTTCTCTTATTTTTCAATTGAAGAGTGTGATCTCCCAATTCCAATGAATAATTTTTGTAGACTTTTCTGAGTTCAGTGTTATTTTCTACATTTACTGGAAGACTTGTATCTTTATATTAAATGATATGATTTTTCATACCCTTATTTTGTCTTCGCTTATTTTTCTATTGAATATGGCGATATCCTCATTCCAACAGATATTTTTACGGATTTTTCTAAGCTCGAGGCTATTTTCTACATTTTCTGGACGATATGGAGCTTTTTATTAAATGATATGATTTTTAACCTAAGTTTCACTATCTTATTTTTCAGTTGAAGATGACGATCTCTGGGTTCCATCGGACATTTTTGCAGATTTTCTGAGCTCAGGCCTATTTTCAACATTATCAGGAAGATATGAATACTTGTATTAAATGATCTGATTTTTTGTCCTAATTTTGTTTTTCCGTATTTTTTTAAGTGGAAAATTCCGATCTCCCGGGTCCAACTGACATTTTGTCGACTTTTCTGAGATTGGGGCTATTTTCTCTTTTTTGGATGATATGGATCTTTTTATTAAATGATATCATCTTTGGCCTAATTTTGTCTACTCTTATTTTTAAGTTGAACACGTGGATCTCACTATTCCAATTGACATTTTGCCGATTTTACTGAGATCGGGGCTATTTTCTGCTTTTTCTGGAAGATATGAATCGTTTTATTAAATGATATAATTTTTTGATTTAATTTTGTCTTCTCTTATTTTTTTCGTTGAAGATAGCGATCTCCCGGTTCCAACGGACTTATTTGCGAATTTTTATGAGCACCGGGCTATTTTCTACATTTTCTATAGGATATGGATCTTTATATTAAATGATATGATTCTTATATCATAAGTTTGCATAATCCTATTTTTTAGTTGATCATGGCTATCTCTCGGTTCCAACAGACATTTTTTGCAGATCTTTTTGAGTTTGGTGCTATTTTCTACATTATATATAAGATATTGGTATATATATATATAATGATACGATTTTTAGGTTCTAATTTTTGTCTTCTCTTATTTTTCTATTGAAGTTGGCGATCTCTCAGTCCTAACTGACATTTTTTCAGATTTTTCTGAGCTCGGTACTATTTTCTAAATTTTATGAAAGATATGGATCTTTTATTAAATGATATGATTTTTATCGTCTAAGTTTATCTTCTCTTATTTTTCAGTTGAAGATGGCGTCTCCATGTTCAAACGGAAGTTTTTGCGAATTTTTATGAACTCGAGGCTATTTTCTGCATTTTCTAGAAGATATGAATCATTTGATATGATTTCTTGGCCTAATTTGGTCTTCTCTTATTCATTTGTCGACCAAGGCGACCTCCAGATTCCAACGGACATTTTTGCAGATTTTTTGAGCTACAAGCTATTTTTTACATTTTTTGTAAGATATGGATCTTTATAAATGATATGATTTTTATAGCTTAATTTTGTCATCACTTATTTTTTATTTGAGGATGACGATCTCTTGGTTCCAACGGACTTTTTTGCGGATTTTTCTGAGCTCAAGCCTATTTTCTACATTTTCTGAAAGATATGCATTTTTATTAAATGATTTGGTTTTGGCCTAATTTTGTTCTCTTCTTTTTTCGGTTGAAGAAGGCAATCTCATGGTTCTAACTTACTTTTTTACGAATTTTTCTAAGCTCGGGGCTATTTTCTAAATTTTCTGTAAGATATGGATCTTTATATTAAGTGATATGATCTTTATATCCTAATTTTATCTTCTCTTTTTTAGTTGAATATGATGATCTCTCGGTTCCAACGGACATTTTGCGGACTTCTTTGAGCTCCGGACTATTTTCTACATTTTTTGGAAGATATTGATCCTTTTATTAAATGATATGATTTTTTGGCCTAATTTTGTCTTTCCTTCTTTAAGTTAAAGGCGATGATCTCTCGGTTCCAACGGACAATTTTGCGGATTTTTCTAAGCTCGGTGCTATATTTTTCATTTTCTGTAAGATATGGAACTTTATATTAAATGATATGATTTTTAAATCCTAATTTGGCTTCTCTTATTTTTCATTTGTTGATGGCGATCTCTCTGTTCCATCAGATATTGTTGCAGATTTTTCTGAGCTCAGATTATTTTCTACATTTTCTGGTAGATATGGATGTTTTATAAAATGATATGAATTTTATAACATAAGTTTCTCTTCTCTTATTTTTCAGTTAAACTTGGGGACCTCCCGGTTCAAACAGACGTTTTTGCAGATTTTTCTGAGCTCGAGTGTGTTTTTACATTTTCAATAGGATATGGATCTTTATATTAAATGATTGACTTTTATAGCCTAATTTTGTCTTCTCTTATTTTTCAATTGAAGATGGCGATCTCCCAGTTCAAACGAAAATTTTTGTGGATTTTTCTGAACTCGAGGCTATTTCGTATATTTTATAGTAGATATGGATTTTTTATTATATGGCCTACGTTTGTCTTCTCTTATTTTTCACTTGAAGATTCGGTTTCCCGGTTCCAACAGAATGTTTTGCGGAATTTTCTGACCTCGTGGCTATTTTCTGCATTTTCTGGAAGATAACGATCGTTTTATTAAATGCTATGATTGTTTATCTAATTTTGTCCTTTCTTAGATTTTTCGTTGATGATGGCGATCTCCCGGTTCCCACAGATATTTTTGAGGATTTTCTTAGCTCTGGGCTATTTTCTATATTATCTGGAAGATATCGATTGTTTTATTAAATGATATGATATTTTGGCCTAATCTTGTCTTTTCTGTATTTCGTTAAAGTTTATGCTCTCCCGTTTTCGATTGATATTTTTGCGTATTTTTTGAGCTCGGTGATGTTTTCTACTTTTTATGGAAAATAAGAATCTTTTTATTAAATGATATGATTTTATTGTCTAATTTTGTCCTCTTTTTCAGTTGAACATACTGATCTACTTGTTCTGACGGATATTTTTGTGGATTTTCTGAGCTCTGTGCTATTTTCTTTATTTTATAGAAGACTAATCATAACCCGTGCCCTAAGGGCACAGTTCGTTTAAAATATTTCCCTTTTAAAATATTGAATCCCCTAAATTTAAACAAACAACAATAATTAAAGCATAATAAGTTTTATTTAATACCCCAAAATTTTTATTTCTCCCAAAAATTAGTTCTCTTAGAGAATTTAAAATTTAATTCCCCCAAAACCAGTTCCATCCAAATTTAGTTTCTTGCCAAATTTTAGGGTTTTCCTCCTAAAATTTTAACAAACTCTCATCCTACACATTGATTTGTCAAGATCAAATCCCAATCGTCTTTTTATCCACCCGTTTGTCCTAGGTCACGTGGTATTCAAAATATTCCCCTGAAAAATTTCAACTCATTCAAAATCTCTCCCCCCCCACCGGAAAAAATTTACAACCTCATTCAGAATATCATACACTCAAATTTCAACCCCTTCGAAATCCACCAAAAAATATGCAGTCATCTTCAAAAATACCCCAACTAAAAGTTTAATCCATATTTACACTAAAATTTAGTTCTCCCAGAGAATTTAGTTTACCCCTAAAATTTTAGTTCCCCCAAAATTTAATTCCTTATAGATTTAGTTCCACCTAAAATTTAAATTTTTAGTTCCCACCAAATTTAGTTCTCCCCAAAATTTTATATTAAAATTTAGTTCACTCAGAGAATTTAATTTTCCCAAAATTTAGTCTCTTTAGCCCCCCTAAAAGTTAAAATTTTTGTTTCCACTAAAATTTAGTTCATTCTAGATTTAGTTCTTCGAAAATTAAATATTTTCGGTCTTCCATCCAAAATTAAATTTCACCAAAATGTTAAGGTTTTCTCCCAAAATTTTTACAAACTCTCATCCTAACCATTCATTCCTTATGATTAAATCTTAACCGTATTTCTGCACACCTCTTTGTCCTAGTCAACAAACCCATTTTTAAAACATCACTTATTGGTATAGTAGATATTGACTATACTATATAATAGATATTGACTATACAATAGCAACAATATACATGTTTTGAATAACATAAGCAATATGCAACATCAATAATATGTTCTTAATAACAACAATAGCATCAACAGCACTGGTGTTGAGACCCCCTCTATATAACACCGAGTTTCATTTAGACCCCATCATCTTTTAAATAGTTGCAATCAGACGAATCAGATTCCCCACTCTATTGAAAAACTACTTGCATGCCACTTTATTTTTAGTTTGCAGTTCTATAACCAAGTGAATCTTGAAGCAACAAAAATATGATATAGTAATAAAAAAGCATATATGAATCTTATATGAAGTGTACTTGAATTATAACACGTGCATAACAATAGTATAGAAACATTTAGATTCATATGTACATATAGAACATCCCAAAAAAGCGAGTTAAACTTGCTTACATGATGCCTTTCATCTAAACTTTCTTATGCATCATCCAAAATCACTATTCATCATTAGTTTTCATAGTAAGACATTAATTTAATTAACATTTTTTAACTTCCATATACATTCCCCAAAAATGGCTTTTCACCATTAGACTACAATGAACCATTCTTTACAAAAGAAGTGCCAAAAAAATTCATGCAGCATATCCTCCTCCCCGTAAAAGAACCTTTAATGTCCGAGACATTCAGAGAGTCTAGCTTCCAAAAGATGTGTAGTCTCTCACTTCTTGATTACCTCTTGATTTTCATTTGGATATTGATTTCGATCTGGATATAAAACACAATTCATTAACATAATGAATTATTCATTAACAATATTTATAACATATGAACGCACTAGGTTGTTGATTCTTGTGTCAAAAAATAGGCAGCTCAACATTGGGATAGATACTTAACGTAAAATATTTAAATAATTTCTTGCATTGAAAATAACAATTTAGTGTCAGATATATAGAAACCCCTCAGCAATAAAAATGATGCTATAGAAATGAACTAATACATAGTTTAAAGATACTATCTATAACTATTCTTCTTAATTTGCATCTTCTTGGTGGGATAATTGTTGAGCCTCTCAAGTCTCACACTGAGCTAGATAGAAAAGGTGTCTTTTTTGTTCTTCTTCCTCTTTCTCCAATTACTTTATCTCTATCTCAGTGCGGCACTGGACTATGTTACAATGAAAGACACATCGGCAACTACAACTTTAAACCCAACATTACCTCCTTTTTTGGTACTTATACCTCTACCATCTATAGTACTGGTGCCACCACTTCTCCTACTCTTGCTTGAATCACCCACCATTATTTACCCTTTTCTCTCACCCAGTATTAGAATACTACAACTAAGAAATAAAAGATGGAATATTTGGAAAAGAAAGCAGCTTTTTATACATAAACAATACCTAGCTGAATATAATACCTTCTTTTCTCTACCCACATAAGCATGTCCGAACTTTCCCCTTCCAAGAGGCTTCCCAAAGACGAATCATTCAAATTCCAATGCTTCACTAGAACCAACCCTTTAATGTGGACTATATAGATTACACACATTTTCATATCACAATGAATAACTAACAGAATTCCATGAATAACAATATATCAGGAAAATTATGAGAAATAAAAGAAAACACTCTATTTACTCTTGATGTATGTACTTATTTTAACAAAACATAAAAAAATAAATGATGATTACTACCCTTAATTGCATGGAAAAGATCACCTGCAACTCAACTGTTGAAGACATGTCCTACCCATTAACAAAGATGATTGTTACGGGCTTCATAGACCAGCAACAATATAAGCAACCAAGCAAACAACCATTGTTGTCACCAGAACCAGTAAGTTATCAAAAAATCATTAAATGAAAAAGAAAAAATAATTCTTCAATGAAGTTACAAAACATGGGGTGTACCTGAGCGAAACCAACCCAAATTATAAAGAAAATATAATTCTTCATGGAAGCTACCGAACATGGATATTTGCCTAAGCGAAACCTACCCCCAAAGCATAAGTGTTCATTGAGCATATCCTCTATAGAAAGCTGTAAAGTGTGAATCATATATTTTACATCTTGTTTTAAAAATTAACTTTCAGGTATGCACACTAAAATCCAGTTCTATTTCAAAAAGATTAACATTTAAAATCAAGACCAATATTAAATAGCAAATATACAACTCCAAATTCAGCTATAGCCTTCATCCCATGAACATGGAGGGTGGTATACATCACATAAGGACCAATAAGGATATGGGCAGCAAGATACCCAAGCAAGACTCCCTAGAGCATATCAGAAGATCCAAATGCATCATTAGCATAATAAAATGCATATTTTATCTGGATAAGCAATACCCTAAATATCACTTTCCAACTGTCGATATCCTGTAAAAATTTTAAAAATATGTAAAAAATGATCCTAATACAGCAACTGATCTCACTCATAGGAACTAATAAAATCACTTGCATGGTACAATGTCAATGAGCTTTCACATTACTGAAAACCTTTCTCAGATCTCACCATTAAGCATTAAATTTTCCTAAGCACCCCAAAAATCTACTAAAACAACAAATTTTGAAATAAAGTAAACTAACCCAAATGCATCACTTTCCAACCTCAAGTGCAGGAAGCTACCCAAATGCAGTAATGACCCAATTGCGAACATCGTCAAGCTAATTAACCCAAACTATGATCTGGGTATTTGAATTAGCATAAAAAAATCAATGAATATGAGGAAAGGGGTAGATCTTAGAGAAACAAAAAACAAAAAAAGCCTAATGTGGCAACAAAAGAATGTGAAACTATTTTCAATTTGCTCTGGATCTCGGTAAACAATTTCTAATTATTATTTTCAGGGTTTGATTGGCACAGTGAAATCCAAATTGACCTTCAAACCAGTTGAGCTTCACATTTTCTAGCTTTCTTTTTAATAAAGATTAATTTATAAAGAGATGCATCATATATATGTTCCCCACCAAAGCCAGTAAACTAATTCATTAAAGAAAAATTAACATCATAAAACACAAAATTTACACCAAAATGAAATGGGGAAACAGAAAAAATGACCTTTAGGGGTTGGGGATGAGGCAACATGTCCCATGCCAACCTCAGCCTCTTCTTCGGTCGCTTCTCCATGGCAGTGTGTGTATATTCAGTGACCCACTAAGTCTCATTCCCCAAAGAAAATTCGAGATCAAGATCAAAATCAAGATCAATTGAGGTATTATCATGAATCTGATATGAAATTGTTTTGATCAAATGGAATAATTAGCTATAGATTTTTCCTGTCCTCTTCAATCATTGATATCAAATTTTATCTAACTCTTACTCTCATAAGAATCACAAAAGAACCTGCCAACCAGCAAAAGAACTTACCAAAATCAATGCACCTTCAAAAGAATTTACCAAAATTCCAACCATATAGTGGATTTAAGTTTATTTTAGATTTGTCCTGGTCATGCATTAATTCTCTTTTTCCCTGCACTTATCTATTTATATATGGACCTTCAAAGGAGTCTATACATATGATAAGTGTAATGGTTGGTAATAACTGAATCCATTTGTAATTAAAAAGAAACTAAGCAAGAAAGAAGGGCAATATGTTCTAATTAAAATTTGTTAGAGAGTAATCTCATGGTGCATTTGTCATTGAAGGTGTTAGAGCGTAATCTCCTAAACTTTCCTTTGTTAAGAGAGTAATCTCCTGATGCCACTGCCATTGAAGGTGTTTTCATTGTGTGCAACGATGGCAGGATGTTCATGCAGCCTCTGCGTAATTCCATATAGATGCTTCCTGAATTATTTTAAGAAGACCTCTTGAGATACATGTTGCTCCAATTGACCCTTAAAAGAACAATGGGAGAAAAGGCTCAATGATATTGCTCGAAACCTGCGACCATCACCAAAAATTCTCATAAAAAACTACGAAGGATTAAACTCGAAGGACCTGTTCAGGCTTAAGAGCATTAACAACACTGAGCATGATCTTATATGGAAAAGAGTTGTAAGTAACTGCTTATATATTACCTAATAATCAGAAGTCGGGCATGCTGTATTCAACCTTGAGTTGCTTCAAAGCATTGGCCATGCACTTTCCTAGAGATACAGTATTTCAACAAATAAAATCTGGAAATTGCCTCTGTTTCAAATTTCAGACTCTCAACAAATTCTTTCAAAAGAGAATTAACATGGGAAATGCCATATGAACAACATTTATCATAAAATTACATGCCAACCAGCTTCAATGCTATTGAGGTCCTCCCTATAAGAAATATATAGACCAGAAGATGAGCTCAACCCCGACGCCTGTTGGAAGAAGAGGAAGCTCTCCAAGAAGCAAATCCCTACTGCCTGAATCTACTCTTTACACCTAGTTGCTAGAATTCAAGGCCTAGGTCGATGCAGCCTTAGCAAGGAAGAAGATCGACATCCATGAGTCTCTGAAAAACACTCCCTTGCTGCACAGAATGCTGAGGATTTAACACATTTATGAGTTCAACACATTTACAGTTACAGAGAACAAAAACATAAAACTGCCCTCCAATTCATTTCCGAGCACAAATCGAACATACGCCAATCAATCTGATGGGTAGAAAAATTCAAGATAATTAATAATAAACACCTTAAAACTTTAATAAATCAAAATCAAATTCTTACCCATAATTAACGATAACTATGTAGATATTTTGTTAAAAGAAAAGCCCAAATCATGCATAAAGAACATTAAAATTTCATGAGGGAAAAAAGCAAATAAAATATTATCTCAATCGAAAGAAATCGCAAGAGAAATTGTAAGAAATAGAACCCCCCACAAAATAACAAAAATTACAAAAAATTGAAGAAAAATGATAGAATTTTATACTTGCAAATAATATTGGCGTGCGCTGGAAAGGGAAATAGAGATCGAGCGAGAGACACTGCAACTGAGTCTTAACCACATCTAATGGCATTGGCCCCGTAACTGAAATCCTTACATATCACTTGGGATTCTTGAGGACAATAATAACTGAAAGCAGACAAACTAAGCCCTCAAAGAATCATCTTACTGATGTACATGTCCTCTTTAACAGGGAGTTCTTTCTTCTGTCCCTTTCCAGTCTTTGGTCGCAGCATTAGGATTTGGATCTGAGGACAAATCATGAATCAGGAGACATTACACAAATCAGAATCTGAAGTCGCAGCATCAACCAAATAAATTAAATTGCAGCATCAACCAAATAATTAAAAATGGATCAAGATTAAGAACCATCCCTCAAGCATCAGCCCATGACGTCTTTCACTGTACACAAGAGCCAGGGGATCGACTTCATCATGCTTCTAATTTTCTTGCTATCAGGCATGGGGTTTTTTTGGGGGCATGGGGGAGAGAGAGAGAGAGAGAGAGAGAGAGAGAGAGAGAGAGAGAGAGAGAGAGAGATCCGATGACATTCATTGTACACAGCCATGGTGGTTTTAGGGTCAGGGGGGAGAGAGAGAGTGAGAGAGAGGGGTCCCCAACGTTTGGGTCAGCTGAATCTCCCCCCAAAGTTTTGTTCTCATATGCAAATTTCAAATTTTTAAGTTTTCAAACCAAATTTCAAGTTTCAAATTCCCCCCTTCCCCAAGCTTTTCCCCAAACTTATCCTAGTCAACAACTTGTGTTTATCCCATTCATCTGTTGTTTGCCCACGTAGGACAAACATGTCCACATAGGACAAATTTAAAAAATTCTCTCAAATGTATAATAGATTTGGATCTTTTTATTAAATGAAATGATTTTTATAGGTTACGTTTGTCTTCTATTATTTTTAAGTTGAAGATGTCGATCTCCCAGTTCCAATAGATAATTTTGCAGATTTTTCTGAGCTTCGGGCTATTTTCTACAATTTATAGGAGAAATGTATCTTTTTATTAAATGATATGATTTTTATAACCTAAGTTTGTCTTCTCTTATTTTTCAATTGAAGATGACGATCTTTATATTGACTGATTTGATTTTTTGGCTTAATTTTGTCTTCTCCTATATTTCAGTTGAAGATGGCCTTCTTTCAGTCCCAACTAACATTTTTGTGGATTTTTGAGCTCCGGGCTATTTTCCACATTTTCTGGAAAATATGGATGGTTTTATTAAATGATATGATTTTTGGCCTAATTTTGTCTTCTATTATTTTCCAGTAGAAGTTGGCGATCTCCCGATTCCAACAGACATTTTTGCGGATATTTCTGAGCTGCGGGCTATTGTTCATATTTTTTTGGAATATATGGATCGTTTTCTTAAATGATATCAGAGAAGACAAAATTAGGCCAAAAATGTCTGTTGGAATCGGGAAATCGCCATCTTCAACTATAATATAAGAGAAGACAAAATTCGGAACCGGGAAATCACCATCTTCATCTAGAAAAATGTCCGTTGTAACCAAAATATCGCCATCTTCAACTGAAAATATTTTTATATATTTTTCTGAGTTGGTGCTATTTTCTACATTTAAGAAAGATATGGATATTTTTATTAATTGATATGGTTTTTCTAGCCTAAATTTGTCTTCTCTTATTTTTCTATTGAAGATGTCGATCTTTTTATTAAATGATATGATTTTTTGGGCTAATTTTGTCTTCTCTTATATTCCATTTGGAGATGGCGATCACCCGGCACCAACGGATATTTTTATGGATTTTTCCGAGTTACGACATATTTTCCACATTTTTGGAAGATATAGATTGTTTTATTAAATGATATGATATTTGGCCTAATTTTGTCTTCTCTTATTTTTCAGTTGGAGATGGCAATCTCCAGGTTCCAACGGACATTTTTGTTGATTTGTTTGAGTTTGGGGCTATTTCTACATTTTCTGGGAGATATGTTTCTTTTTATTAAGCTATATGATTCTTTGGCCTAATTTTGTCTTCTCATATTTTTCTATTGAATATGTTGATTTTTCGGTTCCAACAGACATTTTTTCGGATTTTTTGAGCTCCGAGCAATTTTTTTAAAATTTTCTAGAAGATATGGATCGTTTTATTAAATGATATGATTTTTGGCCTAATTTTTTCTTCTCTTATTTTTAAGTTGAAGAGTGCGATCTCCCGGTTCCAATGGATATTTTTGCAGATTTTTCTTAGTTTGGTGCTATTTTCTTCATAGACTTGTATCTTTATATTAAATGATATGATTTTCATACCCTAAGTTCGTCTTCTCTTATTTTTCAATTGAAGATGCTGATATCCTCGTTCCAACAGATTTTTTTGCAGATTTTTCTGAGCTCGAGGCTATTTTCTATATTTTCTGGACGATATGGCGCTTTTTATTAAATGATATGATTTTTATAATCTAAGTTTCGCTTATCTTATTTTTCAGTTGAAGATGACGCTCTCCCAGTTCCATCGGACATTTTTTCTGAATTTTCTGAGCTCCGACCTATTTTCTACATTATCTTGAAGATATGAATAGTTGTATCAAATGATATGTTTTTTGTCCTAATTCTGTTCTCTCTTATTTTTAACTCGAAAATTCCGATTTCCTGGTTCCAACTGACATTTTGTCGAATTTTCTGGACCTGTTGCTATTTTCTGCATTTTCTGAATGATATAGATCATTTTATTAAATGATATCATCTTTGGCCTAATTTTATCTTCTCTTATTTTTAAGTTGAAGATGTCGATCTCACTAGTCGAACTGACATTTACCGATTTTTCTGAGTTCGGGGCTATTTTCTGCTTTTTCTGGAAGATATGGATCGTTTTATTAAATGATATAATTTTTTGATTTAATTTTGTCTTCTCTTATTTTTTTCTTTGAAGATAACGATCTCCCAGTTACAACTGACTTTTTTGCGAATTTTTATGAGCACCGGGCTATTTCCTAAATTTTCTGTAAGATATGGATCTTGCTATTAAATGATATGATTTTTATAGCATAATTTTGTCTACTCTTATTTTTTAGTTGAACACGGTAATCTCCCAGTTCCAACGGACATTTTTGCAGATTATTTTGAGTTTGATGCTATTTTCTACATTTTATGGAAGATATGAGCATATAAATAAAATGATATGATTTTTAGGTTCTAATTTTTTCTTCTCTAATTTTTCTATTGAAGATGGCGATCTCTTGGTCCTAAAGGTCAGTTTTTTGGATTTTTTAGCTCGGTGCTATTTTCTAAATTTTATGAAAGATATGGATCTTTTTGTTAAAAGATATGATTTTTATCGTCTAAGTTTTTCTTCTGTTATTTTTCAATTAAGGATTGTGTCTCCTGGTTCAAACGGAAATTTTTTGTG
Organism: Scilla litardierei; assembly: GCA_030789695.1. Classification (NCBI taxonomy): domain Eukaryota; kingdom Viridiplantae; phylum Streptophyta; class Magnoliopsida; order Asparagales; family Asparagaceae; genus Scilla; species Scilla litardierei. Next base: position 17,705 of record JAULAV010009805.1, read on the forward strand.
AATTTTATGAGCTCGGGGCTATTTTCTGCATTTTCTGGAAGATATAGATCGTTTGATATGATTTTTTTGGCCTAATTTGGTCTTCTCTTATTTATTTGTTGAGCGCCACCACTTGGTTCCAACATACATTTTTGTATATTTTTGAGCTACGTGCTATTTTCTCCATTTTCTGTAAGATATGGCTCTTTATAAATGATAAGATTTTTATAGCTTAATTTTGTCATTAATCATTTTTTATTTTAGGTTGACGATCTCCCGGTTCCAACGGACTTTTTTGCGGATTTTTCTAAGACCGAGTCTATTTTCTACACTTTCTGAAAGAAATGTATTTTTCATTAAATAAGATGGTTTTGGCCTAATTTTGTTCTCTTCTTTTTTCGGTTGAAGAAGGCGTTCTCCCGATTCCAACTTACTTTTTTGCAAATTTTTCTGATCTCGGTGCTATTTTCTACATTGTCTGTAAGATATGGATCTTTATATTAAATGATATGATTTTTATCGCCTAATTTTTTTCTTCTCTTATTTTTCAGTTGAATATGACGATCTCCAGGTTCCAACAAACATTTTGCGAACTTCTCCGATCTCCGGACTATTTTCTACATTTCTGGAAGATATGGATCCGTTTATTAAATGATATGATTTTTTGGCCTAATTTTGTATTTCCTTCTTTCTGTTGAAGATGACGATCACCCGGTCCCAATGGTCATTTTTTGCAGATTTTTCTAAGCTCGGCTATATATTTTACATTTTCTGTAAGATATGGAACTTTATATTAAATGATATAATTTTTAAATCCTAATTTTGTCTTCTCTTATGTTTCATTTGTTGATGGCGATCTCTCGGTTCCATCCGAAATTATTGCAGATTTTTCTGAGCTCGGATTATTTTCTACATTGTCTAGAAGATATGGATGTTTTATTAAAGGGAATGATTTTTATAACCTAAGTTTCTCTTCTCTTATTTTTCAGTTGGATATGGTGATCTCCCGGTTGCAACAGATACTTTTGCTGGTTTTTCTGAGTTCGCGGCTATTTCCAAAATTTTCTAAAAGATATTAATCTTATTATTAAACAATAGGATTTTTGGCCAAATTTTCTATTCTCTTATTTTTCAATTGAAGACGGCGATCTCACGGTTCCAATAGACATTTTTGCGTATTTTTTCTGAGCTCGGGACTATTTTCTGGATTTTCTGGAAGATATGGATCATTTGTATTGAGATATATTATTTTGCAACCTAATTTTGTCTCCTCTTATTTTTAGTTGAAGATGGTGACCTCCCGGTTCCAACAGACATTTTTGCAAATTTTTCTAAGCTCGAGTGTATTTTTTACATTTTTAAAGAATATTGATCTTTTATTAAATGATATGATTTTTATAGCCTAATCTTATCTTCTCTTATTTTTCAATTGAAGATGACGATCTCCCAGTTCAAACTGAAAATTTTCAGATTTTTCTGAACTCGAGGCTATTTTCTACATTTTATTGTAGATATAGATTTTTAATTAAATGATATGATTTTTATAGCCTACGTTTGTCTTCTCTTAATTTTTTTCACTCGAAGATTCCGGTTTCCTGGTTCCAACAGAAATTTTTGCAGATTTTTCTGACCTCGGGGTTATTTTCTATATTTTCTGGAAGATAACGAACGTTTTATTAAATGCAATGTTTTTTTGTCTAATTTTGTCCTCTCTTAGATTTTTCGTTGATGATGACGATCTCCCGGTTCCCACGGAATTTTTGAGGATTTTTCTTAGCTCTGGGCTATTTTCTGTATTATATGGAAGATATCAATCGTTTTATTAAATGAGATGAAATTTTGGCCTAATTCTGTCTTCTGTGTATTTCGTCAAATTTTGTGCTCTTCCGTTTCCGACGGATATTTTTGTTGATTTTTCGGAGCTCGGGGATATTTTCTACATTTTATGGAAAATAAGCATATTTTTATTAAATGATATGATTTTTATTGCCTAATTTTGTCTTCTCTTTTTTCCGTTAAACATACAGATCTACCGTTTCTAACAGACATTTTTTGCGGATTTTCTGAGCTTTATGCTATTTTCTTTATTTTATAGAAGATATAGACCTTTTTATTAAATGATACGTTTTTTATAGTTTAAGTTTGTCTTCCATTATTTTTACGTTGAAGATGGAGATCTCCCGGTTCCAACAGACAATATTGCGGATTTTTCTGAGCTCTGGGCTATTTTCTGCATTTTATGGAAGATATGTATCTTTTTATTTAGTGGTGTGATTTTTATAACCTAAGTTTGTCTTCTCTTATTTTTTTAATTGAAGATGGCGATCTTTATATTGAATGGTTTATTTTTGGCCAAATTTCGTCTTCTCTTATTTTTCAGTTGAAGATGGCATTCTTTCCGTCCCAACTGACATTTTTGCAGATTTTTTAAGCTCCGGGCCATTTTCCACATTTTCTGGAAGATATAGATGGTTTTATTAAATGATATATTTTCTGGCCAAATTTTGCCTTCTCTTATTTTCCAGTAGAAGTTGGAGATCTCACAGTTCCAATGGACATTTTTGCAGATATTTCTGAGCTGCAGGCTATTGTTCACATTTTCTGGAATATAGAGATCATTTTATTAAATGATATCAAAGAAGCCTAAATTAGGATAAAAATGTCCGCTGGAACCGGGAAATCGCCATCTTCAACTGAAATATAAGAGAGGACAAAATTTCGAATCGGGAAATCGCCATCTTCAACTGAAATATAAGAGAAGACAAAATTTCGAATCGGGAAATCGCAATCTTCATCTATAAAAATGTCTGGTGTAACCGAGATATCGTCATCTTCAACTGAAAAGACTTTTATATTTCATTTTCTGAGATTGGTGCTATTTTCTATATTTTATGAAAGATATGGATCTTTTTATTAATTGATATGATTTTTCTACCAGATATTTGTATTCTCTTATTTTCTGTTGAAGATGTCGATCTTTTTATTAAATGATATAAATTTTGGCATACATTTATCTTCTCTTATTTTTCTAGTTGAAGATGGCGATCACTCGGTTCCAACGGATATTTTTGCGGATTTTCCTGAATTTCGGCCTAATTTCCACATTTTGGAAGATATGGATTGTTTTATTAAATGATATGATATTTTGGCCTAATTTTGTCTTCTCTTATTTTCCAGTTGAAGACGGCGATCTCCAGGTTCCAACGAACATGTTTGCAGATTTTCCTGAGTTTGGGGCTATTTCTAATTTTCTAATTTTGGGGCTATATCCAACGAACATGGTTATCTCCCCATTCCAACAGACTCAGGAAAATCTGCAAACATGTTCGTTGGAATATGTCGACATGGTTATCTCAGAAAAAAATTTGTCTTCTAAGTTTTTTCAGTTGAATATGTCGATTTCTCGGTTCCAACGGACATTTTGGCGTATTTTTCTGAGCATGGAGCAATTTTTTACAATTTCTATAAGATATGGATCTATTTATTAAATGATATGAATATTTGGCCTAAGTTTGTCTGTTCTTATTTTTAAAGTTGAAGAGTGCGATCTCCCGGTTCCAACAGATATTTTTGCGGATTTTTTTGAGTTCAGTGCTATTTTCTACATTTTCTCAAGGACTTGTATCTTTTTATTAAATGATATGATTTTCATACCTTAATTTTGCCTTCTCTTTTTTTTCAATTGAAGATGGCGATCTCCTCGTTCAACAGATATTTTTGCAGATTTTTCTGAGCTCGAGGCTATTTTCTACATTTTCTGGACGATATGGGGCTTTTTATTAAATGATATGATATTTATAACCAAAGTTTCGCTTATCTTATTTTTCAGTTGAAGATTATGATCTCCTAGTTCCATCGGACAGTTTTGTGGATTTTCTGAGATCCGGCTTATTTTCTACATTATCTGGAAGATATGAATACTTGTACTAAATAGTATGATGTTTTGTCCTAATTTTGTTTTCTCTTATTTTTAAGTCGAAAATTTCGATCTCCCAGTTCCAACTAACATTTTGCTGCTTTTTCTGAGCTCCAGGCATTTTCCACCTTTTCTGGATGATGTGGATCTTTTTATTAAATGATATCATCTTTGGCCTAATTTTGTCGTCTCTTTTAAGTTGAAGGTGGCGATCTCACTATTCCAATTAACATTTTGCCGATTTTTCTGAGATCGGGGCTATTTTATGCATTTCATTGAATATTTTGATCATTTTATTAAATGATATAATTTTTTGGATTAATTTTATCTTCACTTATTTTTTTTGAAGTTAACGATCTCTCGGTTCCAACGGACCTTTTGCGGATTTTTATGAGCTCCGGGCTATTTTCTATATTTTCTGTAAGATATGGATATTTATATAAATGATGTGATTTTTATCGCATAATTTTGTCTACTCTTATTTTTTAGTTGAACATGGCGATCTCCCGATTCCAAAAGAAATTTTTGTAGATTTTTTTGAGATTGGTGCTATTTTCTATATTTTATGGAAGTTATGGGTATATGTGTAAAATGATATGATTTTAGGTTCTAATTTTGTCTTCTTTTATTTTTCTTCTGATGATGGCGACCTCTCGGTTCTAACAGACATTTTTTCCGATTTTTTTCGAGCTTAGTGCTATTTTCTAAATTTTACGTAAGATATGGATCTCTTTATTAACTGATATGATTTTTATCATCTAAGTTTATCTTCTCTTATTTTTCGGTTGAATATGGTGTCTACCGATTCAAACAGAAACTTTTGCGAATTTTTATGAGCTTGGGGATTTCTGAATTTTCTGGAAGATATGGATTGTTCAATATGATTTTTTGCCGAATTTGGTCTTCTCTTATTTATTTGTTGATGATGACAACATCTTGGTTCCAACGGACATTTTTTGCAGATTTTTTGAGCTACGAGCTATTTTCTACATTTTCTGTAAGATATGTATCTTTATAAATGATAAGATTTATATAGCCTAATTTTGTCATCACAAATTTTTTATTTGAGAATGGTTATCTCCCCCTTCCAACAGACTTTTTATGGATTTTTCTGGGCTCGAGTCTATTTTCTACATTTTCTGTATTTTTTGTTAAATGTTATGGTTTTGGCCTGATTTTGTTCTCTTCTTTTTCCAGTTGAAGAAGGCGATCTCCCGTTTCCAACTTATTTTTTTACAAATTTTCTAAGTTCGGGGCTATTTTTTACATTTTTTATAAGATATAGATCTTTATATTAAATGATATGATTTTTATAGCCTAATTATATCTACTTTTATTTTTAAGTTAAATTTGATGATCTCTCGGTTCCAACGGACATTTTACAGACTTCTCTGAGCTTCAGACTATTTTCTGAGCTTCGGACTATTTACAGACTTCTCTGAGGATATTTCTACAGTTTATGGAAAATAAGAATCTTTATATTAATTTCCATCGGAAAAAAGAAATAACCATCTTCATCAATAAAAAAGTCCATTGTAACAGGGATATCGCCATCTTCAACTGAAAATATTTTTGATATCATTTTCTGACATTGGTGTTATTTTCTACATTTTATGAAAGATATGGATCTTTTTATTTAATGATATGATGTTTCTAGCCTAAATTTTTCTTCTCTTATTTTTCCAGTTGAAGATGGGATCTCCCGGTTCCAATGCTAATTTTTGTAGATTTTTCTGAGCTCCGGCCTGTTTTCCACATTTTTGGAAGACATGGATCGTTTTATTAAATGATACGATATTTTGGCCTAATTTTGTCTTCCATTATTTTCAAATTGAAGATGGCGATCTCCCGGTTCCAACGGGCATTTTTACGAATTTTTCTGAGCTCGTGGATACTTTCTACATTTTATCGAAGATTTGGATCTTTTTATTGCATTATATGATTATTGTAGGCTATTTTTCTCTTCTCTTATTTTTCAATTGAAGATGACAATATCCCGGTTCCAACGGCCATTTTTGCTGATATTTCTCAGCTCGGGACTAGTTTCTGCATTTTCAGTAAGATATAGATCTTTTTATTTTATGATATAATTTTTCTATACTAATTTTGTCTTCTCTTATTTTTCAAGTGAAGATGGTGATCTCCCGGTTCCAACGGAAATTTTTGGGGATTTTTTCGACCTCGACGCTATTTTCTGTTTTTACTATCGATATGGATATTTTTATTAAATGATATGATTTTTATAGCCTACGTTTGTCTTCTCTTATTTTTCACTTGAAGATGGCAGTCTCTCAGTTCCAACGGACATTTTGCAGATTTTTCTGAACTCTTGGCTATTTTCTATATTATCCGAAAGCTATCGATCATTTTATTAAATGTAATGATTTTTTGGCCTAATTTTGTCTTCTCTTATTTTTTTTCATTGATGATGGCAATCTCCCGGAACCAACTGATATTTTTGTGGTTTTTTTAGCAATGGCCTATTTTCTGAATTATTTGGAAGATATCGATCGTTTTATTAAATGATATGATTTTTCACCAAATTTTTTCTTCTCTTTTTTCATTAAAATTGGCAATCTCTCAGTTCTGACGGATATTTTTGCGGATTTTTCTGAGCTCGGGGATATTTTCAACATTTTATGAAAATAAGAATCTTTATATTAAATGATATGATTTTTATTGCCAAATTTTGCCTTCTCTTATTTTCCGTTGAACATGGCGATCTCCCGGTTCCAACGAACATTTTTTCAGATTTTCTGAGATCGATGCTATTTTCTTTACTTTATAGAAGATATGGATCTTTTATTAAATGATACGATCTTCCATTCAACAGACATTTTTGCATATTTTTCTGAGCTCCGGGCTATTTTCTACATAATATGGAAGATAATAATCTTTTTATTAAATGATATGATTTTTATAACCTAAATTTATTTTCACTTATTTTCCAGTTGAAGATGGCGATCTTTATAATGAATGATTTGATTTTCGGCCTAAGTTTGTCTTCTCTTATATTTCCATTGAAGATGGCATTCTCTCGGTCCTAAAGGAAATTTTTGTGGATTTTCTGAGCTCTGAGCTATCTTCCACATTTTCTAGAAGATATGGAATGTTTTATTAAATGATAAGATTTTTTGGCCTAAATTTGCCTTTTCTTAATTTCCAGTTGAAGTTGGCAATCTCCTGGTTCCAACGGACATTTTTACAGATATTTCTGAGCTCCTGGATATTTTCCATGTTTTCTGGAATAAATGGATCGTTTTATTAAATAATATAGTGAAGACAAAATTAGGCCAAGAACTGTCCGTTGGAACCGGGAAATCGCCATCTTCAACTGAAATATAAGAGAAGACAAAATTTGGAATCGGAAATCGCCATCTTCATCTATAAAAATGACCGTTGTAACCAGGATATTGCCATCTTCAACTCTCTGAGCTTGGTACTCCTTTATACATTTTCTGATAGATATGGATCTTTTTATTAATTGATATTATTTTCTAGCCTAAATTTGTTTTCTCTTATTTTCCTGTTGAAGATGGCGATCTTATTATTAAATGATATGATATTTGGCCTAATTTTGTTTTCTCTTATATTCCAGTCAAACATAGTGATCATCTGGTTCCAACGAACATTTTTGCGGATTTTTCTGAGCTCCGGCCTATTTTCCTTATTTTTTGGAAGATATGGATCGTTTTATTATATGATATGAAATTTTGGCCTAATTTTGTCATCTCATATTTTTCCAGTTGCAGATTGCGATCTCCTGGTTCCAACAAACATTTTTGCTGATTTTTCTGAGCTAGGAATTATTTTATATATTTTCTGGAAGATACTGATCTTTTTATTATATTATATGATTTTTGTAGCATATTCTCTTATTTTTTTAAGTTGAAGATGGCGATATCCCAGTTCCAACAGAAATTTTAGCCGATATTTCTAAGCTCAGTAATATTTTCTATATTTTCTGTAAGATATGGATCTTTTTATTAAATGATATGATTTTTCTAGCCTAATTTTGTCTTCTCTTATTTTTCAATTGATGATAGTGATATCCTGGTTCAAACGGAAATTTTTGCGTATTTTTCTGAACACGAGGTTCTTTTCTATATTTTATTGTCGATTTGGATCTCTTTATTAAATGATATGATTTTTATAGCCTACATTTGTCTTCTCTTATTTTTCACTTAAAGATGCCGGTTTCCCGGTTCCGATGGGCATTTTTGCAGATTTTTCTGAGCTCGGGGCTATTTTCCGTATTTTCTAGAAGGTATCGATCGTTTTAATAAATGTTAGGATTTTTTGGACTAATTTTGTCTTTTCTTATTTTTTTCGTTGATGATGGCGATCTCCCGAAACCAACAGATATTTTTGTCGCTTTTTCTGTGAGATGGCATATTTTATGTATTATCTGGAAGATATTGATTGTTTTATTAAATGATATGATTTTTCGGCCTAATTTTATCTTCTCTGTTTTTGCTAAATTTGGCGATCTCTTTGTTCTGACTGATATTTTTACTGATTTTTTAGAGCTCGGGGATATTTTCTACATTTTATTGAAAATAAGCATATTTATATTAAATGATATGATTTTTATTGCCTAATTTTGTTTTCTCATTTTTCAATTGAACATAGTGATCTCCCAGTTCTAACGGACATTTTCATGGATTTTCTGAGCTCTGTGCTATTTTATTTATTTTAGGGAAGATATGAATCTTGTTATTAAATGATATGATTTTTATAGCTTATGTTTGGCTTCCATTTTTTAAGTTGAAAATGGCGATCTCCCGGTTCCAACAGACATTTTTGCAGATTTTACTGAGCTCCAGGCTATTTTCTACATTTTATGGAAGATATGAATCTTTTTATTAAATGATATGATTTTTATAGACTAAGTTTGTCTTCTCTTATTTTCCCGTTGAAGGTGGCGACCTTTATGTTGTCTTCTCTTATATTTCACTTGAAGATAGCATTCTCTCGTCCCAACAGACATCATCTTAGCGGATTTTTCTAAGCTTCGAACTATTTTCCATGGATCGTTTTATTAAATGATATAATTTTTGGCCTAATTTTGTCTTCTCTTATTTTTCCTATAAAATTTGGCGATCTCCCGGTTCCAACAGACATTTTTGCGGATAATTCTGAGCTCCTGGCTATTTGTCACATTTTCTAGAATATACGGATCGTTTTATTAAATGATATCAGTGAAGAAAAAATTAGGCCAAAAAATGTCCGTCGGAATCAGTAAGTTGCCATCTTTAGCTGAAATATAATAGAAGACAAAATTTGGAACTGGGAAATCGTCACTTCATCTATAAAAATATTTTTTGTAACTGGGATATCACCATCTTCAACTAAAAAGATTGTTATATATCATTTTCTGGGTTTATTGCTATATTATACATTTTATGAAAGATATCGATCTTTTTATTAATTGATACGATTTTTCTAGCGTAAATTTGTCTTCTCTTATTTTCTTGCTGCAGAAGGCAATCTTTATATTAAATGATACGATTTTTGATCTAATTTTGTCTTATCTTATATTCTTGTTGAAGAAGGAGAGCACCCGGTTCCAATGGACATTTTTGCGGATATTTCCGAGCTCTGGCCTATTTTTCACATTTTTGGAAGATTTGGATTGTTTTATTAAATGATAAGATATTTTGGCCTAATTTTGTCTTTTCTTATTTTCCTGTTGAAGATGGCGATGTCCAGGTTCCAACGGACATTTTTGAGGATTTTTCTAAGTTTCGGGCTATTTCTACATTTTCTGGAAGATATGTTTATATTTATTAAAAGATATGAGTTTTTGGCCCAATTTTGTCTTCTCGTATTTTTCAGTTGAATATGTCGATTTCCCGGTTCCAACGGACATTTTGACGGATGTTTCTGAGCTCGAAGCAATTTTTTCTACATTTTCTGGAAGATATCGATCTTTTTATTAAATGATATGATTTTTTGGCCTAATTTTGTCTTTTCTAAGTTTTCAGTTAAGGGTGTTATCCCGGTTCCAACGGACATTTTTGCCGATTTTCTGTGTTTTTTAAATTTTCTGGAAGATATGAATCGTTTTATTAAATGATATGATTTTTGGCCTAATTTTGGCTTCTCATATTTTTATGTTGAAGAGTGCGATCTCTCGGTTCCAACAGATATTTTTGCGGATTTTTCTGAGTTCGGCGTTATTTTCTA
>JAULAV010009806.1:0-27774 GCA_030789695.1 Scilla litardierei
TGTGGTAGGGCTGCAAGAAACCGAAAAATGCCCTCCTATTTTGGGCACACATTGGGTAATTTCTATTGAAATTTTGTGGGAATAGAGGAAACAACCTCATATCCGCATTGAAACAATGTTTCCTCTCCATTTGTCCTTATATTCCTCCAAAACTCCCTCGAAATCCATGTGAGTCCCAGAAATCAGAGACGGGTGGAATTGCTTGTGTTTTCAATGCAAGAGTACATTCTTATAGTTTTTCGGTAGAAAACGATTGTGACACACTATCCGTAACTCAGGAACAAATATTTCAATCTTTGAGGCCAAGAATGCCCTCCTTCATCCATTATAGTGAGCTAGGGTTTTGAGAAATTGAAAAATACCTTAAACCTTCTATTTTGGGCAAACGTTGGGTAATTCCAATTGAAATTTCGTTGGAATAGAGGAAACAACCTCCTATCCGCATTGAAACAACGTTTACTCTTCATTTGTCCTTAAATTCCTCCAAAACTCCAACGAAATCAATGCGAGTTCCAGAAATCAGACATGGGTGCAATTGCATGTATTTTGAATGCAAAAGTAAATACTTGTAGTTTTTCTGTATAAAACAATGGTGACGCACTACCCAAGGCTCATGAACGAATATTTCTATCATTTGATGCCTAGAGCCCTTTTTCATCTATTAGAATGTGCTAGGACTACGAGAAATCGAAAAATGCTTCAAACCTGCTATTTTGGGCAAACATTAGGTAATTCCAATTGACATTTCATGGGAATAGAGGAAACACCCTCCAATGCACATTGAAAGAATGTTTACTCACCATTTGTCCTTATTTTCCTCTAATCGATGGTGACGCGCTATCCGAAGCTCAGGAACGAAGATTTCGATCGTTTGAGGCCTAGAAAGCTCTCCATCATCCATTAAAGTGAGCTAGGACAGCCAAAAACTGAAAAATGCTTCAAACCATCTATTTGGGCAAACGTTGGGTAATTCCAATTGAAATTTCATGGGAATAGAGGAAACAACCTCCTATCTGAATTGAAACAACTTTTACTTTCTATTTGTCTTTTACTGAGCTGTTGTTTTCTACTACTTATCACCCACAAACTGATGGTCAAACCGAAGTAGTGAATAGGACTTTGTCTACCTTATTAAAGGCAATCATTAAAAAGAACATCAAAACATGGGAAGACTGTTTACCACATGTTGAGTTTGCTTACAATAGAGCTGTTCTTTCTGCTACTAAATTTTCACCATTTGAAATTGTATATGGATTTAATCCTTTAACTCCATTGGATTTATCTCATTTACTTTTGACTTAGCGTGTTAATTTAGATGGCAAAAAGAAGGCTGAATTTGTCAAACACATATTCATGAGAAAGCAAGACTTAACATTGAACGAAGAACGGAGCAATATGCAAAACAAGCCAACAAGGGGCGTCACAAGCTGATCTAGGAACCCGGAGACTGGGTATGGTTGCATATGAGAAAGGAGAGGTTTCCAGAACAAAGAAGCTCAAAATTGCTTCCAAAGGGAGATGGTCCTTTCCAAGTGCTAGATAGCATCAATGACAACGCTTACAAGCTAGATCTATCTGGTGAGTACAATGTAAGCGCTACATTATGTTACTGATTTGAGTCCTTTTGATGTAGGTGATGATTTGAGGACACATCCTTTTCAATAGGAGGGAAATGATGCAAATCATAGAACAACTTCAAAAGATCCAGTTCAAGTACCAATTGGACCAGTCACGCATTCGCGAGCAAAGAGGTTCAAAGATGTACTAAACGAGCTGATTCAAGAGATCTGGGCTCAAGCAAATTCATGGAGGCCCATTGAGCATGAGCCATTTGTTCAACAGAGATGGCTCAATATGATTCAAGCTCTAGAAGAATTCAACTATGGATAGCTTAAATTCAGCTAGTAAATTGGCATGTGGAGGATTAATCTTTTTGGAAGGTTTGAATGCCCAATACTCTATATCGAAGGCTCGCACGCCAACTACTCTATTTGGAAGGCTGGCATGCGTAGAAATTACTCTCCTTTTCTATTTTTGGCAGGCTTGCATGCCGATATAATCACTTTCCTTTTCTATTTTTGGAAGGATTGCATGCCGATATAATTACTTTTCTTTTCTATTTTTGGATGGCTTGCAATGCCGATATAATTAATTTCCTTTTCTATTTGTTGGCAAGTGATCAGCCAATTAATGGACTAATTCGTAGCCATAATTTTAGCCTAAATTTCAGGAACTTTCCTTGTAACTTTGAGCCTATTAAAAGGCATCTAAGCAATGGAAAAAGGCAGTTGATTTTTCGGTATAATTTCTGAGGAATTTCTCTTTGGTTCTTTGAAGAACTATTCGAACTTATCAGAGTCTTCCGTGGCGTTCACCATCGACTTATCAAACAGATTTCCACCACCATTTGTGACGTCTTCCTTAAACCGATGTTTTTGTTCGCAATAAGCAACGGGTCGAGGTCTTCTACACCAAGGTTCTTGCTTTTGTCGTACAACGAGTCGAGTTCTCCATCCAAATTCTGATTATAGAATCTTGGGTTCTTCTTTGTTGTCGGGTCTCGTCGTTCTTGGCGGTGTTCGCATCACAAGAATGCCCTCCTTCATCCATTATAGTGAACTAGGGCTACCAAAAATTGAAAAATGCTTAAAACCTTCTATTTTGGGCAAATCGTTGGGTAATTCCAATTGAAATTTCGTGGGAATAGAGGAAACAACCTCCTATCCGCATTGAAACAACGTTTACTCTCAATTTGTTCTTAAATTCCTCAAAAACTACACGAAATCCGTGCGAGTCCCAGAAATCAGATGCGGGTGCAACTGCCTGTGTTTTGAATGCAAGAGTAATTACTTGTAGTTTTTCTGTAGAAAACGATGGTGACGCACTATCCGATAATTACTTGTAGTTTTCTGTAGAAAACGATGGTGACGCACTATCTGATAATTACTTGTAGTTTTTCTGTAGAAAATGATGGTGATGAACTATCCGAAGCTCAAAAACGAAGATTTCGATCATTTGAGGCCTAGAATGCCCTCCTTCATCCGTTAGAGTGATCTAGGACTGCCATAAAACAAAAAATGCTTCAACATGCTATTTGGGCAAATGTTGGGTAATTCCAATTGAAATTTCAATGGAATATAGGAAAAAACCTTCTATCTGCATTGAAACAACGTTTACACTCCATTTGTCCTTATATTCCTCCAAAACTCCCACGAAATCCATGCGAGTCCCAGTAATCAGAGATGGGTACAATTGCTTGTGTTTTGATTGCAAGAGTAAATTCTTGTAGTTTTATATAGAAATTGATGGTGAAGCACTATCCGAAGCCCAGGAAAGAAGATTTCGATCGTTTGAGGCGTAGAATGCTATCTATCATCCATTTGAGTGAGCAGGGCAGACAGAAACCGAAAAATGTTTCAAACCTGCTATTTTGGGCAAAGGTTGGGTAATTCCAATTGAAATTAATGGGAATAGAGGAAACAACCTCCTATCCGCATTGAAACAATGTTTACTCTCCATTTGTCATTATCTCCGTCTAAAACACCCACGAAATCCTCGTGAGTCACAGAAATCAGAGACGGGTGCAATTGCTTGGGTTTTGAAAGCAAGAGTAAGTCTTATAGTTTTTCTATTGAAATCGATGCTGACGACTATCCGAAGGTCATGAACGAAGATTTCGATCATTAGAGCCCTAGAATGCTCTCCATCATCCATTAGATTGAGATAGGGCTGCCAAAAACCGAAAAATGCTTCAAGCTTGCTATTTTAGGCAAACGTTGGGTAATCCCAGTTGACATTTCGTGGGAATAGAGAAAACAACCTCCAATCCGTATTGAAATAATATTTTCTATCCATTTGACCTTATAATCCTCCAAAACTCCCACGAAATCCATGCGAGTCCCAAAAATCAGAGACATGTGCAATTGCTTGGGTTTTGAATGCAAGAGTAAATTCGTATAGTTTTTCGGTACAAAACGATGGTGACACACTCATGAACAAATATTTCGATTTTTTGAGGCCAAGAATGCCCTCCTTCTTCCATTATAGTGATCTAGGCCTACCCAAAATCGAAAAATGCTTTAAACCTTCTATTTTAAGCAAAGTTGATTAATTCCAATTGAAATTTCGTGGGAATGGAGGAAACTACCACCTATCTGCATTGAAACAACGTTTACTCTCCATTTGTCCTTAAATTCCTCAAAAATTCCCAAAAAATCTGTGCAAGTCCTAGAAATCAGACACGGGTGCAATTGCCTGTGTTTTGAATGCAAGAGTAAATACTAGTAGTTTTTCTGTAGAACATGTTGGTGATGCACTACCCGAAGTTCAGGAACGAATATTTCAATCATTTGAAGTATAGAATGCCATCCTTTATCCATTAGAGTGATCTAGAATTGCCAGAAACTGAAAAATGCTTCAACCTCCTATTTTGGACAAATGTTGGGTAATTCCAACTGAAATTTCATGGGAATAGAGGAAACAACCTCCTATCCGCATTGAAACAATGTTGACATTCCATTTATCCTTAAATTTCTCCATAACTTCCACGAAATCCATGGGAGTCCCAGAAATCAGAGACGTGTGCAATTGCTTGTGTTTTGAATGCAAGAATAAATTCTTGTAGTTTTCCTATAGAAATCGATGGTGACACACAATCCAAAGATTAGGAATGAAGATTTCGATCAATTAAGGCCTAGAATACTCTCATCCATTAGAGTGAGGTAGAGCAGGCAGAAACCGAAAAATGCTTCAAACCTGCTATTTTGGGCAAACGTTGGGTAATTCCAAATTGAAATTTCATGGGAATAGAGGAAACAACCTCCTATCCGCATTGAAACAATGTTTACTCTCCATTTGTCTTTATATTCCTTCAAAACTCCCACGAAATCCTTGCAAATCCCAAAAATTAGAGACGGGTAAAAAACAACCTCCTATCCGCATTGAAACAACGTTTACTCTCCATTTGTCTTTATACTCCTCCAAAACTCCCACGAAATCCTTGCGAGTCCCAGAATCAGAGACATGTGCAATTGCTTGTGTTTAGAATGCAAGATGAAATTCTTAAAGTTTTCTGTAGAAAATAATGGTAACACACTATCTGAAGCTCAGGAACGAAAATTTGGATCATTTGAGGCCTATAATGCCATCCTTCATCCATTAGCTAGGGCAACCAGAAACCAAAAAATGCTTCAAATCTGCTATTTTGTGCAACGGTTGGGTAATTAAAAATTGAAAATTTTGTGGGAATAGACGAAACAATCTCTTCTCCACATAGAAACAATGTTTACTCTCCATTTTTCGTATATTCCTCAACTCCCACAAAATCTGCGCGAGTTAAGAAATCAGAGATGAGTGCAATTCCTTGTGTTTTGAATGCAAGGGTAATTTCTTGTAGTTTTTTTGTTTAAAAATATGGTGAATCACTTTCCGAAGCTCAGAAACAAATATTTCAATCTTTTTAGGCCAAGAATGCCCTTCTTCATCCACTAGAGTGAGGTAGGGCTGCAAGAAACCGAAAAATGCCTCCTATTTTGGGCACACATTGGGTAATTTCTATTGAAATTTTGTGGGAATAGAGGAAACAACCTCATATCCGCATTGAAACAATGTTTCCTCTCCATTTGTCCTTATATTCCTCCAAAACTCCCTCGAAATCCATGTGAGTCCCAGAAATCAGAGACGGGTGGAATTGCTTGTGTTTTCAATGCAAGAGTACATTCTTATAGTTTTTCGGTAGAAAACGATTGTGACACACTATCCGTAACTCAGGAACAAATATTTCAATCTTTGAGGCCAAGAATGCCCTCCTTCATCCATTATAGTGAGCTAGGGTTTTGAGAAATTGAAAAATACCTTAAACCTTCTATTTTGGGCAAACGTTGGGTAATTCCAATTGAAATTTCGTTGGAATAGAGGAAACAACCTCCTATCCGCATTGAAACAACGTTTACTCTTCATTTGTCCTTAAATTCCTCCAAAACTCCAACGAAATCAATGCGAGTTCCAGAAATCAGACATGGGTGCAATTGCATGTATTTTGAATGCAAAAGTAAATACTTGTAGTTTTTCTGTATAAAACAATGGTGACGCACTACCCAAGGCTCATGAACGAATATTTCTATCATTTGATGCCTAGAGCCCTTTTTCATCTATTAGAATGTGCTAGGACTACGAGAAATCGAAAAATGCTTCAAACCTGCTATTTTGGGCAAACATTAGGTAATTCCAATTGACATTTCATGGGAATAGAGGAAACACCCTCCAATGCACATTGAAAGAATGTTTACTCACCATTTGTCCTTATTTTCCTCTAATCGATGGTGACGCGCTATCCGAAGCTCAGGAACGAAGATTTCGATCGTTTGAGGCCTAGAAAGCTCTCCATCATCCATTAAAGTGAGCTAGGACAGCCAAAAACTGAAAAATGCTTCAAACCATCTATTTGGGCAAACGTTGGGTAATTCCAATTGAAATTTCATGGGAATAGAGGAAACAACCTCCTATCTGAATTGAAACAAATTTTACTTTCTATTTGTCTTTTTATTCCCCCAAAACTCCCATGAAACCCTTGCTAGTCCCGAAAATCAAAGAGGAGTGCAATTGTTTGTGTTTTGAATGCAAGAGTAATCCTTGTAGTTTTCCTTATAGAAATCGATGGTGACGCACTATCCAAAGATGGTAACGTTTACTCTATATTTGATCTTATATTCCTCCAAAACTCCCACGAAATTCTTACGAGTCCAAGAATCAGAGACATGTGCAATTGCTTGATGCAAGACGAAATTCTTATATTTTTTGTGTAGAAAACAATGGTGACGCACTATTCGAAGCTCAGGATAAAAAATTTGGGTCATTTGTGGCTTAGAATGCCCTCCTTCATCTATTCCAGCGAGGTAGGAAAGTCAGAGACCGAAAAATGCTTCAAACCTGCTATTTTGGACAATGGTTTGGAACTTCAAAAATTGAAATTTTGCGGGAATAGAGGAAACAACCTCTTCTACACATAGAAACAACGTTTACTCTCGATTTGTCCTTATATTCCTCCAAATTCCCACGAAATCCGCACGAGTCCCAGAAATCAGAGATGGGTGCAATTGTTTGTGTTTTTAATGCAAGGGTAATTTTTTGTAGTTTTTCTATAGAAAAAGATGGTGACACACTATCTGTAACTCAAGAACAAGTATTTTGATTGTTTATTGACTAGAACGCCATCCTTCATTCATTATAAGTTAAGGCTACCAGAAACCGAAAATTGCTTTAAACCTTCTATTTTGGGCATACCTTGTGTAATTCCAATTAAAATTTTGTGAGAATAGAGGAAACGACCTCCTATCCACATTGAAACAACGTTTACTCTCCATTTGTGCTTATATTCCTCCAAAACTCTCCCGAAATCCATGCAAGTCCCAGAATACAGAGACGGGTACAATTGCTTGTGTTTTGAATGCAAGAGTAAATTCTTGTAGTTTTTCGATAGAAAACGTTGGTGACAGATTATCCATTACTTATGAACAAGTATTTCGATCGTTTGAGGCCAAGAATGTCCTCCTTCATCCATTATAGTGAACGAGGGCTACCAAAAGTTGAAAAATGCTTAAAACCTTCCATTTTGGGCAAAACTTTGGGTAATTCCAAATGAAATTTCGTGGGAATAGAGGAAACAACCTCCTATCCGCATTGAAACAACGTTTAATCTCGATTTATTCTTAAATTCCTCAAAAACTCCCACGAAATCTGTGCGAGTCCCAAAAATCAGACACGGGTGCAATTGCCTGTGTATTGAGCGCAAGAGAAATTACTTGTAGTTTTTCTGTAGAAAACGAAGGTGACGTACTATAGGAAGGTCAAAAACGAAGATTTCGACATTTGAGGCCTAGAATGCCCTCCTTCATCCGTTAGAGTGATCTAGAACTGCACAGAAACCGAAAAATGCTTCAACATGCTATTTGGGCAAACGTTGGGTAATTCAAATTGAAATTTCGTGGGAATAGAGGAAAAAACTATCCACATTGAAACAACGTTTACTTTTCATTTTTCCTTATATTCCTTCAAAACTTCGACAAAATCACGGATACAATTGCTTGTGTTTTGAATGCAAGAGTAAATTCTTGTAGTTTTAGTATATAGAAATCGATGGTGAAGCACTATCCGAAGCTCTGGACCAAATATTTCAAGCGTTTGAGGCGTAGAATGCTCTCTATCATCCATTTGAGTGAGCTAAGGCAGTCAGAAACCGAAAAAGGCTTCAAACTTGCTATTTTTGGCAAAGGCTGGGTAATTCCAATTGAAATTTCATAGGAATAAAGGAATAGAGGAAACAACCTCCTATCCGCATTGAAACATCGTTTACCCCTCAATTTGTCTTTATATTCGTCAAAAACACCCAAGAAATCCTTGCGAGTCACAGAAATCAGAGATAGGTGCAATTGCTTGGGTTTTGAATGCAAGAGTAAGTCTTATAGTTTTTCTATTGAAATCGATGCTGACGCGCTATCCGAAGGTCAGGAACGAAGATTTTGATCGTTGGAGCCTAGAATGCTCTCCATCATCCATTAGAGTGAGATAGGGTAGCCAGAAACCGAAAAATGCATCAATCCTGCTATTTTGGGCAAACGTTGGGTAATTTATATTGACATTTTGTGGGAATAGAGGAAACAACTTCCTATCCGCATTGAAACAATGTTTACTCTCCATTTGTCCTTATATTCCTCCAAAACTCTCACGAAATCCTTGCGAGTCCCAAAAATCAGAGACGGGTGTAATTGCTTGGGTTTTGAATACAAGAGTAAATTCTTATAGATTTTCGGTAGAAAACAATGGTGACACACTACCCGTAAGTCAGGAATAAATATTTCGATTCTTTGAGTCCAAGAATACCCTCCTTCTTCCATTATAGTGAGCTAGGGCTACCAGAAATTGAAAAATGCTTTAAACCATATATTTTGAGCAAACATTGATTTATTCCAATTGAAATTTTGTGGAAATGGAGGAAACAACCACCTATCTGCATTGAAACAATGTTTACTCTCCATTTGTCAGAATATTCCTCCACTCCCACGAAATCTGCACGAGTTAAGAAATCAGAGATGGGTGCAATTCCTTGTGTTTTGAATGCAAGGGTAATTTCTTATATTTTTTGTTGAAAAAGATGGTGAAGCACTTTCTGAAGCTCAGAAACAAATATTTCGATCTTTTCAGGCCAAGAATGCCCTTCTTCATCCACTAGAGTGAGGTAGGGCTGCAAGAAACCGAAAAATGCCTCCTATTTTGGGCATACCTTGGGTAATTTCTATTGAAATTGTGGGAATAGAGGAAACAACCTCCTATCCACATTGAAACAATGTTTCCTCTCCATTTGTCCTTATATTCCTCCAAAACTCCCACGAAATCCATGCGAGTCCCAGAAATCAGAGACGGGTGCAATTGCTTGTGTTTTGAATGCAAGAGTAAATACTAGAGGTTTTTCTATAGAAAACGTTGGTGATGCACTATCCGAAGATCAGGAACGAATATTTCGATCATTTGAGGTATATAGAATGCCCTCCTTTATCCATTAGAGTGATCTAGGACTGCCAGAAACTGAAAAATGCTTCAAGCTGCTATTTTGGGCAAAGGTTGGGTAATTCCAATTGAAATTTCATTGGAATAGAGGAAACAACCTCCTATCCACAATGAAACAACATTGACACTCCATTTGTTCTTATATTTCTCCAAAACTCCCACGAAATCCATGGGAGCCCCGAAATTAAAGACGTGTGCAATTGCTTGTGTTTTGAATGCAAGAGTAAATTCCTGTAGTTTTCCTATAGAAATCAATGGTGACGCACTATCCAAAGCTTAGGAATGAAGATTTCGATCGATTAAGGCCCAGAATGCTCTCATCCATTAGAGTGAGGTAGAGTAGCCAGAAAACGAAAAATGCTTCAAACCTGCTATTTTGGGCAAACTTTGGGTAATTCCAAATTGAAATTTTGTGGGAATAGAGGAAGCAACCTCCTATACGCATTGAAACAAGGTTTACTCTCCATTTGTCTTTATATTCCTCCAAAACTCCCACGAAATCCTTGCGAGCCCCAAAAATTAGAGACGGGTAGGAAACAACCTCTGATCCGCATTGAAGCTATGTTTACTCTCTATTTGTCTTTATATTCCTACAAAACTCCCACGAAATCCTTGCGAGTCCCAGAATCAGAGACGGGTGCAATTGCTTGTGTTTAGAATGCAAGATGAAATTCTTGAAGTTTTCTGTAGAAAATGACGGTAACACGCTATTTGAAGCTCAGGAACAAAAATTTGATCATTTGAGGCCTAGAATGCCCTCCTTCATCCATTAGTGTGAGCTAGGGAAACCAGTAATCGAAAAATGCTTCAAACCTGCTATTTTGTGCAACGGTTGGGTAATTAAAAATTGAAATTTTGTGGGAATAGAGGAAACAACCTCTTCTCCACATAAAAACACTTTTTACCCTCCATTGGTCCGTATATTCCTCCAATCTCACGAAATCTGCGCGAGTTCAGAAATCAGAGATGGGTGTAATTCCTTGTGGTTTGAATGCAATGGTAATTTCTTGTAGTTTTTCTATTGAAAAAGATGGTGACGCACTTTTCGAAGCTCAGAAACAAATATTTCGATCTTTTGAGGCCAAGAATGCCCTTCTTCATCCACTAGAGTGAGGTAGGGCTGCCTGAAAGCGAAAAATGCCTGCTATTTTGGGCATACCGTGGGTAATTTCTACTGAAATTTTGTAGGAATAGAGGAAACAACCTCCTATTTGTATTGAAACAATGTTTCCTCTCCATTTGTCCTTATATTCCTCCAAAACACCCACAAAATCCATGCGAGTCCTAGAAATCAGAGACGGGTGGAATTGCTTGTGTTGTTAATGCAAGAGTACATTCTTCTAGTTTTTCGGTAGAAAATGATGGTGACACACTATCCGTAACGCATGAACAAATATTTCGATCTTTGAGGCCAAGAATGCACTCCTTCATCCATTATAGTGAGCTAGGGCTACGAGAAATCGGAAAATGCTTTATACCTTCTATTTTGGGCAAAACGTTGGGTAATTCCTATTGAAATTTAGTGGGAACAGGGGAAACAACCTCCTATCCGCATTGAAACTACGTTTACTCTCCATTTGTCCTTAAATTCCTCTACAACTTCCACAAAATTTGCGCGAGTCCCAGAAATTAGACACGGGTGCAATTCCCTGTGTTTTGAATGCAAAAGTAAATACTTGTGGTTTCTCTATAGAAAACGATGGTGACACACTATCCGAAGCTCAAGAATGAAGATTTCGACCATTTGAGGCCAAGAATACCCTCCTTCATCCATTAGAGTGAGCTAGAACTGGCAAAAATAGAAAAATGTTTCAAAGCTGCTATTTTGGGCAAATGTTGGGTAATTACAATGGAAATTTCGTGGGAATAGAGGAAACAACCTCCAATCCACATTGAAATAACGTTTACTCTCCATTTGTCCTTATATTCCTCCAAAACTCCCATGAAATTCAAGCAAGTCCCAGAAATCAGAGACCTGAGCAATTGCTTGTGTTTTGAATGCAAGAATAAATTATTATAGTTTTCATGTAGAAATCGATGGTGACGCGCTATCCGAAGCTCAGGAACAAAGATTTCGATCGTTTGAGGCCTAGAAAGCTCTCCGTCATCCATTAGAGTTAGCTAGGACATCCAGAAACTGAAAAAATGCTTCAAACCTACTATTTTGGGCAAACATTGGGTAATTTGAATTGAAATTTCATGGGAATAGAGGAAACAACCTCCTATCTGAATTGAAACAACGTTTACTCTCCATTTGTCTTTTTATTCCCCCAAAACTCCCACAAAATCCTTGCGAGTCCTAGAAATCAGAGACGAATGCAATTGTTAATGTTTGGAATGCTAGAGTAATCCTTGTAGTTTTCCTTATAGAAATCGATTGTGACGCACTATCCGAGGCTCAGGAACGAAGATTTCAATCGTTTGAGGCCTAGAATGCTCTCTATCATCCATTAGAGCTAGGCACCCAGAAACCGAAAAATGCCTCAAACCTGCTGTTTTGAGCAAACGTTGGGTAATTTCAATTAAAATTACGTGGGATAGCCAGAAACCGAAAATGCTTCAAACTTGCTTCAAACTTGTTATTTTAGGCAAACGTTGGGTAGCCAGAAACCGAAACGCTTCAAGCATTTTTCAGTTTCTAGCTCTCCATCATCTATTAGAGTGAGCTAGGATACCCAGAAACCGAAAATGCTTCAAACTTGCTATTTTGGGCAAATGTTGGATAGTTCGAATTGAAATATCAGGTGAAGAGAGGAAAAAACCTCCTATCTGAATTGAAACAACGTTTACTCTCCATTTGTCTTATATTCCTCCAGAACTCCAAAGAAATCCTTGCAAGTCTCAGAAATCAGGGACGGTGGCAATTAATTGTGTTTTGAATGCAAGAGTAATCCTTGTAGCATTGAAATCAATGCTGACACACTATCCGAAGGTCAGGAACGAAGATTTCAATTGTTTGACCCTAGAATGCTCTCCATCATACTTTAGAGTGAGCAAGGGCAGCCAGAAACCCAAAAACGCTTCAAACCTGCTATTTTAGGCAAACGTTGGGTAATTTCAATTGAAATTTCTTGGGAATAGAGGACACAACCTCCTATTTGCATTGAAATAACGTTTACTCTCTATTTTTCTTATATTCCTACAAGACTCCTACGAAATCCTTGCGGGCCCCAGAACCAGAGACGGGTGCAAATGCTTGAATTTAGAATGCATCTGAAGATTTTCTGTAGAAAACGACGGTGACGCACTATCCGAAGCTCAGGAACACAAATTTGGATCGTTTGAGGCCTAGAATGCCCTCCTTCATCCATTAGAGCGAGCTAGGACAGCCAGAAACTGAAAAATGCTTCAAACATGCTATTTTGGGCAACGGTTTGGTAATTCAAAATTGAAATTTTGTGGGAATAGAGGAAACAACCTCTTCTCCTCATAAAAACAACGTTTACTCTCATTTTTTCGTATTTTCATCCACTCCCACGAAATCTGCGCAAGTCCCAAAAATCAAAGATGGGTGCAATTGCTTGTGTTTTGAATGCAAGGGTAATTTCTTATAGTTTTTCTGTCGAAAAAGATGGTGACGCACTTTCCAAAGCTCAGAAACAAATATTTCGATCTTTTGAGGCCATGAATGCCCTCCGTCATGCACTAGAGTGAGGTATGCTTGCCAGAAATTGAAAAATACTTTAAAACCTTCTATTTTGGGCAAACATTGGGTAATTACAATTGAAATTTCACTGGAATAGATGAACCAACCTCCTTTCTGCATTAAACAACGTTTACTCTCCGTTTGTCCTCATTTTCCTCCAAAACTCCCACAAAATCTGTACAAGTCCCATAAATCTGACAAGGGTGCAATTGCCAGTGTTTTGAGTGCAAGAGTAAATACTTGTAATTTCTCGGTAGAAAACGATGGTGACACACTAACCGAAGTTCAGGAACGAATATTTTGACAGTTTGAGGCCTAGAAAGCCCTCCTTCATCCATTAGAGTGAGCTAGGACTACCAGAAACCGAAAAATGCTTCAAACCTGTTATTTTGGGCAAACATTGGGTAATTCCATTGGAAATTTCATGGGAATAGTGGAAACAACCTCCAATCCGCATTGAAATAACGTTTACTCTCCATTTGTCCTTATATTACTCCAAAACTCCCACGTAATCCAAGTAAGCCCCAGAAATCAGAGACGGGTGCAATTGCTTGTGTTTTGAATGCTTGAGTAAATTCTTATAGTTTTCCCATAGAAATCGATGGTGACTCACCATCTGAAGCTCAGGAACGAAGAATTTGATCATTTGAGGTCTAGAATGCTCTGCATCATCTATTAGAGTGAGCTAGGATAGCCAGAAATCGAAAAATAATTCAAACATGTTATTTTGGGCAAGCGTTGGGTAGTTCCAATTGAAATTTCATGGGAATAGAGGAAACAACCTCCTATCCGCATTGAAACAATGTTTACTTTCCATTAGTCTTTATATTCCTCCCAAACTACCACAAAATCCTTGCGAGTCCCAGAAATCAGAGACTGTGACAATTGTTTGTGTTTTGAATGCAAGAATAATCCTTGTAGTTTTCCTATTGAAATCGATGCTGACGTACTATCCGAAGGTCATGAACGAAGATTTCTTGGTAATGGGACCAACCTCCTATTTGCATTGAAATAACGTTTACTCTCTATTGTCCTTATAATCCTCCAAGACTCCTACGAAATCCTTGCCAGCCCCAGAATCAGAGACGGATGCAATTACTTGTGTTTAGAATGCAAGATGAAATTCTTGAAGTTTTTTCGTAGAAAACGATGGTGACACACTATCCGAAACTCAGGAACGAAAATGTAGATTGTTTGAGGCGTAGAATGCCCTCCTTCATCCATTAGAGCTATCTAGGGCAGCCAGAAACCGGAAAATGCTTTAAACCTGCTATTTTACGCCACGATTGGGTAATTCAAAATTGAAATTTTGTGGAAATAGTGGAAACAACCTCTTCTCTATATTGAAACAACGTTTACTCTCCATTTTTTCCTATATTCCTCCACTTCCACGAAATCTGTGCGAGTTCCAGAAATCACAGATGGGTTCAATTGCTTGTGTTTTGAATGCATGGGTAATTTCTTGTAGTTTTTCTATAGAAAAAGATGGTAACGCACTTTTAGAAGCTCAGAAACAAATATTTCGATCTTTTGAGGCCAAGAATGCCCTCATTCATCCACTAGAGTGAGGTAGGCTACCAGAAACCGAAAAATGCTTCAAACATGCTATTTTGGGCATACCTTGCGTAATTTCTACTAAAATTTTCTGGGAATAGAGGAAACAACCTCCTATCATCATTGAAACAATTTTTACACTCAATTTGTTCCTATATTACTCCAAAACTCCCACGAAATTCATGCGAGTCCCAGAAATCAGAGACATGTGCAACTGCTTGTGTTTCGAATGCAATAGTACATTATTATAGTTTTTCGGTAGTAAACGATGGTAACGTACTATCCGTAACTCAGGAACAAATATTTCGATTGTTTGAGGCCAAGAATGCCCTCATTCATCCATTATAGAGAGCTAGGGCTACCAGAAATCGAAAAATGCTCTAAACCTTCTAATTTGGGCAAACGTTCGGTAATTCCAATTGAAATTTCGTGCGAATAGAGGAAACAACCTCCTATCCACATTGAAACTACGTCTACTCTCTCTTTGTCCTCATATTCCTCCAAAACTATCACAAAATCTGTGCGAGTCCCAGAAATCAGACACGTGTGCAATTGCCAGTGTTTTGAATGCAAGAGTAAATACTTGTAGTTTCTCTGTAGAAAACGATGGTGACACACTATCCGAAGCTCAGGGACAAAGAATTCGACTGTTTGAGGCCTAGAATGCCCATCCTTCATCCATTAGAGTGAGCTAGGACTGCCAAAAACCGAAAAAAATTCTTCAAACCTACTATTTTGGGCAAACGTTGGGAAATTTCAATGGAAATTTCGTGGGAATAGTGGAAACAACCTCTAATCAGCATTGAAATAACGTTTACTCTCCATTTGTCCTTATATTTCTCCAAAACTCCGACGTAATCCAAGCAAATCCCAGAAATCAGAGACGGGTGCTATTGCTTGTGTTTGAATTTTTGAGTAAATTCTCATAGTTTTCCCCATAGAAATCACTGGTGACTCACTATCCAAAGCTCAGGAACGAAGATTTCGATCATTTGAGGCCTAGAATCCTCCCCATCATCTATTAGAGTGAGCTAGGATAGCCAGAAATCGAAAAATGCTTCAAACATGCTATTTTGGGCAAACATTGGATAGTTCCAATTGAAATTTTATGGGAATATACGAAACAACCTCCTATCAGCATTGAAATAACGTTTACTCTCCATTTGTCTTTATACTCCTTCCGAACTCCCACAAAATCCTTGCGAGTCCCAGAAATCAGAGACGGTGGCAATTGTTTGTATTTTGAATGCAAGAGCAATTCTTGTAGTTTTACTATTGAAATTGATGCTGACGCACTATCCGAAGGTCGGTAACGACGATTTCGATCGTTTGAGTCCTAGAATGCTCTTCACCATCCATTAGAGTGAGCTATGGCCGACAGAAACCCAAAAATGCTTCAAACCAACTATTTTGGGTAAACGTTGGGTAATTCGAATTGAAATTTCACAGGAATAGAGGAAACAACCTTCTATTTTCATTAAAATAACATTTTCTCTCTATTGTCATTTTATTCCTCCAACACTCCTACGAAATCCTTGCGAGCTCCAGAATCAGAAACATGCTTGTATTTAGAATGCAAGATGAAATTCTTGAAGCTTTTGGGTAGAAAACGCTGGTGATGCACTTTCCAAAGCTCAGGAACGAAAATTTAGATCGCTTGAGGCCCAGTGAAGGCAGAAAAAGAAAAATGCGTCAAACATGCTATTTTGGGCAATGGTTGGGTAATTCAAAATTGAAATTTTGTGGGAATAGAGGAAACAATCTCTTCTCCACATATAAACAACGTTTACTCTCCATTTGTCCGTATTTCCTCCATTCACACGAAATCCGCGCAAGTCCTAGAAATCAGAGATGGGTGCAATTGCTTGTGTTTTTAATGGAAGGGTAATTTCTTGTTGTTTTCTGTAGAAAAGGATGGTGACACACTTTCTGAAGCTCAAAAACAAATATTTCGATCTTTTGAGGCTAAGAATGCCCTCCTTCATCCACTAGAGTGAGGTAGGGCTGCCAGAAACTGAAAATGCTTCAAACCTGCTATTTTGGGCATACCTTGGGTAATTTCTGTTGAAATTTTGTGGGAATAGAGGAAACAATCTCCTATCCGTATTGAAACAATGTTTACTCTCCACTTATCTTTATATTCCTCCAAAACTCCCACGAAATCCATGCAAGTCCTAGAAATCAGAGACAGGCGCAATTGCTTGTGTTTTGAATGCAAGAGTACATTCTTGTAGTTTTTGGGTAGAAAACGGTGGTGACACACTATCCGTAACTCATAAAATTATATTGAGCATTTGAGGCCAAGAATGCCCTCCTTCATCCATTATAGTGAGCTAGGGCAACCAGAAATAAAAAAAACTCTTTTAAACCTTTTATTTTGGGCAAACGCCAGGTAATTCCAATTGAAATTTAGTGGAAATACCTCCTATCCACATTGAAACAATGTTTACTTTCCGTTTATCCTTATATTCCTCCAAAACTCTCACAATATCTGTGCGAGTCCCAGAAATCAGGCACAGGTGCAATTGCCTGTGTTTTGAATGCAAGTGTAAATACCTGTAATTTCTCTGTAGAAAACGATGGTGACGCACTATCCGAAGCTCGGGAAGGAAGATTTCGACCGTTTGAGTCTTAGAATGCCAACCTTCATCCATTAGAGTGAGCTAGGATTGCCAGAAACCAAAAAAATACTTCAAACATGCTATTTTGGGCAAACATTGGGTAATTCCATTGGAAATTTCGTGGGACTATAGGAAACAACCTCCAATCCACATTGGAATAACGTTTACTTCTCCATTTGTCCTTATATTCCTCCAAAACTCCCATGTGATCCAATCAAGAATAAATTATTCTACTTTTCCTATAGAAATCAATGGTGATCCACTATCCGAAGCCCAGGAACAAATATTTCGATCATTTGAAGCCTAGAATGCTCTCCATTATCTTTTAGAGTGAGCTAGGATAACCAGAAACCGAAAAATGCTTCAAACATGCTATTTGGGCAAACGTTGGGTAGTTCCAATTGAAATTTCCTTGAAATAGTGGAAACAACCTCCTATCCGCATTGAAACAACGTTTACTCTCCATTTGTCTTTATATTCCTCCCGAACACCCACGAAATCCTTGCAATTCCCAGAAATCAGAGACGATGGCAATTGTTTGTGTTTTGAATGCAACAGTAATCCTTGTAGTTTTCCTACAGAAATCGATGGTGACACACTATCCGAAGCTCAAGAAATAAGATTTCGACCGTTTGAGGCCTAGACTGGTCTCCATCATCCATTAGAGTGAGCAAGGGCAGCCAGAACCCGAAAAACCCTTCAAACATGCTATTTTGGGCAACCGTTGGGTAATTCCAATTGAACTTTCGTGGGAATAAAAGAAACACACTCCTATTTGCATTGAAATAACGGTTACTCTCTATTGTCCTTATATTCAACCAAGACTCCACAAAATCCTAGCCGGCCGCAGAATCAGAGACGGGTGACATTACATGTGTTTAGAATGCAAGATGAAATTCTAGAAGTTTTTCTGTAGAAAACGATGGTGATGCACTATCCGAAGCTCAGGAACAAAATTTTGGATCATTTGAGGCCTAGAATGGCCTTCTTCTTTCATTAGAGCAAGCTGGGCAGGCAGAAATTATAAAATGCTTCAAACCTGCTATTTTGGGTAGTGGATGGGTAATTCAAAATAGAAATTTTGTCGGAATAGAGGAAACAACCTCTTCTCCACATAGAAACAATGTTTACTCTCCAATTTTCCGTATATTCCTCCACTCCCACGAAATTCGCGCGAGTCCCAGAAATCAGAGATGGGTGCAATTGCTTGTCTTTTGAATGCAATGGTAATTTCTTGTATTTTTCTGTAGAGAAAGATGGTGACGGACTTTCTGAAGATCAGAAACATATATTTCGATCTTTTGAGGCCAAGAATGTCCTCCTTCATCCACTAGAGTGAGGTAAGGCTACCAGAAACCGAAAAAAGCTTCAAACCTGCTATTTTGGGCCTACCTTGGGTAATTTAATCTTGAAATTTTGTGGGAATAGAGGAAACAACGTCCTATCCGCATTGAAACAATGTTTACTCTCCATTTGTCCTTATATTCCTCCAAAACTCCCACGAAATCCATGCGAGTCCCAGAAAATAGGGACGGGTGTAATTGCTTATGTTTTGAATGCAAGAGAACATTCTTGTAGTTTTTCGGTAAAAAATGATGGTGACACAGTATCCGTAACTCCAGAACAAATATTTCGATCGGTTGATGGCAAGAATGTCCTCCTTCATCCATTATAGTGAGCTATGGCTACCCAAAAACGAAAAAAAACTTTAAACCTTCTATTTTGGGCAAACCTGGGGTAATTCCAATTGAAATTTCGTGGGAATAGAGAAAACAACCTCCTATCCGCATTGAAACATTGTTTACTCTCCGTTTGTCCTTATATTCCTCCAAAATTCCCAAAAAATCTGTGAGAGTCCCAGAAATCAGACACGGGTGCAATTGCCTTTGTTTTGAAAGCAAGAATAAACACTTGTAGCTTCTCTGTAGAAAACGATGGTGACGCACTATCCGAAGCTCAGTAACGAAGATTTCGACCGTTTGAGGCCTAGAATGCCCATCCTTTATCCATTAGAGTGAGCTAGGACTGCCAGAAACCAAAAAATGCTTCAAACCTGCTATTTTGGGCAAAGGTTAGGTAATTCCAGTCGAAGTTTCGTGTGAATAGAGGAAACAACCTCCAATCCACATTGAAATAACGTTTACTCTCCATTTGTCCTTATTTTCCTCCAAAACCCCAGGTAATCCAAGCAAGTCCCAGAAACCAGAGACGGGTGTAATTGCTTGTGTTTAAATGCAAGAGTAAATTCTTATAGTTTTCCAATAGAAATTGATGGTGACGCACTATCCGAAACTTAGGAACGAAGATTTCGATCATTTGAGGCTTAGAATGCTCTCCGTCATATATATTAGAGTGAGCTAGGATAGCCAGAAACTGAAAATGCTTCAAACATGCTATTTTGGGCAAACATAGGGTAATTCCAATGGAAATTTCATGGGAATAGTGGAAAAACCCTCCAATCCGCATTGAAATAACGTTTACTCTCCATTTATCCTTATAATCCTCCAAAACCGCACGTAAACCAAGCAAGTTTCAGAAATCAGAGACAGGTGCCATTGCTTGTGTTTTGAATGCAAGAGTAAATTCTTATAGTTTTTCTATAGAAATCGATGGTGACGCACTATCCAAAGCTCAGGAATGAAGATTTCGATCATTTGAGGCCTAGAATGCTCTCCATCATCTATTAGAATGAGCTAAGATAGCCAGAAATAAAAAAAATGATTCAAACAGGCTACATTTAATAGCACGCATATACGACAAAATTGTGACTGTTTTGCACGCTGCGCAAAAAATGTATACATTTACCCAAAATTAACCCGCATGCACAACCTTCAAAATTGTGACCATTTTGCGCGCTGTACAAAAATGTCTACATTTACCCAAAATTGCCAAGTGCGCACAACCTGTAAAAATTGTGACCGTTTTACGCGCTGGAAAAAAAAGTCAACATTTGCCCAAAATTACACATCACGCACATCCGGCAAAATTGAGACCGTTTTACGCATTGAGCAAAACTGCCTACATTTGCCCAAAGTTACCCAACGCGCACAACCGGTAAAATTGTGACCATTTTGCGCGCTGAGCAAAACTGTCTACATTTTCCAAAAAAATACTCAACGCGCAAAACCAGCAAAATTGTGACAGTTTTACGCTCTGGCATGACCGTTTTGCACGCTGGACAAAACTGTCTACATTTAACCACAGGGATCCAGTGCACACAACCTGTAAAATTGTGACCGTTTTGCGCGCTAACCAAATATGTCAACATTTACCCAAAGTGACTCTGCGATTACAATCAGCAAAATTGTGACCGTTTTGCGCGTTGAGCAAAAATGTCTACATTTAACAAAAATTACTCATCGCGCAGAGCCGACAAAATTTGTGACCGTTTTGTGCGCTGGGCAAAACTGTCTACATTTATCCAAAATTACCAGCACGCTCACCTGGCAAAATTGTGACCTTTTGCGCGCTGGGCAAAAATGTCTACATTTACTCAAAATTACCAGCGCACACACCCGCAAAATTGTGACCGTTTTGTGTGCTGGGCAAAAATGCTTCAAACCTGCTAGAAATTTTGTGTGAATAGAGGAAACAACCTCCAATCAGCATTGAAATAACGTTGACTCTCCATTTGTCTTTATGTTCCACCAAAACACACACGTAATCCAAGCAAGTCCCAGATTTCAGAGATGGGTGGTATTGCTTGTGTTTTGAATGCTTGAGTAAATTCTTATAGTTTTCCTATAGAAATCGATGGTGCCTAGAATGCTCTCCATCATCTAGTGAGCTAAGATAGCCAGAAACCCCAAATGCTTCAAACTTACTATTTGGGCAAATGTTGGGTAGTTCGAATTGAAATTTCATGGAAATAGAGGAAACAACCTCTTATCAGCATTGAAACAACGTTTACTCTCTATTTGTCTTTATATTCCTCCCGGACTCCAACGAAATCTTTGCGAGTCCCAGATATCAGAGACGGTGGCAATTGTTTGTGTTTTGAATGCAAGAGTAATCCTTGTAGTACTGAGATCAATGCTGACGCACTATCCGAAGGTCAGGAACGAAGATTTTGATCGTTTGAGCCCTAGAATGCTCTCCATCATCCATTAGAGTGAGCTAGGGCAGCCAGAAACCCAAAAACGCTTCAAACCTGCTATTTTGGGCAAAACGTTGGGTATTTCCAATTGAAATTTCGTGGGAATAGAGGAAACAACCTTCTATTTGTATTAAAATAACGTTTACTCTATATTGTCCTTATATTCCTCCAAGACTCTTACGAAATCCTTGCGAGCTCCAGAATCAGAGACGGGTGCAAATGCTTGAATTTAGAGTACAATATTAAATTCTTGAAGATTTTCGATAAAAAAACGATGGTGACGCACTATCCGAAGCTCAGGAACGAAAATTTGGATCGTTTGAGGCCTAAAATGCCCTCCTTCATCCATTTGAGCGAGCTAGGACAGCCAGAAATCGAAAAATGCTTCAAACCTACTATTTTTGGGCAACAGTTTGGTAATTCAAAATTGAAATTTAGTGGGAATAGAGGAAACGACTCTTATCCACATAAAAACAACGTTTACTCTCCATTTTTCCGTATATTCATCCACTCCCACGAAATTCGTGCAAGTACCAGAAATCAGAGATGTGTGCAATTACTTGTGTTTTGAATGCAAGGGTAATTTCTTATAGTTTTTCTTTCGAAAAAGATGGTGACGTACTTTTTGAAGCTCAGAAACAAATATTTCGATCTTTTGAGGTCATGAATGCCCTCCCGTCCTCCACTAGAGTGAGGTATGGCTGCCAGAAATCAAAAAATACTTTAAAAGCTTCTATTTTGGGCAAACGTTGGGTAATTCCAATTGAAATTTCATGGGAATAGAGGAACCAACCTCATAATCGCATTGAAACAACGTTTACTCTCCGTTTGTTCTTATTTTCCTCCAAAACTTGCACCAAAATCTGTGCGAGTCCCAGAAATCTTAAGTGGGTGCAATTGCTTGAGTTTTTCCTGTAGAAAACGATGGTGATGCACTATCCAAAGCTCTGAAACGAAGATTGCGAACGTTTGAGGCCTAGAAAGTCTTCCTTCATCGATTAGAGTGAGCTAGGACTACCAAAAACTGAAAAATGCTTCAAACCTATTATTTTGAGCAAACGTTGGGTAATTCCAATGGAAATTTCGTGGGAATAGTGGAAAAAACCTCCAATCCGCATTGAAATAACGTTTACTCTCCATTTGTCTGTATATTCCTCCAAAACTCCCGCGTAATCCAAGCAGGCCCAGAAATCAGAGACGGGTGCAATTGCTTGTGTTTTGAATGCTTGAGTAAATTCTTATAGTTTTCCTACAGAAATCGATGGTGACGCACTATCCGAAGCTCAGGAACGAAGATATCAATCGTTTAAGGTCTAGAATACTCTCCATCATCTAGTAGAGTGAACTAGGTTAGCCAAAAATCGAAAAATAATTCAAACATGCAATTTTTGGGCAAACATTGGAATGTTCCATTTGAAATTTCATGGAAATAGAGGAAACAACCTCATGTCCGCATTGAAACAATGTTTACTCTCCATTTGTCTTTATATTCCTCCCAAACTAAATCCTTGCGAGTCCTAGAAATCAGAGACGGTTGTCATTTGTTTATGTTTTGAATGGGCAAGAGTAATCCTTGTAGTTTTTCCTATTGAAATCGATGCTGACGCACTATCCGATGGTCAGGAACGAAGATTTCGTGGTAATGGAACAACCTCCTATTTGCATTGAAATAACATTTACTCTTTATTGTCCTTATATTAATCCAAGACACCTACGAAAGCCTTGCAAGCCCCAGAATCTGGGACGGGTGCAATTGCTTGTGTTTAGAATGCAAGATGAAATTCTTGAAGTTTTTTGGTAGAAAACGATGGTGACGCACGATCCGAAAAACTCGGGAACGAAAATTTGGATCGTTTGAGGCCTAGAGTGCCCTCCTTCATACATTAGAGCCATCTTCAAAATTGAAAATTTTGTGGAAATAGTGGAAACGGTTGGGTAATTCAAAATTGAAATTTTGTGGAAATAGTGGAAACAACCTCTTCTCTATATTGAAACAACGTTTACTCTCCATTTTTCCCGATATTCCTCCACTTCCACGAAATCTGTGCGAGTCCCAGAAATCACAGATGGGTTCAATTGCTTGTGTTTTGAATGCATGGGTAATTTCTTGTAGTTTTTCTGTAGAAAAAGATGGTGACGCACTTTCAGAAGCTCAGAAACAAATATTTCGATCTTTGAGGCCAAGAATGCCCTCATTCATCCACTAGAGTAAGGTAGGGCTGTCAGAAACTGAAAAATGCTTCAAACCTGCTATATTGGGCATACCTTGGATAATTTCTACTGAAATTTTGTG
This sequence comes from Scilla litardierei, assembly GCA_030789695.1. Classification (NCBI taxonomy): domain Eukaryota; kingdom Viridiplantae; phylum Streptophyta; class Magnoliopsida; order Asparagales; family Asparagaceae; genus Scilla; species Scilla litardierei. The sequence goes on from JAULAV010009806.1 coordinate 23,772, forward strand.
GAATAGAGGAAACAACCTCCTATCAGCATTGAAACAAAGTTTACACTCCATTTGTCCTTATATTCCTCCAAAACGCCCACGAAATCCATGCGAGTCTCAGAAATCAGAGACATGTACAATTGCTTGTGTTTGGAATGCAAGAGTACATTCTTATAGTTTTTCGGTAGAAAACGATGGTAGCAAACTATCCGTAACTCAGGAACAAATATTTCGATCGTTTGAGGACAAGAATGCCCTCCTTCATCCATTATTGTGAGCTAGGGCCACCAGAAATCGAAAAAATGCTTTAAACCTTCTAGTTTGGGCAAATGTTCGGTAATTCCATTGAAATTTCGTGGGAAATAGAGGAAACAGCCTCCTATCCGCATTGAAACTACGTTTACTCTCTCTTTTTCCTCATATTCCTCCAAAACTACCACAAAACCTGTGCGAGTCCCAGAAATCATACACATGTGCAATTACCAGTGTTTTGAATGCAAGAGTAAATACTTGTAGTTTCTCTGTAGAAAATGATGGTGACGTACTATCTGAAGCTCAGGGACGAAGATTTCGACCGTTTGAGGCCTAGAATGCCCATCTTTCATCCATTAGAGTGAGCTATGACTGCCAGAGAAACCGAAAAATTCTTCAGACCTGCTATTTTGGGCAAACGTCGGGGAAATTCCAATGGAAACTTCGTGGGAATAGTGGAAACAACCTCCAATCCGCATTGAAATAACGTTACTCTCCATTTGTCCGTATATTCCTCCAAAACACCCACGTAAAATCCCAAAAATCAGAGACGGGTTCAATTGCTTGTGTTTTGAATTCTTGAGTAAATTCTTATAGTTTTCCTAAAGAAATCGATGGTGAAGCACTATCCGAAGCACAGGAAAGAAGATTTCGATCATTTGAGGCCTAGAATCTTCTCCATCATCTATTAGAGTGAGCTATGATAGCCAGAAATCGAAAAATGCTTCAAACATGCTATTTTGGGCAAACATTGGGTAGTCCCAATTGAAATTTCATGGGAATAGAGGAAACAACCTCCTATCCGCATTGAAACAAAGTTTACTCTCCATTTGTCTTTTTATTCCTCCCGAACTCCCACAAAATCCTTGCGAGTCCCAGACATCAGAGACAATGGCAATTGTTTGTATTTGAATGCAAGAGTAATTCTTTTAGTTTTCCTATTGAAATTGATGCTGACGCATTATCCGAAGGTCGGGAATGATGATTTCGATCGTTTGAGTCCTAGACTGCTCTCAACCATCTATTAGAGTGAGCTAGGGCAGCCAGAAATGTAAAAATGCTTCAAATTTATTATTTTGGACAAACGTTGGGTAATTCCAATTGAAATTTCGTGGGAATAGAGGAAACAACCTCCTATTTGCATTGAAATAACATTTAGTCTCTATTGTCCTTTTATTCCTCCAAGACTCCAATGAAATCCTTGCGAGCTCCAAGATCAGAGACATGTGCAATTGCTTGTATTTAGAATGCGAGATGAAATTCTTGAAGTTTTTTGGTAGAAGACGCTGGTGATGCAGTTTTCGAAGCTCAGGAACGAAAATTTGGATCGCTTGAGGCCTAGGGCAGGCAGAAATTGATAAGTGCTTCAACCCTGCTATTTTGGGCAACGGTTGGATAATTCAAAATTGAAATTTTGTGGGAATAGAGAAAACAACCTCTTCTCCACATAGAAACAACGTTTACTCTCCATTTGTTCATATTTTCATCCATTCCCACGAAATCCGTGCGAGTCCCAAGAAATCAGAGATGGGAGCAATTGCTAGTGTTTTGAATGCAAGGGTAATTTCTTGTAGTTTTTATGTAGAAAAGGATGGTGACGCACTTTTCGAAGCTCAGAAACAAGTATTTCGATCTTTTGAGGCCAAGAATACCCTCCTTCATCCACTAGAGTGAGGTAGGGCTGCCAGAAACCGAAAATGCTTCAAACGTGCTATTTTGGGCATACCTTGGTTAATTTCTATTGAAATTTTGTGGGAATAGATGAAACAACCTCCTATCCGCATTGAAACAATGTTTACTCTCTATTTGTCCTTATATTCCTCCAAAACTCCCACAAAATCCATACAAGTCCCAGAAATGAGAGACGGGTGCAATTGCTTGTGTTTTGAATGCAAGAGTACATTCTTGTCGTTTTTCGGTAGAAAACGCTGGGTGACACACTATCCGCAACTTATAAAGAAAACATTGAGCGTTTGAGGCCAAGAATGACCTCCTCATCCATTATAGTGAGCTGCAACCAGAAATAAAAAAAATTCTTTTAAACCTTCAATTTTGGGCAAACGTCTGGTAATTCCAATTAAAATTTTGTGGGAATATCTCCTATCCACATTGAAACAATGTTGACTCTCCGTTTGTCCTTATATTCCTCCAAAACTCTCACAATATCTATGCGAGTCCCAGAAATCAGACACGGGTGCAATTGCCAGTGTTTTGAATGCAAGTGTAAATACTTGTAGTTTCGCTGTAGAAAACAATGGTGACGCACTATCCGAAGCTCGGGAACGAAGATTTCGACCGTTTGAGGCCTAGAATGCCTACCTTCATCCATTAGAGTAAGCTAGGACTGCCAGAAACCAAAAAATACTTCAAACCTGCTATTTCGGGCAAACATTGGGTAATTCCAATGGAAATTTCGTAGGAATAGAGGAAACAATCTCCAATCCGTATTGAAATAACGTTTACTTCTCCATTTGTCCTTATATTCCTGTAAAACTCCCACATAATCCAATCAAGTCCCAGAAATCAGAGCCGGGTGCACTTACTTGTGTATTGAATGCAGGAATAAATTATTATAGTTTTCCTAAAGAAATCGATGTTGACGCACTATTCGAAGCTCAGGAACGAATATTTTGATCATTTGAGGCCTAGAATGATCTCCATTATCTATTAGAGTGAGCTAGGATTGCCAGAAACCGAAAAATGCTTCAAACATGCTATTGTGGGCAAACGTTGGGTAGTTCCAATTGAAATTTTCTGGGAATAGTGGAAACAACCTCATATCCGCATTGAAACAATGTTTACTCTCCATTTGTCTTTGTATTCCTCCCGAACTCCCACGAAATCCTTGCGAGTCCCAGAAATCAGAGACGGTGGCAATTGTTTGTGTTTTGAATACAACAGTAATCCTTGTGGCTTTCCAACAGAAATCGATGGTGACGCACTATCCGAAGCTAAAGAATTAAGATTTCGACCGTTTGAGGCCTAGAATGGTCTCCATCATCCATTAGAGTGAGCAAGGGCAGCCAGAACCCAAAAAACCCTTCAAACCTGCTATTTTGGGCAACCGTTGGGTAATTCCAATTGAAATTTCGTGGCAATAAAGGAAACACCGTCCTATTTGTATAAAAATAACGGTTACTCTCTATTGTCCTTATATTCCTCCAAGACTCCTACAAAATCCTTGTGAGCCGCAGAATCAGAGACGAGTGCAATTACTTGTGTTTAGAATGCAAGAGAAAATTCTAGAAGTTTTTCTATAGAAACGATGGTGACGCACTATCCGAAGCTCAGGAACAAAAATTTGGATCATTTGAGGCCTAGAATGGCCTCCTTCTTTAATTAGAGCAAGCTAGGGCAGCCAGAAATTGAAAAATGTTTCAAACCTGTTATTTTGGGGCAGTGGATGGGTAATGCGAAATTGAAATTTTGTGGGAATAGAGGAAACGACCACTACTCCACATAGAAACAACGTTTACTCTCCATTTTTTTCGTATATTCCTCCCACTCCCACGAAATCCGCACGAGTCCCAGAAATCAGAGATGTGTGCAATTGCTTGTCTTTTGAATGCAAGGGTAATTTATTAGTAGTTTTTCGGTAGAAAACGATGGTGACGCACTTTATCGAAGATCAGAAACACATATTTCGATCTTTTGAGGCCAAGAATATCATCCTTCATCCACTAGAGTGAGGTAGGGCTACCAGAAACCGAAAAAGCTACAAACCTGCTATTTTGGGCACACCTTGGGTAATTTCTATTGAAATTTTGTGGGA
>JAULAV010009807.1:0-27765 GCA_030789695.1 Scilla litardierei
AAGCCAAAATTAGGCAAAAAAAATCATATCAAACAATTCATATCTTCCAAAAATGCAGAAAATAGCCCCAAGCTCATAAAAATTCACAAACAATTTCTGTTTGAACCGGGGAAACGCCATCTTCAACAGAAAAATAAGAGAAGATAAACTGAAATGATAAATTTATATCTTTTAATAAAAAGATCCAATATTCCATAAAATTTAGAAAATAGCACCGATCACATAAAATTCAGGAAAAATGTTCGTTGGAACCGAGAGATCGCCATTTTCAATAGAAAAATAAGAGAAGACAAAATTAGAACCTAAAAAATCATGTCATTTAATATATAGACCCATATCTTCCACAAAATATAGAAAATAGCACCAAGCTCACAAAATTGCTATATTCATTAGAAAAAATCTGAGAAGACAAAATCAAACCAAAAATTATATCATTTATAAAACAATCCACATCATCCAAAAAATGCATAAAATAGCATTGATCTCAGAAAAATCGACAAAATGTCAGTTGCAACAGTGAGATCACCATCAACTTAAAAATAAGAGAAGACAAAATTAGGCCAAAGGTGATATCATTTAATAAAAAGATCCATATCTTCTAGAAAATGCAGAAAATAGCCCCGAGCTCAGAAAAATCTACAAAATGTCAGTTGGAACCGGAAGATCGAAATTTTCAACTTTAAAAAATAAGAGAACAAAAATTTAGCCAAAAAATCATATCATTTAATAAAACTATTTATATCTTCCAGATAATGTAGAAAATAGGCCGAAGCATAGAAACATAAGATAAGCAAAACTTAGATTATAAAAATCATGTCATTTAATAAAAATCTCCATATCTTCCAGAAAATGTAGAAAATAGCCCCGAGCTTAAAAATCTGCAAATTGTCTATTGGAACGAGGAGATCGCCATTTTCAATAGAAAATAAGAGAAGACAAAATAAGGGTAATAAAATCATATCATTTAATATAAAGATACATGTCTTCCAGAAAATGTAGAAAATAGCACCAAATTCAAAAAAATCCGCAAAAAGATCCGTTGGAATCGAGAGATCGCACTCTTTAACTTAAAAATATGAGATGGCAAAATTAGGCCAAAAAATCATATCATTTAATAAAACGATCCATAACTTCCAAAATTTTAGAAAATAGCCCGGAGCTCAGAAAATATGTTAAAATGTATGTTGGAACGGGGAGATCGCCATCAACTGAAAACTAATAAAAGACAAAATTAGGCCAAAAAATCATATCATTTAATAAAAAGATCCATATCTTCCAGGAAATGTTGAAAAATTGTTTCGAGCTCAGAAAAATCCGCCAAAATGTCTGTTGAAACCAGGAAATTGACATTTGAACTGAAAAACAGGAGAAGACAAAATTATGCCAAAAAATTATATCATTTAATAAAAAGAAACATATCTTCCAGAAAATGTAGGAATAGCCCTAAACTCACAAAAATCCACAAAAATGTCCGTTGGAAACTGGAGATCGCCATCCTCAACTAGAAAGTAAGAAAAGACAAAATTAGGCTAAAATATCATATCATTTAATAAAACAATCCATATCTTCCAAAAATGTGGAAAATAGGCCGGAGATCAGAAAAATCTGCAAACATGTCTATTGGAACCGAAAGATCGCCATCTTCAATGGAATTTAAGAGAAGACAAAATTAGGCCAAAAATAATATCATTTAATAAAATGATCGTTATCTTCAACTGGAAAATAAGAGAAGACAAATTTAGGATAGAAAAATCATAGCAATTAATAAAAAGATCCTTATCTTTCATAAAATGTATAAAATAGCACCAAGCTCAAAGAATGAAAAATAAATATCTTTTCCTTTGAAGATGGCGATATTCAGATTACGACGGACATTTTTATAGATGAAGATGGCGATTTCCACGTTCCAAATTTTGTATTCTCTTATCTTTCAATTGAAGATGTCGATTTTCCAATTCCAACAGACATTTTTGGCATAATTGTGACTTCTTTAATATCATTTAATAAAACGGTCCATATATTCTAGAAAATATGGAAAATATCCCAGAGCTCATATATATCTGCAAAAAATGTCCGTTGGACCCGGGAGATCGCCAACTTCAACTGGAAACTAAGAGAAGACAAAATTAGGCCAAAAAAATCATATCATTTAATAAAAAGATTCATATCTTCCATAAAATGTAGAAAAATTGCCACAAGGTCAAAAAAATCCGCCAAAATGTCCATTTGAACTGGGAAATCGACATATTCAACTGAAAAACTGGAAAGACAAAATTAGGCTAAAAATCATATCGTTTAATAAAAACATATCTTCAAGAAAATTAGTAGAAATAGCCCCAAACTCAGTAAAAAATCCGCAAAAAATGTCCGTTGAAAACTGTAGATCGCCATCTGCAACTACAAAAATAAGAAAAGACAAAATTAGGCGAAAATATCATATCATTTAATAAAAATCCATATCTTCCAAAAATGTGGAAAATAGGCCGGAGCTTATAAAAATCTACAAAAAATGACCATTGGAACCAGATGATCGCCGTCTTCAACTGGAATATAAGAGAAGACAAAATTAAGGCAAAAATCATATCATTTAATTAAACGATCGTCATCTTCAACTGGAAAAAAGAAAAGACAAATTTAGGAATGAAAAATCATATCAATTAATAAAAAGATCTTTATCTTTCATAAAATGTATAAAATAGCACCAAGCTCAAAAAATGATATATAAATCTTTTCAGTAGAAGATGGAAATATCCCGGTTACAACGTACATTTTTATAAATAAAGATGGCGATTTCCATGTTCCGAATTTTTTCTTCTCAAATCTTTCACTTGAAGATGGCGATTTACCGGTTCTAACGAACCTTTTTGCCTAAATTTGTCTTATTTAATATCATTTAATAAAAGATCCATATATTCCAGAAAAAATGAGGACAATATCCCGGACCTCAGAAATATCTGAAAAAATGTCCGTTGGAATCGGAAGATCGTCAACTTCACCAAGAAATTAAGAGAAGACAAAATTAGGCCAAGAAATCATATCATTTAATAAAAAAGTCCATATCTTGTAGAAAATGTGGAAAATAGCCCGGAGCTTAGAAAAATATGCAAAAAGTCCGTTGGAACCGGGATCGCCATCTTCAACTTAAAAATAATAGAAGATAGACTTAAGCTATAAAAATCATATCATTTAATAAAAAGATCCATATCTTTCATAAAATAAAGAAAATAGCATAATGTCCTGAAAATCTGCAAAAATATCAGTTAGAACCGGGAGATTGCTATGTTCAACTAAAAAAAATAAGAGAAGACAAAATTAGGCAATAAAAACATAACAATAAAAATAAAGATTCTTATTTTCCATAAAATGTAGAAAAATCCCCAAGCTCTGAAAAATCCTCAAAAACATCCGTCTGAACCGGGAGAGTGCAAAATTTAACGAAAAACAAAGAAAACAAAATGAGGCCAAAATATCATATCATTTAATAAAACGATAGATATCTTCCAGATAATACAGAAAATAGCCTGGAGCTCAGAAAAATCCTCAAAAAATATCCGTGGGAACCGAGAGATCGCCATTATTAATGAAAAATCTAAGAGAAGACAAAATTAAACAAAACATCATAGGTAAAACAATCGTTATCTTCCAAAAAATAGAAAATAGCTCCGAGGTCAGAAAAATCTGCAAAAATTTCAGTTCGAAACGAAAAACCGCCATTTTCATGTGAAAAATAAGAGAAGACGAACGTAGGCGATAAAAATCATATCATTTAATAAAAAATCCATATCTACAATAAAATGTAAAAAATAGCCATGAGTTTAGAAACATCAGCAAAAATTTCCGTTGGAACCGAGAGATCGCCATCATCAATTGAAAAATAAGAGAAGACAAAATTAGGCTAGAAAATTCATATCCTTTATTAAAAAGATCCATATCTTTCAGAAAATGTTGGAAATAGTCCGTAGTTCAGAAATATCGGCCAAAATGTCCATTAGAACTGGAAAATCACCATCTTCAACTGAAAAAAAATAAGAGAAGACATAAATTAGGCTACAAAAATCATTTAATGTAATAAAAAGATCCATATCTTCCATAAAATGTAGAAAATAAATTTGAGCTCAGAAAAATCCAAAAAAATATTCGTTGAAACCGGGAGATCGCAATCTTCAACTTGAAAAATAAGAGAAGACAAAATTAGGCCAAAATATCATATCATTTCATAAAACGATCCATATCTTCCAAAAATGGGGAAAATGGGCCGGAGCTCAAAAAAATCCGCAAAAATCTCTGTTGGAACCAGGTGATTGCCATCTTCAACTACAATATAAGAGAAGACAAAATTAGCCCAAAAATCATATCATTTCATAAAACAATCGTCTTCTTCAACTAGAAAATAAGAGAAGAATAATCTAGGATAGAAAAATCATATCAATTAATAAAATATCCATATCTTTTATAAACTGTATAAAATACAACCAAGCTCAGAAAATGATACATAAAAATCTTTTCAGTTGAAGATGGTGATATCCCGGTTACAACGGACATTTTTAAAGTTGAAGGTGGCGATTTTCTTGTTCCGAATTTTTTCTTCTCTTATATTTCAGTTGACAATGGCAATTTGCCCGTTCCAACGGACATTTTTGGCCTAATTTTGTATTCTCTGATTTCATTTAATAAAACAAGCCATATATTCCAGAAAATATGGAAAATATCTCGGAGCTCTAAAATATCCGCAAAAATATCTGTTGGAACTGGGAGATCGCCAACTTTAACTTGAAATTAAGAGATCGCCAAAATATTATAATTTAAAAAAGATTCATATATTCCAGAACATTAGAAAATAGCCCCGAAGTCAAAATAAGAGAAGACAAAATTAGGCAAAAATCATATTATTTAATAAAAAGATCCATAACTTCCCAAAACATATAAGAAAATAGCACCGCTCTTAGAAAAATCCGCAAAATTGTCCGTTGGAAACGAGAGATCACCTTCTTCAACTTAAAAATTAGAGAAAACAAAATTAGGTTATGAAAATCATATCATTTAATTTAAAAATTCATATCATACAGAAATTGTAGAAAATAGCTCGGAGCTCAGAAAGATCTGCAAAAATGTCCGTTGGAACCGGGAGATCTCCATCTTCAATTAAGAAAAATAAGAGAAGACAAAATTAGGCCAAAAATCAAATCATTTAATAAAAAGATACAAATAGCCGAAAAATTTAGAAAATAACCCCGAGGTTAGAAAAATCTGCAAAAATGTCCATTGTAACCGGGATATCTCCATCTTCAACTAAAAAAATAAGAGAAGACAAATTTAGTCTATAAAAATCATATCATTTAAGAAAAAGATCCATATCTTTGATGGAATGTAGAAAATAGTTCCGAGCTCAGAAAAATCGGCAGAAATATCCGTTAGGACCAGAAGATAGCTATCATCAACTTAAAAATAAGAGAAGACAATCTTAGGCAATAAAAACCATATCATTTAATAATAAGATTCATATATTCAATAAACTGTAGAAAATAGCTTTGAACAAAGAAAAATCTCCAAAAATTTCGTTGGAACTGGGAGATCGCCATATTCAACTGAAAAAAGGGAAGACAAAATTGGGCCAAAATAACATCGTTTAATAAAATGATCCACAACTTTCAAAAATTGTGGAAAATAGCCTGGAGCTCAGAATAATTCGCAGAAATGTTCGTCGAAAGCGAGAGATCACCATCTTCAAGAAAAAAATAAGAGAAGACAAAAATTTGGCCAAAAAATCATATCAATTAATAAAAAGTCCATATCTTTCAGAAAATGGAAAATAGCCCAGAGCTAAGAAAAATCTGCAGAAATGTTTGTTGGAACCCGTAGAATGTCATCTTCAACTCAAAAAAAATAAGAGAAGACAAAATTAGGCTAAAAATAATTTCCTATAATATAATGAAACAAATCTTTCCGAAAATATGGAAAATAGCTCCGAGCTCAGAAAAAACTTCAAAAATGTTTGTTAGAACCAGGAGCTCGCTATCTTCAATTGAAATATTTGAGAAGACAAAATCAGGCTATAAAAATCATATCATTTAATACAAATATCCATATCTTACAGAAAATGTAGAAAATAGCTCGAGCTTAGTAAAATCTGCAAAAGTCCCTTTAACCCGGGAGATCACCATCTTCAACTTAAAAAAGAGAAAACAAAATTAGGCCAAAATATCATATCATTTAATAAAAAGATTCATATCCTCCATAAAAGTATAAAATAGCACCAAGCTCAGAAACATCGACACAAATGTCCGTTGGAATTAGGAGATCACCATCTTCATGTGAGAATTAAGAGAAGACAAAATTAATCAAAATAATAATAATAAGATCCATATCTTCCATAAAATATAGAAAATAGTCGCGAGGTCAAAAAAACCGCAAAAATATCCGTTGGAACAGAGAGATCACCATCTTTAACTAAAAATTATCTTTAACTGAAAATTAGAGAAGACAAACTTAGGCTATACAATCATATCATTTAATTAAAAGAATCTTATCTTTAATAAACTGTAGAAAATAGCTTCGAGCACTTAAAAATCCACAAAATGTTCGTTGGAACCTGGAGATAGCCATCTTCAATCGAAAAACAAGAGAAGACGAAATTAGAATACAAAAATCATATCATTTAATTCAAAGATTAATATATCTTAAGAAAATTTAGAAAGTTGCCCAGAGCTGAGTAAAATCTGTAAAAATGTCTAGTGGAATGGTGAGATCGCCATCTTCAACAAAAAAACAGAAGACAAAATTGGGCCAAAAATCATTTCGTTTAATAAAAATATTCGTATCTTCCAAAAAATGTAGAAAATAGCCTCAAGTCAAAAAATCCGAAAAAATGTCCGTTGGAACTGGGAGATCGTCATCTTCAACTGAAAAAAATTAGAGAAGACAAATTTATGCTATAAAAATCGTATCATTTATTAAAAAAATCCAAATCTTCAATAAATTGTAGAAATAGCCCCGAGTTTAGAAAAATCTGCAAAAATGTCTGTTGGAAATTGGAGATCGCTATATTCAACTGAAAAATAGGAGAAGACAAAATTTGGTTATAGAAATTATATCATTTGATATTAAGATTAATATCATACAGAAAATGTAGAAAATATTTGAAAATAAGAAAAATCTCAAAAATGGTCGTGGGAACCGAGAGATCGCCATCGTCATTTGAAAAATAAGAGAATACAAACTTAGGCTATAAAAATCATATCATTTAATAAAAAGGTACATATCTTCCAGAAAATTAAGAAAATAGCTAGGATCTCAGAAAAATATGTAAAAATATTTGTTCGAACCAGGAGATCGCCATTTTCAATTAATAATAAGAGAAGACAAAATTAGACCAAAAAATCATAAAATTTAATAAAAAGATCCATATCTTCCATAAAATGTATAAAATAGCCCAGAGCTCAGAAAAATCTGCAAAAAATATCTGTTAGTACCGAGAGATCTCCATTTTCAACTTAAAAATAAGATAAGGAAAAATTAGGCTACAACAATCATATTATTTAATAAAAATATCCATTTCTTTCATAAAATGTAGAAAATAGCCCCGAGCTCAAAAAAATCCGCAAAAATGTTTGTTAGAACCGGAAGATCACAATCTTCTACTGAAAATAAGAGAATATAAAATTAGGCTATGAAAATCATATCATTTACTATATATATCCATATTTTCTAGAAAATATAGAAAATAGCCCCGATCTCAGAAAAACCTGTAAATGTCCGCTAAAATCTGCATCTTCAATACAAAAAGAAGAGAAGACAAAATTAGGCCAAAAATCTTTTCACTTAATAAAAAGATGCATATATTTAAGAAAATGTAGAAAATAGCACCGAGCTAAGAAAAATCTTCAAAAATATCCGTTGGAACCGGGAGATTGCTATCTTCAACTTAAAAATAAGAGAAGGCAAAATTAGTATATAAAAATCATATCATGCAATATATAAATCCATATTGTACAGAAATTTTAGAAAATAGCCTGGAGCTCAGAAAATCCGCACAAATATCCGTTGTGTTTCAGGGTGTTTTCTCACCACAGATTGGTTGATTGGAGGGCCGAAGGTCAACGCTGTCATGCTGAGCACACGTGGCCTCTGGGAGATGGGCGTAGCTCGTTCGGCTTCAGTGAAGAGCGTGCGGATCCGAGCGTCGGCATGCCGAAGAGGGTCCTCGGTAAGGAGACGGCCTTCGTATGGGGTGGAGATGGGTAAGCTCGGGGCGAGTGCGTTCGACTCTGGGTTGGTTGGATGTCGAATGGTAGCCTCAGTGTGGCAGGATCTAACTTGACCTGAACAGATGAGAAAGCTCGTCAGGGGGTCGGACCTTGGTTTCGACCAAATCCCCTCAGATACCTAAGTCAGAACGGATCTGAAGGATACTCGGCGGGATCGGTATGGCTACGTGGAGGCTGATACACGAGTCCTCGGTCCGAGCTGTGGAGGAGAATTATCAAGTGGAAGATAAGGTCGAGTAAGAGGAATACCTCAGTGTTTTGGGTATCCAGGAAGTGTCCTTTTGCACGTTGTCCCTCGGGTCGCTTTATAAGAATCTTCCCCAGCCACATTTCCTCGATGTCCTCTTATCTTGCCCCGGTCATCCGCCCTTTAACGGTGCCTTCATGGGTCATGAAGGTGGACGTAATAGAGCCCATTAATGGTGATTAAGGGGGTGCACTTTAAGGGGAGTGGTTAACTCTTGCTAGCATGGGTCAGTGGTTGTGTCCGCTTCGGTCCAAGGCTGGCCCAGCTCTGATTCTTCGTGGGGGCCTCGTTCTCCCCAGGCTGGGGGTTTGCATCATAGGCTTGGGTCGTTATAGCCCATCATGGGAGGGCTGTATCAATTGCCCCCATCGCTCGGGCCATTCGGATCATGACGGTTCGGTCCGAGGGATGTGATTCGTGTAGTTTTGACAGGTGCATCAGTCGAGGCAATGGCATTGAATGAAGGTCATCATAGCACTGCCATTTGGAAATTCTCCTACCACTGGGAGCGGGATTCGAAGCACTGTGCCTCGCGGGATGTCGACGTGTGTGCACAAGTGGACGACTCGTGATGGAGCATGGGGATTCGGGGGAGCGGTATAAAGGGATGTGGTTGCCTTGCATATGAAGGTTCTACTCTTTCAACGCGATCTTCTTCTCTCCTTCATCCCTTTTGTCTGCCCCAGCTTTTCTCTACTCCGCATTCTGTGTCCCTCATCGTCCTCTTCCTCTGCCTCCGATGCATGTCGGCCGACTACTACCGTCGCACCAGTTAAGCCCCGACGATCGGTCTCAGAGATCCGCTGCCATGTGGGTGACCTCTCCGGGGTGCCCCCAAGGTGATGGCATGGCCATCAGCGGTTTGTGCTACCTCGATTCGGTTGTTGCGTTCCAAATATCTCATCCCCCTGTGTTCCACCCAGGCCCCTGAGAAGGATGAGAGAGTATGCTTTCCGGGTCGTTGCGAAGTCGGGGTGTATGAACAGAGCTTCCGGTTTAGGCTGCGATTCCCTCTTCAACCCTTCGTCGTCGTGTTCGTGAGGGCCTATGGCCTTGCCCTATGCCAGTTCTGTTTCAATGCCTTCGGGTCTTTGGTGGGGTTCATCATGCTCTGCTTGCTCAACAGGATAGAGCCGACCCTCTACCTTTCTGCCCAATTTTTCCGCATGAGCCATCACAATTCAAGCGCCTGGCTCTACATCAGTGCCCGCCCAAAGAAGAGCTTGGTGTTGGGGTTGCCGACTTCCGTGAAACATTGGAAGGGGGTACGACTTCGTGGGTTCCCCACAGAGGTGGATTTTCCGGTCCGATGGAGGAAAACGAGCTTGATGAGCCTTGAGTTGGGGATCTCACTGATGCATAGGCCAAGGCGTTCGACACTTTGTTAGTCGTCCTTGTCGCCAACCAAAAGATTGATGTCCTCTTCTCGGACCATGTCTTGAGGAGGACCGTGTGGCCTATCGGTGAGTCTTCTTGGAATCCCAGGTTGGGAGGGTTTATTGAACGGATCATGCTCAAGTAAGATCGTCTCCTTATCTCGTCTTTCTTTGCAGGTAGGTTTGGCCAGGGCCCTTCTCAGCCCTCTATTCTGGTCTCCGTGCTAGATCCCAGCCCTTAGAGGGGGATCATGTTTTGGAGGTATGGAGGAAGCCGCACGTCAGGCCCCCGGAGTGGGTGCGAAGCAGACGAGGGAGCAGGTGCCACTAGCTTAGGGGGCGAGCGGAAGAAAGGCCAGGTCCTTGTTGTGGTCGGGGCGCTCCCCTCCTTGAGGCTCCTATCTAACCTTGCCAGACGAATGATACATGGCCTTTGAGCGGCCCTTCGGCTTCCCGCTTGGGGTCGCTTCTGGAGGACTACAAGCGGTCCTTGGGCGTATTCAGGTCGGTCGAGGCCGATCTACCGCGATCTAGAGAGGGGTTACTCACTCCTTGCTTTCATGTGGGACTGAAGGAGTCCATCGTCTTCGATTGGGGGGTTATGACTCGGTTGGCTGAGAATTTTTGCCTGCCTCAGGACCAATCGGTGTTGGATAGGGTGAGAGGCGATCGACTTGCGGCCTTCGTTATACAGGCCGTCCAGCATGTAAGGCTTTACGTTGTAGCATGTTCACCCTTTGTAGGGGCCTCTAACTTTTGTCTTCCCTTCGACGTAGTTGTCCTCGGTCGGTCTTTCGATGAGGTGCCAATCCATGGTGCTCTCGGATGCAAAGTCAGGTCTCGCCCAGAAGTCGTTAGCAGGGTAGGATGCTGACGAGGCGACCCAGGAGGCCGAGGTGTGCATCAGGTCGTTGGAGACCTGAATCTCCAAGCTCTCGATCGACCTGGAGAGGTCGGACATGGAGAGGGCTTTGGCGCTAGCCAAGAAGTCGAAGGCCGAGGATAGGATCGCCAAGTTGGAGAAGGCCACCGAGGTAAGAGAGTTTGGCGGTCCGACGGAGGAGACCTAGATCAAGGAGCTCGAAGGGCTCCTGGAGGCGGTGGAGGAGAGGGAGCGCGTTCTCCTGGCCAGGCTCAACACAAGCTCTTAGGAGATCGAGAAAGAGCGGGCGGGGCATCTGCATCATGTCATGGCCTTCGAGGCCTGGATTAAGGCGCTAGAAGCAATGGATCCCGCACAAATCACCAAGGAGGCCGTGGACGAGTCGTCACGACCTTCGTTGCCATGGGGATGTATGAGGCCTTTGAGAGGGGGTTCGCCCATTGCCGAAGCGAGATCAAGCAGAGATTCCATCATTTAGGGATCTCGTTTGATGAGCTTCGGATGGATTCCAAGGGCAAGGAGGAGGTTGGCGCCATCTGTTTAGAGGGTGCCAATCAGCCGAATGATGTTCCTGCAGATGCTCCAGCCTCCCTGGAAGGAGAAGGGGCTTAGCCCATCAGCTTTCTGTTTTGTCGCTCTGTACATGACTATTTAGGCATTTTGCCGCTTCTGTAATATACAGGTTTATGTTGATCAAATTGTTTTCTGAGAAAGCTTTCCTCTTTTGCACTGTGATGGTATGCCCCCTCCAACAATTCCAGTGGGGATGTTTGAGCAGACTGGCTTAGGGTAATCATGTCGACCTACTTTATGCTCGGTCCGCTGGTCCGATGCCAAGGGAATGTTCTCTAGTTTGCGGCTGAACGGATGTTCGCCCGTTGAAGGGTTGCCTTCGGCCTTACGGTCGAATGGGTGATCGGCTTGCTGGAGGACTTGCCCCAGCCTTACAATCGATCAGGTGATCGTCATTCTAGGGGACTTACCCATAGCCTTATGGTCGATCGGGTGATTGGCCTGCTGAGCGAGTTGCCCCTAACCTTAAGGTCGATTGGATGAACAGCCTGCTATGGGGAGTTTCCCCCAGCCTTATGGTCGATTGGGTGACCAGCTTGCTGGGGGAGTTACCCCAGCCTTATGGTCGACTGGGTCGATCGACCAGCTGGGGAAGCTACCCCCAGGCTTATAGTCGATCGATTGATCGGCCTGCTGTGGGAGTTTCCCACAGCCTTATGAACGATCGGGTGATCGTCTTGCTGGAGGACTTGCCCCCAGCCTTATAGACGATTGGATGATCGGCCTGCTGGGGGAGTTGCCCCAGCCTTATAATCGATCGGGTCAGTCGAGCAGCTGGGGGACTACCCAGGCTTACGGTCGATCGAGGGATCGGCCTGCTGGGGGAGTAGCCCTAGCCTTATGGTTGATCGGGTCGGTCGGCCAGCTGGGAGAGTTACCCCCAGGCTTAGAGGTCGATCGAGGGATCGGCCTACTAGGGAGATGCCCCCAGCCTTACAATCGATCTATGGATCGGCCTACTGGGGGAGCTGTCCCCAGCCTTACAGTCGAGTCGTTGAATAATGTTAGCCAGTAGTACCTTTTCCTTAAGATCTTCATGGCGGCCATCTTACCCCCGTGGTGGTTTCTGCAGATCCCTTCGTGGATCTCCCAGATGATGTAGTCAGCCTCCTGTGGCCCGAGGCACTTAAGGTAGGGGAGGACGTCAGTCTTCGTCCAGCGCCTTCTGTATATCACTCCCTCGTGAAGCACATATCGGAGGGATTTTCGTTCCAGCATCCGACGCTCGACTTGGTCTGTTAGGACTTCTCCAGCGGTCAGGTACCACATGATTGGGTCCATCCAGGTGGGTTCTGCATCGATGACCATCAGCTCTTTTATCTCCGTGCTGGGGGTGTGGAGACTCTCGATGTAGATGGTGCGACCCAATTCCTTAAGAGAAGAGGAGACCAGCTTCGATAGAGCATTTGCACGGGCGTTCTCTGATCATGGCAGGTGGAGGGCCTCGATGCATTTGAACCTGGATGATAATGACGACCCCGCTTCCCGCCTGAGTCACCGAACCATCTACGTGGACTACCCACGCATCTTTGTCCCCTGGTTGATTGGAAAGAACGACGTCACCAAAAGGAAAGACAAAGGTTGAGGTGTTACCATGTTCAGGCTTGTCTCCTCAGGGGGGTCCTCCATTTACGGTGCATTCAGCGATGAAGTCCGACAGTGCCTTCCCCTTGATGGCCATCCGCGGCTTATATCGGAGGTCGAACTCACTCAGCACTATTCCCCAATTCAACATCCTCCCCATTCGATCGAACCTATTAAGGTTCTGTTCGAGCTGGCAGTCGATTAGGATCAGGATCATGTAGGCTTGGAAGTAGGGTCGGATTCATCACGCCGTGAGCACAAGGGCATAGGCAAGTTTCTCCATGGGGCTGTATCGCCCATCCGCGGCCCTTTGAGACCAGGATTTGGTCGTTTGAGACCAGGATTGACCGATTTCTGGCATTAGAGTAAGCAGGGGCAACCAGAAATAGAAAAATTCTTCAACCTGGCTATTCGGAGCAGCCATGGGGTTATCCCAATCGAAATCCCATGGAAACTAATGAAAAGTAGCTTCTCTTCACATAGAAACCATAGACGCTCCTCGTTTGGCCTCTTATTTCCTCACAACGCCTACGAAATCCGCGCTAGTCCCAGAAATATTTAACGGTGGCAATTGCATGTGCATTGAACTAGTAAGTGGATTCTTATCATTTTCCCATGAAAAGCAATGGTGAAGCACTATCGATGTCATATGAGCCAAGAATTTGGTCATTTGAGATTTGGATTGGCCGATTTCTAGTATTTGTAAAAGCAGGGACTGTGAGAAATAGAAATATTCTTCAATATCGCTATTCGAAGAAACTGTAGGATTATCCCAGTAGAAATCTCATGGGAAAACATGAAAACAACCTCCTTTTCACATAGAAGCCATGTACGCTCTTCATTTGGTCTCTTATTTACCCACAATGCCTGCGGAATCCTTGCAAATCCACAAAATCATTAACAGTGGCAATTGCATGTGTATTTAACCTGTGAATGGATTCTTATCGTTTTCCCAGGGAAAGCTATGGTGATGCACTATCGTATAAGGCCTGGATTTGCCGATTTCTGGCAGTAGTGTAAGCCGGGGCTTCTCAACACCTCTATCTGGAACAACCATGGGGTTATCCCAATAGAAATCTCATGAGAAATCATGAAAACAACCTCCTCTTCACATAGAAACCACGGACGCTCCTCATTTGGCATCTTATTTTTCCACGATGCATGCAAAATCCGTGCGAGTACCAGAAATCTTTAACTGTGGTAATTGCATGTGTATTGAATCAGTGAGTGGATTCTTATAGTTTTTCCATTGAAAGATATGGTGATGTGCTATCGATATCATATGAGCAAGGAATTTGGTTGTTTAAGGCATGGATTGGCCGATTTCTAGCATTAGTGTAAGTTGGGGATGCCAGAAATTGAAATTTTTTCAACGCCGCTATTCAGAGCAACCGTGGGGTTATCCTAATTGAAATCTCATGAGAAACCATCGAAACTATCTCCTCTTCACATAGAAACCACGGATGCTCCTCATTTGGCCCCTTATTTTTTCCCACGTCGCCTGCAAAATCCGTTCAAGTCCTAGAACTCGTTAATGGTGGTAATTGCATGTGTACTAAGCCTGTGAGTGAATTCTTATCGTTTTTCTATGGATAACGATGGTGATGCCCTATCGATGTCCTAGGAGCCAAGAATTTGGTCGTTTGAGACCTGGATTGGTCGATTTCTGGCATTAAGGGAAGCATGGACAGCCAGAAATAAAAAATGCTTCAACATTGCTATTCAAAGCAACCGTGGGGTCATCTCAATCGAAATCTCATGGAAATTTATGGAAATTACATCCTCTTCACATAGAAACCATGGACGATCCTCATTTGGCCTCTTATTTTCCCACAACGTCTGTGAAATTCGTGCGAGTCCCAGAAATCATTAACGATGGAAATTGCATGTGTATTGAACCCGTGAGTGGGTTCTTATCATTTTTCCCATGAAAAGCGATGGTGATGCACAATCGATATCATAGGAGCAAAGAATTCAGTCATTTGAGGCCTGTATAGGCCTATTACTGGCAATAGTGTAAGCTGGGGATGCTAGAAATCGAAAACATTTTCAACACCGCTATTCAGTGCAACCATGGGAATATGCTACTCGAAATCTTATGGAAAATCGTGAAAACTACCTCCTCTTCACATTGAAACCAGGGACATTCTTAATTTGTCCTCTTATTTCCCTACGACGCCTGTGAAACACGTGCGAGTCACAGTAATTTTTAACAGTGGCAAGTGCATGTGTATTGAACTCATGAGTGGATTCTTATCTTATTTCCACGGAAAGCGATGGTGATGCCCAATCGATGTCACAGAAGCCAAGAATCCGATCGTGTGAGGCTTGAATTGGTTGATTTTAGCATTAGTGTAAGCCTTTTTTGGATAAGGTAAGTATTATAACCAAAAAACCTATATACACAAGCACATGGGCATACCTTTAAAAATAAAGTTAGGGACAGACCCCTAACAATAATAGAAAGCTAGACAGCTGGTACAAATATTATCGGTGCCTTACAGTAAAACACGACTGAAAGACCCAAAACTAATCAAAAACACTATCAAAAAATCCCCAGGAGCATTGTAGCCCTTTATTCTCCATGGAAGCAACCACCCCTTCTAAGGAATCAAAACGAGTACATACTGAGAATTTGACATACTCAACCAGCTGGGACATACATCTAGGTAGCTCATCATGTAATCGAGAATTACGCTCCCTCCAAATAGCATAAACTGCCGCTGCTAGCATAAGACATAATCATACCACGAAAAGATGTGTGACTGAATCCTCATATCCAAGAAATAGTCTCAGACCATGAACGTGGTTCCCAAGGAAGGTTAATTTGACAAGCAAGGAACGCCATATGTACTCGGTGAAGGAACAATTAAAGAATAGATGCTCCACATCGTCATACCCCGCACCACACAAAACACAACGAGCCTCAGAAATGCATCCATACCTAAGTAGCTTATCTTGAGTAGTAAGAGCATCTCGAATAGCTAACCATAGAATAAAAGCATGACTATGAATCATCCGCTTATGTCAAACCACCTTCCATTAGTCAACCAAGGGAGATCGAGGCCTTAAAAGTTTATAAGCAATGCGAATTGAAAACATTCCTGCAGAATCTAGCCACTCCAATTCATCAGTACGGTTCGAATCAGGATTAAAATGAGCAGGTATATCAGAACGCAACTGTTTCAAATCTGGAGATTGTGTAGAATGCCAACACCATTCCTTACAATTCACAAGGGCATTCATAGTAGTATTATGACCCAATCCAGAATCATAAATAATATGATATCCAAAAGTTTCCACAAGAGGGCTAAGAGGATGCCAATTATCAAACCATAATGAAATATTACGGCCATCACCGACTGAAACCTCATATGTGTGCGAATAAATGGACGGAGACTCAGAATCTTTCTCCAACGCCAAGAGCAATCACCTGGACATGTCACCTCCCATTTACTCCGTCCCCTCAGAAGATAGTAATAAACCCAAGAACACTGCACAGAGTCAGGAGGACGAGAACAAAATAACCAAAGATGTATCATAATAGCGGCCTTGTTCCAATGCTCCATACTCTTAATTTCCAAACCACCTTCCTCGAAAGGCAAGCAAACAGAATCCCAAGAAAACTTAGCCCTTCCAGACAACAAATCAGTACCCTTCCAAATGAAAGATCGAAGAGTAGAAATAACCTGCCGAAGGACTGCCTTCGGAAGGATAAACATGGAAGCCCAATATATATTAATGGAGAACAGCACCGACTTAATAAGTTGGAGTCTACCTGCAAATGACAAAGCACGATAAACCCAACTCTGAGCTCTAACTACAATACGCTCTACTAAAACACTGCAATCCGCGGCCTTCAGTTTAGTCAATTAAAGGAACACCAAGGTAACGCACAGGCAAAGTACACTCTTTATACCCATTAATTCCAAGCAAATGCTCTACACTCTGAGATGACACCCCACATATAAACATATGGCTCTTTGAAGGATTTGGACTAAGACCAGATAATTCTTGAAACTGTCAAATGCAATCTCCAATTATAACAACAAAATCTGATTCTGCTCAACAGAAAATCATAAGATCGTCTGCAAAACACAAATGAGAAATCTTTTCCTTTTCACATCTCCAATGAAATCGAAAAAGCCTCTCCTCAACCATGCGACACATCAAGCCTGAGAAAACCTCTATAGCCAGAACAAACAAATAATGAGACATATAATCCTCCTAGTGATTATGAATAAATATTGCATATTCTAGCATAATAATCATCTCCTCTTATGCATATAATCCATGGAATCATGCTCTCTTAACTACATTTGCGCTAATTCATCATTTGTGACCATATGATATTATTCTGGCATAATTTCACTTCCGAAAGCATTATAGATGTCTATTATATTTATAGGGATTTTTCTAGATTTTTTAGGTGTCCCGAAGGGCGCTAAATCAACTCAAGAAGGGGAGTACAAAACAGGCGCCTGTAGAAGCAACGACAGTCGCCTGCCCAAACAACGGCAGTCGCCTGCCTAAACAACGGCAGTCGCCTGCCTTTAAAGAACTGAAGCTGGAGAAGCTGAAGCCCAACGACAGTCGCCTGTAAGAGGATTGACAGTCGACTGTAATATTGTACATTCGCCTGTCATCTTTGCATCAGTCGACTGATTTTCCAGATGCCTGAGGGAGCAGAGAGAGCCAACTCTCTGTTATTTTAATACTTCTGCAGCAAGCGACTGAAGAACAAAAGACAGTCACCTATGGATCACACAGGCGATTGTGTGTTTTAAAGACAGTCGCATGTCACCCTTTGGTAGCAATGACAGTCATCTTCGCATTAATCGACTGCCGTTCGTTCGACAGTCAACTGATCGAGGTTTTTTCGGCCACAGTCTGGTTTGCGAGAAACAGGTTTTTCTTGACCCGATTTCTCTCCAGTTGCTGTGAATCATTGGATGATGATTCAGATGGATGAGATGTAATGCCTAGGGGGTATAAAACACTACTATTAAGATGTAATAAAGGGGAACTTAATCTTTTTGCTATTTTTAGGTCATCTTCTTCCTTAAGAAGGGGATTAGGGTTTTGGAGAGTTTTGAGCTTTCTGATTTCGTTTTTTACTGTTGCTGAGATTGATTGCTGATTGAGGAAGCTTGTATTTGGTGACAAGATTGTATTTGCTGATTAGGGTCATCTTCTTCCTTGACTTGGGAGTTGTAGTAGCAGACCACCCGTTGTTTTTGTTGGACGATCGAGGCCAGGGCTTAGTCTCATTGTTCGTCCATGAGCTCTAAGTTTAGATCCAAGCCTTCGGAGTTTTTCTCTTCATCAAAATGTCTGAGGCATAGGGACTCCTTGTCCACCTCAACGGGCACGATGGCTTCGGCGCCGTAGGCGAGCATGAAGGAAGTCTCTCTAGTGGCCTCCTTGTGGGTCATCCGGTATGACCAGAGTATCCCAGGCAGTTCCTCCGACCACTTTTCTTGTGCTTCCGTCACTTTCTGGCGAAGTGGTTTGATGATGTATTTATTAGCGACTTCGGCCATCCCATTAGTCTGGGGGGTGCCACGGAGGCAAACAAAAGCTTGCTCTTCCAGTCCGCACAGAAATCTTTGAATCCTACAGAATCAAACTGCTTCCCATTGTCAGTGACAATGGATCGAGGTATCTCGAACCTGGAAATGATGGAGTTCCATACGAAGCTTTTTGCCTTCTTCCAGGTGATGGTACCCAGTGGCTCAGCCTCGATCCACTTGGTGAAATCGATCGCCACAATCAATAGGACGTCCGCATAGGCATTCTATGATCGTGGCAGGTGGAGGGCCTCGACACGTTTGAAGCTGGCTAGCTTGGTCTTGGCCGAGGCTAGGTAACGTTGCATTGCCTCTTCTATGGCCTCATAATCTCCTTGCAGTTGGTTGACGATGAGCTTGTAATCGCTAAGGGTGCACACAGAGTCCGCCCCCTAATGCCCGTGCTAGCTTCAGGCCATTGATGACGGCCTCGTACTCAGCCACGTTATTGGTGGCAAGGAATTCAAACCGGAGCGCATACTCGATGGTGTTCCCATCGGGGGATCGGATGACAATGTCAGCCCCGCTTCCCGTCTGAGTCGCCGAACCATATGCGTGGACTACCCACGCATTTTTGTCCCCTAGTTGATCGACAAGAACAACGTCACCAAAAGGAAAGACAAAGATTGATGTGTTACCATGTTCGGGCTCGTCTCCTCGGGGGGAGGGGGTGGGGGGCATTCCTCCATTTACGATGCATCTAGCGATGAAGTCCACCAGTGCCTGCCCCTTGATGGCCGTCTGCAGCTTATATCGGAGGTCGAACTCTCTCATCTCTATTCCACAATTCAACATCCTCCCCATTTGATCGAACCTCTTAAGGTTCTGTTCGAGCTGGGAGTCGGTTAGGATCAGGATCATGCGGGCTTGGAAGTAGGGGCGGAGTCGTCATGCCGTGAGCACAAGGGCGTAAGGAAGTTTCTCCATGGGGCTGTACCACCCCTCCGGGGCCCTTTGAGACTAGGATTTGGTCATTTGAGACCAGGATTGACCGATTTCTGGCATTAGTGTAAGTAGGGGAAACCAGAAATAGAAAATTCACCCCGGCTATTCGAAGTAGCCGTGAGGTTATCCCAATCGAAATCCCATGGAAAATAATGGAAAGTAGATTCTCTTCACATAGAAACCATAGATGCTCCTCATTTGGCCTCTTAGTTCCTCACAACGCCTACGAAATCCGTGCGAGTCCCAGAAATCTTTAACGGTGGCAATTGCATGTATATTGAACTAATGAGTGGATTCTTATCATTTTCCCATGAAAATCAATGGTGAAGCACTATCGATATTATATGAGCCAAGAATTTGGTCGTGTGAGCTTTGGATTGGCCAATTTCTGGCATTTGTAAAAGCAGGGACTGCGAGAAATAGAAATATTCTTCAATATCTCTATTCGAAGAAACTGTAGGATTATCCCAATAGAAATCTCATGGGAAATCATGAAAACAACCTCCTTTTCACATAGAAGCCATGTACGCTCTTCATTTGGTCTGTTATTTTCCCACAGCGCCTGCGAAATCTTGCAAGTCCACGAAATCATTAACAGTGGCAATTGCATGTGTATTTACCTGTGAATGGATTCTTATCGTTTTCCCAGGGAAAATTATGGTGATGCACTATCGTATAAGGCCTGGATTTGCCGATTTCTAGCAGTAGTGTAAGCCGGGGCTCTTCAACACCTCTATCCAGAACAACCGTGGGGTTATCCCAATCGAAATACCATGAGAAATCATGGAAACTACCTCCTCTTCACATAGAAACCACGGACGCTCCTCATTTGGCATCTTATTTCTCCACGATGCCAGCAAAATCCGTGCGAGTGCCAGAAATATTTAACTGTGGCAATTGCATGTGTATTGAATCCGTGAGTGGATTCTTATTTTTTTCCATTGAAAGATATGGTGATGCGCTATCAATATCATAGGAGCAAGGAATTCGGTCGTTTAAGGCATGGATTAGTCGATTTCTAGCATTTGTGTAAGCTAGGGATGCCAGAAATTGAAACAAATTTCAACGCCTCTATTCAAAGCAACCATGGGATTATCCTAATCGAAATCCCATGGGAAATCTTGGAAACTACCTTGTCTTCACATAGAAATCACGGGTGCTCATCATTTGGCTTCTTATTTTTTCCACGACGCATGTAAAATCCGTGCAAGTCCCAGAAATCGTTAATGGTGGCAATTGCATGTGTACTAAGCCTGTGAGTGAATTCTTATCGTTTTTCTATGGATATCAATGGTGATGCCCTATCGATGTGCTAGGAGCCAAGAATTTGGTCGTTTTAGACTTGTATTGGTCAATTTCTAGCATTAAGGGAAGCATGGGCTGTCAGAAATAAAAAATGCTTCAACATTGCTATTCGAAGCAACCGTGGGTTTATCTCAATCAAAATCTCATGAACAATTATGGAAACTACCTCCTGTTTACATAGAAACCATGGACGATCCTCATTTGGCCTCTTATTTTCCCACAATGTCTGCGAAATCTGTGCGAGTCCCAGAAATTATTTACGGTGGCAATTGCATATGTATTGAACCTGTGAGTGGATTCTTATCGTTTTCCCATGAAAAGCGATGGTGACGCACAATCGATGTCGTAGGAGCCAAGAATTCGGTCATCTGAGACCTGTACTGGCCGATTTCTGGCATTAGTGTAAGCTGGGGATGCCAGAAATCGAAAACATTTTCAACACCGCTATTTAGCGTAACCATGGGAATATGCTACTCAAAATCTCATGGAAAATCGTGAAAACTACCTCTTCACATTGAAACCAGGGACACTCTTCATTAGTTCTCTTATTTCCCCACGATGCATGTGAAACACGTGCGAGTCACAGTAATCGTTAACAGTGGCAAGTGCATGTGTATTGAACTCGTGAGTGGATTCTTATCGTATTTCCATGGATAGCGATGGTGATGCCCAATCGATGTCGCAAAAGCCAAGAATCTGATCGTGTGAGGCCTGAATTGGCTGATTTTAGCATTAGTGTAAGCTTTTTTTTGGATAAGGTAAGCATTATAACCAAAAAACCAATATACACAAGCACATGGGCATACCCTTGAAAATAAAGTTAGGGACAGACCCCTAACAATAATAGAAAGCAAGACAGCTGGTACAAATATTATCATTGCCTTACAATAAAACACCATTGAACGACCCAAAACTAATCAAACCCACTATCAGAAAATCCCCAGGAGCATTGTAGCCCTTTATTCTCCATGGAAGCAGCCACCTCTTCTAAGGAATCAACACGAGTACATATAGAGAATTTGACATACTCAACCAGCTGGGACATGCATCTAGGTGGCTTATCATGGAAGCGAGAATTACGCTCCCTCCAAATAGCATAAAACTGCCACTGCAAGCATAAGATGCACAATCATAAAACGAAAAGATGTGTGACTAAATCCTCCTATACAAGAAATAGTCTCAGACCATGAACGTGGTTCCCAAGGAAGGTCACATTTGACAAGCAAGGAACGCCATATATGCTCGGTGACGGAACAATTAAAGAATAGATGCTCCACATCTTCATACCCTGCACCACACAAAACACAACGAGCCTCAGAAATGCATCCATACCTAAGTAGCTTATCCTGAGTAGTAAGAGCATCTCGAATAGCTAACCATAGAATAAAAGCAAGCCTATGAATCCTCTGCTTATGCCAAACCACCTGCCACCAGTCAACCATATGAGATCGAGTCCTCAAACATTTATAAGCACTACGAATAGAAAACATTCTTACAGAATCTAGCCACTCCAATTCATCAGTACGGTTCGAATCAGGTTTAAAATAAGCAGGTGTATGAGAATGCAACTGTATCAAATCTGGAGATTGTGCAGAATGCCAACACCATTCCTTACCATTCACAAGGGCATTCACGGTAGCATTATGACCCAATCCAGAATCATAAATAATACGATATCCAAAAGTTTCCACAACAGGGCCAAGAGGATGCCAATTATCAAACCATAATGAAATACTACGGCCATCACCGACCCGAAACCTCATAAGAGCAACCACCTGGGCATGTCACCTCCCACATACTCCGTACCCTAAGAAGATAGTAATAAACCCAAGGACACCACACAGAGTCAGGAGGACGAGAACACAATAACCGAACATGCTTCATAATAGCGGCCTTGTGACAATGCCCTTCCAGACGACCTTCCTCGAAAGGCAAGCAAACAGAATCCCAAGAAAACTTAGCCCCTCCAGACGACAAATCAGTACCCTTCCAAAGGAAAGATCGAAGAGTAAATATAACCTGCCGAATGACTGCCTTTGGAAGGATAAACATGGAAGCCCAATATACATTAATGGAGAACAGCACCGACTTAATAAGTTGGAGTCTACCTGCAAATGACAAAGCAAGATAAACCCAACTCTGAGCTCTAACTACAATATGCTCTACTAACACACGACAATCTGCGGTCTTCAGTTTAGTAGAAATTAAAGGAACCCCAAGATAACGCATAGGCAAAGTACCCTCTTTATACCCAATAATTCCAAGCAAATGATCTACACTCTAAGAAGACACCCCACATATAAACATATGTCTCTTTGAAGGATTTGGACTATGACCAGATAATTCTTGAAACTGTCGAATGCAATCTCCAATCATAACAACAGAATCTGATTCTGCTATATAGAAAATCATAAGATCGTCCGCAAAATACAAATGAGAAATATTCTCCTTTTCACATCTCCAATGAAATCGAAAAGGCCTCTCCTCAACCATGTGACACATCAAGCCTGAGAAAACCTCCATAGCCAGAACAAACAAATAAGGAGACATAAGATCCCCCTGCCTTTACCCACGACCACCTGGAAAAAAACCCCTGCAACTCTCCATTAATGCAAACAAAATATCTGGCTGTAGAAATATACTCTTGAATCCAACCAACAATCCTACTAGAGAATCCAATCACACGAAGCACAGATATCATGAAATCCCATCGAATAGAGTCATAAGCTTTCATAAGATAAACC
Source organism: Scilla litardierei (assembly GCA_030789695.1). Taxonomy (NCBI): domain Eukaryota; kingdom Viridiplantae; phylum Streptophyta; class Magnoliopsida; order Asparagales; family Asparagaceae; genus Scilla; species Scilla litardierei. The sequence goes on from JAULAV010009807.1 coordinate 23,492, forward strand.
TTTAGAGCACAACGAGGAGGCCCACCCATTCGATGATAATTACGTGACAATTCTTGAGAAAGCAAGATATTGTCACTAATCATCCTACCCTTAATAAAAGCAGTCTGATAAGGGCCAACCAACGATGATAACACACCTTTAAGTCTATTAGCAATAAGCTTTGCAGTACTTATAAACTGTATTGCAACAGGAAATAGGCCTAAAATCTTCGACTTGAGAATGATTAGGAATTTTAGGAACAAGATCAATAGTTGTTGCATTTACATGTTTCAATAGCTTTCCAGAATAAAAGAAGGACCTTATAGCACAAAGCACATCATCACCAACAATGCTCCAAGCTTTCTTAAAGAAACCAGAACTAAAATCATCTGGACCACGCACTTTGTTGTCCTTTAAAGAGAAAAGAACATCCTTAATCTCATCATCTGACACCTCTTTAGCTAGCTCATGGCTTTGCAACTCAGAAACTCGCTTAGGCAACACTTTACTAAGGAATTCCCTTTCAATCTCCTTACACCCTTGTTGTGGCCAAAGAAGAGCCTCATAATAAGATAGTATAACATCCCTAATAGCCTCAGGATCATCCACTCTAGTGCCATCCCCTTCTAGAAAATACAGAAAATATCCCCGAGTTCTGAAAAATCTGCAAAAATGTTCGTTGGAACTGGGAGACCGCCATCTTCAAGTGAAAAATAAGAAAAGATAACTATAGGCTATAAAAATCATATCATTTAGTAAAAATATCCATATCGACAATAAAATACAGAAAATAGCATCGAGGTCTGACAAAATCCGCAATAATTTTCGTTGGAACCGGGAGTTCGCCATCTTCAATTGAAAAATAAGAGAAGACAAAATTAGGATAGAAAAATCATATTATTTAATAAAAAGATCTATATCTTACAGAAAATGTAGAAACTAGTCCCGAACTGATAAATATCGACAAAAATGTCCGTTGGAACTGGGATATTGCCATCTTCAACTGAAAAATAAGAGAATTTTGTCATAATCCCAGTTAAAATGGACATTTTTGGGGGAATCCAATCTTATAGGAACCTATCTCAATTTTTCTTTTGCTAGGCCCATAGCGAAAAAACCGACTTTCTTACGATTACGAGGTTTATTCGAGTATGAAATCCAATCCTAGAAATACAGCATCCCACTTTTTTTACTACTCAAGGCTTTGAGACATTTCGAAATCGGGAAATCTCTACAGGAGCAAGTGCTATCAGAGAACAATTAGCCGATTTGGATTTGCGAATTATTATAGATAATTCATTGGTAGAATGGAAGGAATTAGGAGATGAAGAGTCCGCTGGAGATGGTGATTTCCCGGTTTCAAATTTTGTCTTCTCTTATATTTCAATTGAAGATGGCGATTTCCCGGTTCCAACGGACATTTTTTGGTCGAATTTTGTCTTGTCTGATATCATTTAATAAAATGATCCATATATTCTAGAAAATGTGGAAATTAGCTCAGAGCTCAGAAATATCTGCAAAAATGTCCGTTGAAACCGAAAGATCGCCAACTTCTACAGAAAAGTAAGAGAAGACAAAATTAAGCCAAAAATTATATCATTTAATAAAACGATCCATATCTTCCAGAAAATATGGAAAATAGCTCGAAGCTCAGAAAAATCTGCAAAAATATTTGTTAGGACCGAGGGAATGCCATCTTCAGCTGAAATATAAAAGAAGACAAAATTAGAGCAAAAAAATCATAGCATTCAATATAAAGATCGCCATCTTCAATTGGAAAATAAGAGAAGACAAACTTAGGTTATAAAAATCATATCATTTTATAAAAGATCCATTTATTCCATAAAATGTAGAAAATTGCCCCGAGCTCCGAAAAATCTACAAAAAAGTCTGTTGGAGCCGGAGATCTTCATCTTCAACTCAAAAATAATAGAAGACAAACTTAAGCTATAAAAACCATATCATTTAATAAAAAGGTCCATATCTTACATAAAATAAAGAAAATAGCACAGTGCTCAGAAAATCCGCAAAAATGTCTGTTAGAACCGGGAGATCGCTACATTCAACTGAAAAAAAAGAGAATACAAAATTTGGTATTAAAATTCATATCATTTAATATAAAGATTCTTATTTTTCATAAAATGTAGAAAATATCCTCGAGCTCAGAAAAATCCACCAAAATATCAGTCTGAACCGGGAGAGCGCAAAAAAATCTAACGAAAAACAGAAAGACAAAATTAGGCCAAAATATCATATCTTTTAAAAAACGGCCGATATCTTCCATATGATACAGAAAATATCCACGTGTTCAGAAAATCCTCAAACTTATCTGTGGAAACCGGGAGATCGCCATTATCAACGAAAAACTCTAAAATGACAAAAATAGACAAAAAAATCATAGAATTTAATAAAACGATCATTATTGTTCAAAAATATGGAAAATAGGCCGGAGCTCAGAAAATTACGCAAAACTGTCTGTTGGGACCGGGAGATCGCAATCTTCAACTGAAAAAAATAAGAGGATACAAAATTAGGCCAAAATATCATATCTTTTAATAAAATGATCCATATCTTCCCAAAATTTGGAAAATTGCATCGCCAATTGGAAAATAAGAGAAGACAAATTTCTGCTAGGAAAATCATATCAATTAATATAAATATCAATATATTTTATAAATGTATAAAAGAGAACCAAGCTCAGAAAATGATATATAAAAATCTTTTCAGTTGAAGATGGCGATATCCCGGTTACAATGGACATTTTTATAGATGAAGATGGCGATTTCCCAGTTCTGAATTTTGTCATCTCTTATATTTAAGTTGAAGATGGCGAACCTGTTTCATCGGACATTTATTGGCCTAATTTTGTCTTCTCTGATAGCATTTAATAAAACGATCCATATATTCCAGAAAATATGGAAAATATCCAGGAGCTCAAAAATATCAACAAAAATGTCAGTTGGGCCCGGGAGATTGCCAACTTCAACTGGAAATTAAGAGAAGGTAAAATTAGGCTAAAAATCATATCATTAATAAACGTTCCACATCTTCCAAAAAATCTGAAAAATAGCACGGAGCTCAGAAAAATCTGCAAAAATTTCCTTTGGGACCGAGAGAATGCCATCTTCAACTGAAATATAAGAGAAGACAAAATTAGGCGAAGTAATCATATCATTCAATATAAAGATCGCCATCTTCAACTAGAAAATAAGAGAAAATAAATTTAGGTTATAAAAAATCATATCATTTAATAAAAATATCCATACCTTCCATAAAATGTAGAAAATAGCCCAAAGCTCAGAAAAATACACAAAAATATCCGTTGGAACGGGGAGATAAGCTATCAAAATCATATCATTTAATAAAAATATCCATATCTTCCGTAAAGAAAATAGCACTAAGCTCAGAAAAATCCGAAAAAATGTCCGTCGAAACTAGGATATCGCCATGTTCAACTGAAAAATAAGAGAAGACAAAATTTGGCAATAAAAATCGTATCATTTAATATAAAGATTCTTTTTTTCCATAAAATGTAGAAAATATCCCCGAGCTTAGAAAAATAGACAAAAATATCGGTTAGAACCGAGAGATCACCAAATTTAACGAAAAAAGAGAAGACAAAATTAGGCCAAAAATCATATCATATAATAAAACGATCGATATCTTCCAGATAATACAGGAAATAGGCCATAGCACAGAAAAATCTACAAAAACTATCTGTTAGTTCCGGGAGATCGCCATCATCAACGAAAAATAAGAGAAGAATAAATTAGGCCAAAAAAGCATAACATTTAATAAAACGATCGATATCTTCCATAAAATACAAAACAATAGCACCGAGTTCAAAAAAATCTGCAAAAATATCCGTTGGAACTGGGAGACCGCCATCTTCAAGTTAAAAATAAAAGAAGATAAACATAGGCTATAAAATTCATATCAGTTAATAAAAATATCCAAATCGACAATAAAACGCAGAAAATAGCGATGAGGTCTGAAAAATCCGTAAAAATTTTCGTTGGAACCAAGAGATCGCCACCTTCAATTGAAAAATAAGAGAAGACAATTAGGATAGAAAAGTCATATCATTTAATAAAAAGACTTATATCTTATAGAAAATGTAGAAACTAGTCCTGAGCTAAGAAATATCGGCAAAAACGTCCCTTGTAACCGGGATATTGCGATCTTCAACTTAAAAATAAGAGAAGACAAAATTAGTCTACAAAAATCATATAATGTAATACGAAGATGCATATCTTCGAGAAAATGTAGAAAATAGCCCCGAGCTCAGAAAAATC